>ML784858.1:40052-78011 GCA_009831015.1 Picea engelmannii | reverse complement strand
GCATCTGTTTTATTTTATTGCTCCGCTGTCCTATTTTTCTAACATGTTGGCAGCCCTTAACACAATAAAAAAGAGCGAGAATGAGACAATGGATGAGTTTAACAAGAAATTCAATGAACTTGTCTCTAGCATGCATACATATATCAAGCCTCCAAATGATGTTATTTTGATCTACTATGTCGAGGATTTTGGTGGGGAAATGAGATACCAGCTTAGAGATAAGGAACCCCCCAACCTCAAGGCAGCCCAGGATATAGCAGTTAAGATTGACAAAAACATGCAGGCTTCAGGGAAGTCCAATCTTCCAAGTTTCAGTCAGGGTAGTTCTTCTAGGCAGACAAAGGTGAAGGATAAGGCTGCAGCTCCTGAAAACAAAGACCCTAATTTCGACCCTGTTATTGCACAGTTTGTAGCAAGGATAAAAGGCTTGAGTTTTGAAGGTCAAACTGGCGTAACAGGAACTAGTCCCACCCAATGTCACCATGATGGGATGGTTCTTTCTCTTTAGGGTGGTAAGGCCCAAGGGAGACGTCCCCGGTGACCTAGGGTTTTGAGAAGGCAAAGGATTACAAGATAAAGTAGTTATTCCCTCGTCACAAGTCACCACCGAGAAAATAGTCTAGCCAAAAGGACAATAAAGTAAAACCCCCCAATGAGATATACATGCCTGAGACAAAGAAACAACAAATTGATATGTGCAAGCTAGCTCAACGGGTTAGTATTTCATATAAATTAGTGAATATCTGATAAACATATAAGAAATTTGACAATAAATATTGACGAAGTCAATGTTTATAAAATAACAATGAAAATAATCTCACTTCTTTAATAAATGCTGAAATAATGTGGCATTCAATGCAATAAATCAACACTTCATTCAATTAATTCCTTTAATCATCATTCAATTGCTCATAAAGAAAACATCTATCTGCACAAATGTGTTAATATCAAGAGATGACGACAACACTTAGTCAATAGGGTTAGTTTATAAGATAGGGTTATTGAAGTTAGGGTTTCATTCAATGTATTGAGAGTAGTTTTGATCATGTTCACTTCAACGCATGAGGTCTTTTAGGATCAGTGCCTTAGGGTTAATGGATTCAAATAATGAAGGACGCATGAGCTAAAGGAGGCAAAAGTCAAAATGGCTAAGGAATAGAGGGAGAAGCTTTGAGGTGTTGCTAAGGCAAGGCCTCAAAGCTTAAAACCCTAGGAGAGACAGGCTCACTTTGGTGTAGGTGAACTAGGCCTTGGTGCTCTCTCCTCCTTCCTTAAATCAATGGCAAGTGTGGTTAGCTAAAAATGTAGCAAAAAACTAAGACAATAGGGTTTGATCAAGCAAAGTGTTGCTACAGCAAGGCTCTACCATCAAACCCTAGAAAAATCAGCGCAAAGTGTAGAAAACCTAGGCTTTAGGGTGTCTCCCTCTTCTCATCTTATAAAAGGTACAGCTAGCAAAAAATGAAGAGGGAATGAGAGTGTAGAAACGGCTAGGCTCTCTACTTCTCAATCAATGGCTGGAAATTTCCTCAATGGGGTCATGAAACAAGGACCTACTTGTGTGCTTGTCACCTAGGGTTTTTGTTCAGTAAAAAATTATAAATATATGCAAGAAATACAACTACAACCATTCATTCAAGAATTTTTGCAGAAAAATACTTACATATCACCAAGAAAATCCATTGCAAACCCTACTTGTAACACCTTCCATTAAGAGAAATGCCAAAATATGCCAAAAATATCCTCCTTCAACAAGTGCGCCTCACTAAATCAACCAATAACCCAAGAGAGGGCATAAATTTCAGACCTCCTTATGGAGTGAGTAAGTTGTTCTGAAAAAATGAAGGTGAAAATCCATCATTTATACCATACCATGACCTAATTTTACATTTTAGGTCATGAAAAAGGATGACAAGGCCAAAATACTAAAATCATATTGTTTTACATTAAAATGTCAAATTTAAAACCCTAATCAAGATGAAAGAGACATGAAGCCCCTCCAAAGGAGACATTATCCCCTTTTAGGGCAAATGGGGCATCCTGGAGCAAAACGTTAGCCCTCCTTGGGCTCCTCCATCATGCCACATGTGCCAATACTGCTCAGTCTGCCTCCCAAGACATCCAATAGGCTGGATGATGTCATGGTCATCAAGGGTGGCATCCCAGGCCTTCCAAGGCCAACATTCCACTGAAAGAGGGTCAATCCCCCTAGGTCATTCTCTACCAAAGTGCCTCTGGTGGGACATCCTCTCCTTCTCTGGTGTAAAGCCCTTGATCCATATTTGTCCTGTCTCTACGTCTTGATGGGGTCTCAACATCCACCTGATGGGATATTTATCCCCATGGAGGTCCGAACTGATCATCTCCCCATGTGTACCGGTCTGAAATGGTACTTGTCCGTCGGGCATGGTCCTGCACATCAAAATCTACGCCCTCCATGGGCTCATCAGTCATAGGGATCATAGCAATGTCAATCACATATCATCATCAATATTATTAAACATGTGCATAAAATCCCTAATATATCAGTTAACAGCTCAAAGACGTTACAGAAGCCTACAATACAAGTTTAGAGAAAAGGACAAGGCATCCTATTGGGCTACTGTCCATTGGAAAAGGGAAGTTCTCGGAAGAGACCTCATCCAAGCCATGTAAGTGGGTGATTTGGTCAGGGGAAGTCCAAGCATCTGGGTGCAATGAGGGCCAAGAATGCAAGAAATGTTACCTGTGGGTGCCTTTGTTAGAAGGCGAGCTGTACCTGTCTTGGATGCATTTTTCCAAGCCCATTCTTTCCTTTTATTCTTATTCTTTTCATTCTTTTATCTTTTATTTCTTTTCCTTTTTTTGTTCAAGAGATAATCAAGGGACACTGCTCTGGCGTGGTGACCAGTGGTGGCAGCGTTACCCACAAGTACTTTCACATAAATGAGAAGGTTGGCTCGTGATGAGACCCCCTTTCCCTTGGCCATGCAACCAAGAATCATTGCCCTGGCGTGGTAACTAGATGGTGGAAATGTCATACTGCTAGGTACCCATGGACCTAATAGGTTGGCTCGTGATGAGACCCCCTATCCTCTCGTTAGGTATTGTTTTACTATTTTCTGGGTCCCTCTTGTTTCTTGCTGAGAAGACTTTTATTGCTTTCTCGGGGATCCCTGGGCGAAGCATCTCGAGGTTTCATTTTTTAGGCTTTTATCTTTTACCATCTTTCTTTTACCTTCTGGGCCTTAACCCCCTTCTTCCCATGAGATAAGGTGCAGTCCTGAAAATAGGTCAACCTAGTGCCTAAACAAGTGGAATGGGAAAGTGAGTGGGAAACAAGATGAAACAATGGTGCTATGATGGGAGCGGACGATGGCTTTTCAGAAATCCCCCCAGTGGAAAACCAAAGCCTACAGACACGGGCTTGCTAGGGCACCCTGTCGACCGGAAAACTCTCAAGGGAAAGTTAAAAAACTGAGATGATGGACTCAAATTTGTAGTTTTCAACCAACCCTTGGATTCTCAGTTTCGCTTCAGAGGAAACTCAATATAAAAGATATAATTCCCAACTACACCTTTAATGATACAAAAAGGTAAGGAAATAAGAGGTGGCTTGGGAAAAAGGTCATGCGAATCCTTCTTTAGGCAAACAATGTTCTTACTCCTATCAAAATCCGAGCATAGTGGTGGTTGATAGTCATTTTCACAGGGTAAATCTAAGTTCTCAGAGGAGTAATCATAAAATACCTCAAGGTAAGACTGAAAATCATCAGGAAAATATGGTACTTGGTCAACCTTGGGTGTTTGGAGAGCATTGGTAAAAATCTCATCTCCTTGTTTCCACTGGTCAGGATCTTGTTGTGATAATTGCAAAGGCAACACTTGGAGATGACTCCTTATGTCATAGATGGGATCCATATCATAACCAAATGCATCCCACCTACGTCTCCCAACATGTATGAACTCATCAATATCAACTATGTCAGTGTCAGTATCATAACATGGAGGGTTCAAAACATTCAAAAGCTCACCCATTTCCTCCTCTTTTCCTAAATCATAAAGTAGACAACCATTGAAATCTTGGAGAGGAGGGTAACTTACTTTCTCTTCTTGTGCAGGAGATTTGAGGGCCGAGGTATCTTTAACATGCATTATTGTCTTATCCTCATGAGTTTCCCCTCCATCTTTGGTTGTACAGCAAGAAATATGTTCTTCGTTCAAGGATTCCATTTCTCCATCACTCTCTGAATCATGAAACAAGGTATCCTCAAAATCCAGAAAAGGAAAGAAACTAACCTTGTCGTCTTGTTGTTGTGCAGGTGGAGAAGTCTTGTGGATCGCTTCATTAGGAGGAGGAGGGCATGTTGATACTTCATTATTGGGTTTAGGCTCCCCATCTATGTCTTCATCAATCCCTTGTCGATATGTGGTTTGTTCCCCTTCTTCTTGGAAATCGACAATGAAGTTCTCAAGGGAAAACAAACTTTCCCTATTAAAAGTCCCTGAGGTAAAGAGGCATATTATCTCAAATGAGGATATTTTCTCCTAAATCCTTGCAAACATGTTGTAAGCTTCATTGAGCGTCCTTGGGGCTCTCTTATCAAGGGGAAAACTCAAATATCCCAAAAGTGCACGAGTAAAGAGATGGACAAGGTATCTCTCCTCAGGATGATGACTTTCAGGAATTTGACATAGCATGTTCTCAAATCTATCCTGGAATTATCTGACAGTTTCATCCTCAGCTTGCTTTATATGCTCGATTTCTTCAATAGTATTGGGATGTCTTCTAATTGGATACCCCATCTCTCGAGAAAGGTTTCCTCAAATTGCTCCATAGTCGTGATGTTGGCATCAGGGAGGTTGTCATACCACTCTTTGGCATTGCAGCAAAGAGTGGTAGAGAAAAGTTTCATGACCACGTCTTCAGCATAATCATCAACAGGGTAGGATAGGAAGAAGTTCCATAAATTTCTCATGTGATAGTCAGCTCTCTCTTTATCATCACCAATGAATCCAGGGAGAAAATTTATGTATTCAAAGGGAATTTTTTGAGGGTACCCCGGGATGTTACTCATGTCTAAAGTCTTTTAGTTTCCCAGGTCCCATTGTGAATTCATAGTTGGCTTCATCATCAGTGGAGTCGCTAGATAATTTTCTTGAAACTATCAAAAGATAAGGGAAAACACCCTAAGTGGAGTCACCAAGTAAGCTTGTAATAATAAGACTCTCTAAGGCAAGGCTTATCGAAAAGTGTCATCTGAGGAAGGTTTGACTAAGTGTTCCCCGACAACGGTGCCAAAATGTTATCGCACAATTTGTAGCAAGGATAAAAGGATTGAGTTTTGAAGGTCAAACTGGCGTAACAGGAACCAGTCGCACCCAATGTCACCACGATGGGATGGTTCTTTCTCTTTAGGGTGGTAAGGCCTAGGGGAGATGTCCCTGGTGACCTGGCGTTTTGAGAAGGCAAAGGATTACAAGATAAAGTAGATATTCCCCCCTCACAAGTCACCACCGAGCAGATAGTCTGGCCAAAAGGCCAATAAAGTAAAACCCCCCAATGAGATATACCTGCCTGAGACAAAGCAACAACAAATTGATATGTGCAAGCTAGCTCAATGGGTTAGTAATTCATATAAATTAGTGACTATCTGATAAACATATAAGCAATTTGACAATAAATATTGATGAAGTCAATGTTTATAAAATAGCAATGAAAACAATCTCACTTCTTCAATAAATGCTGAAATAATGTGGCATTCAATGCAATAAATCAACACTTCATTCAATTAATGCCTTTAATCATTATTCAATTGCTCATAAAGAAAACGTCTAACTACACAAAGGTGTTAATATCAAGAGATGACGGAAACACTTAGTCAATAGGGTTAGTTTATAAGCTAGGGTTAGTGAAGTTAGGGTTTCATTCAATGTATTGAGAGTAGTTTTGATCAGGTTCACTTCAACGCATGAGGTCTTTTAGGATCAGTGCCTTAGGGTTAATGGAGTCAAATAATGAAGGACGCAAGAGATAAAGGAGGAAAAAGTCAAAACGGCTAAGGACTAGAGGGATAAGCTTTGAGGTGTTGCTAAGGCAAGGCCTCAAAGATTAAAACCCTAGGGGAGAGAGGCTCACTTCGGTGTAGGTGAACTAGGCCTCGGTGCTCTCTCCTCCTTCCTTAACTCAATGGCAAGTGCAGCTAGCTGAAAAGATAGAAAAAAACTAAGACAATAGGGTTTGATGAAGCAAAGGGTTGCTACAGCAAGGCTCTACCAGTAAACCCAAGAAAAATTGGCCCAAAGTGTAGAAAACTCGGGCTTTAAGGTGTCTCCCTCTTCTCAGCTTATAAAAGGTGCGGATAGCAAAAAATGAAGAGAGAATGAACTAATTTTACATTTTAGGTCATGAAAAAGGCCAACAAGGCCAAAATACTAAAATCATATTGTTTTACATTAAAATGTCAAATTCAAAACCCTAATCAAGCTGAAAAGATACATGAAGCCCCTCCAAAGGAGACGTTATCCCCTTTTAGGGAAAATGGGGCATCTTGGAGCAAAACATTAGCCATCCTTGGGATCCTCTGTCATGCCACATTTGCCAATACTTCCCAGTATGCCTCCCAAGACGTCCAATAGGCTGGATGATGTCATGGTCATCAAGGGTGACGTCCCAGGCCTTCCAAGGCCAATGTTCCACTGAAAGAGGGTCAATCCCCCTATGTCAAGATCTGCCAAAGTGCCTCTGGCGGAACGTCCTCTCCTTCTCTGGCGCAAAGCCCCTGATCCATATTTTTCTTGTTTCTTCCCCTTGATGGGGTCTCAACATCCACACGATGGGATCTTCAGCCCCATGGAGGTGTGAACTGATCATCTCCCCATGTGCACCGGTCTGAAATGAAACTTGTCCGTCGGGCATGGTCCTGCACATCAAAAGTTATGCCCTCCATGGGCTCATCAGTCACAAGGATCATATCATTGTCAATCACATCTCATCATCAATATTATTAAACATGTGCATAAAATCCCTAATACATCAGTTAACAGCTCAAAGACAAGCCTACAATACAAGTCTGGAGAAAAGGACAAGGCGTCCTATGGGTCTAGTGTCCATTGGAAAAGGGAAGTTCCTGGAAGAGACCTGATCCAAGCCATGTAAGTGGGTGATGTGGTCAAGGGAAGTCCAAGCATCTGGGTGCAATGAGGGCCAAGGATGCAAGAAATGTTACCTATGGGTGCCTTTGTTAGAAGGCAAGTTGTACCTGTCCTGGATGCATTTTTCCAAGCCCATTATTTCCTTTTATTCTTATAATTTTCATTCTTTTATCTTTCATTTCTTTTCCTTTTTTTATTCAAGGATAATCAGGGGACACTGCCCTGGCATGGTGATTAGTGGTGGCAGTGTTACCCACAAGTACTTTCATAGAAATGAGAAGGTTGGCTCGTGATGAGACCCCCTTTCCCTTGGCCATGCAATCAAGAGTCACTGCCCTGGCGTGGTAACCATTTGGTGGCAATGTCATACTGCTAGGTACCCATGGACCTAATAGGCTGGCTCGTGATGAGACTCCCTATCCTCTGGTTAGGTCTAGTTTTACTATTTTTCCGGGTCCCTCTTGTTTCTTGCTGAGAAGCCTTTTATTGCTTTATCGGGGATCCCTAGGCGAAGCATCTTGAGGTTTCATTTTTTAGGCTTTTATCTTTTACCAGCTTGCTTTTACCTTCGGGGCCTTTAGCCCCTTCTTCCCATGAGATAAGGTTTAGTCCTGAAAATAGGTCAACCCAATGCCTGGACAAGTGGAATGGGAAAGTGAGCGGGAAACAAGATGAAACAATGGTGCTATGATGGGAGCGGACGATGGCTTTTTAGAAATCCCCCCAGTGGAAAACCAAAACCTACATACACATGCTTGCTAGGGCACCCTATCAATCCCCCAAACATGGTCAAGTGGGTAAGTGTAAGATCCAAGCAGTTGTTAGAAATAAAAGGAATCAGATGCATACATTCAATGGTTTTGATGATCAAAGTGACACATGCCATGATACCCGAACTAATTACCTCATGGAGAAAAAACCTTCTCTGACATAGGACCAAGTTGATGGTGATGGATGTTGTTGTTGCTGACAAGATAAAGATGCTGGAAGAAAGAAAAGGTGGGCCCTCCAGGGCCATGCTAAAGTCAATCCTAATCTCGGTAGTTCATGTCTAGGACCTGTGGGCCTCGAGACAGGACTTGCTAGTTATCCCTGAAAGTGGGGGATAACAGACCCCTTAAAGGCTGTTACTGAGATTGTAAAAAGAATGGAAGCAACCCATGCTACTCAACTTAGTGCTCTACAAAATAGGTTTATAGCTATGGAAAGGTCTCAAAACAATAGATTTCAACCTAGACCAAATAATGATAGGTGGCAAAAGAAAGGTCCTCCTCAAGACCAAAGGCCTCCTAATCAACTTGAGTCAAATAATGTGGTAAATTAAGAAATACCACCTTTTTGTAGAGCTTGTGAATATTTTCACGAAGATTCTACCTTCCCAGCTTTTTGCCAGATAAATGAACAAGGCCTCCCTCCAACAAACAACTTTGTAGGGAAATCTAGAATTTCCAACCACATCAACAACTTTGGTGAAGCTCACCATTTATCTATGGACTATTGGCTTCAAATGGAATAAAGAAGTGAGCAAACTAATCAAGTGGTTGAATAATATGAAAATTTCACTAATTTGTATGGTCATAAGCCCACAAATGAGCAGATTTTGGAAATGGAAAGGCACAAAAGGATAGTATACCAGAGGAATGGGAAAGAAGGAACAAACAAGTCTCAACCTACTACTCCTACAAACACTCCAATTATTAATATAACTATTGATTTAGGTAGTTGGATTTCAAATGAAAAGGTCTTGGTTCCAGTGTCAGATCTCTTGAAAATCCCCTCACAGAAAGAGAAACTTCTGCAAGCATTAAATCTTCCAAGTAATAAAGTTGTTCCAAAATATCAAGAAAAAGTTAAGGAACATCATGAAGATCCTCCAATGGTTTTCACTAGCAGAGATAGGACTAAGGAAGAAAATCCTCCTTTCTTTGTATCATTAGAAATAAATGATCAATGGTTACATAATTGCATGTATGATTCGGGTGCTTCATCAAATATCATCACCAAGGGAATTATGAAAAGGTTGGGACTTAAAATCACAAGGCCTTATCAAAATGTGTGTGCCATGGACTCTAGAGAAATTGAGACTCATAGAATAATCATAGATCTCCCAGTCAAGCTAGCTTTCCATCCTGAATTTGCATTTAAAATGGATGTTCTTGTTATAGATGTGTCAAATGCATGGGGGATGCTTCTATCTAGAAAGTGGGGAGCTCATATGGGGGGTTGCTTAAATATGGATTTAACCTTTTCAACTATTCCATACCCTCCTCCCTCAACTGAGAATTTCAAACTCTTTATGGAAACATAAAGGAAATATCATATTGAAGATCCTAAAGAGCCTTTTAATGAGTTTTAATGCCAAGTGTCTGACATGGGTAACTTTTCCATATGTTCTAACTTCCTAGCATCAGCTGAAGAAAAATTCAAAGATGAAAAAGCAAGTAATAAAGCTTGGAATATGAATTATGATGGAGCCCACTCAAAATCAGGCAAAGGGGCAGGAATTGTTTTAAAATCTCCAATTGGGAAAACTTATAATTTTGCACTCAGACTTGAGTTTGATGCAACAAACAATGTGGTCAAGTATGAGGCACTTTTTCTTGGCTTGGAAATTGCTAAGGATATGGGTATCAAGATTGTAAATATAAAAGGTGACTCAGACTTAGTAATTCTCCAAGTAAAAAATAAATATGCATGAAAAAGTGAGAGGTTAAGAAGATACAGAAATGCTATTTGGGATGTCATAGAATTATTTGATTCTATGGATCTCATTGTTATCCCTAGAGACCAAAAAATCTTGGCTAATAGTCTAGTTGTAGCAGCTTCTACCCTCCAGCCCTCAAAAGATCTAATGAAAGGAAAAAGAAAGTTGGAGATAATCTTTAGGCCATATGTCCCAGACAATATTGATAATTGGAAAGTTTTCAAAGATGATGAACAAGTTCTAAGGTTCATCCACAATGTCAAGGAATTCTCAGATTTCAATGTCAGTTACAAAGAGGAGGGGGAAGAGTATGTTCAGGAGGATAATCCAATAAAAAATCCAGTTCCCAGAGGAATAGTTGCCTTGGAAAATATTTTTTACAGGCATGATATGTATAAAAATAAAAAAGAACTAATAAAGCCTGGTAGTTATATTGAAATCAACATTAGGACAAAGGAAATCCCAAGGTTTATAAAAATTGGAAAAGGAACCTCAAAAAAAGAAAGAAAGGAATTGATTAGTTTAGTCCAAGAGTATAGGGATGTATGTGCTTTCACATATGATGAGCTCAAATCATATAAAGAGGATGTGTTCCAACATACTATCCCCCTCAAGGATGATACAAAACCTTTCAGAAAAAAACTTAGGCATATAAATCCTAAGTTAGCACCTTTAGTTCAAGCTGAGCTTAAGAAAATTTTGGATGCTAGCATCATTTCTCCAACAAGACATTCATCATGGTACTCCAACTTAGTTTTTGTTAGAAAGAAAAATGGGGGGACAAGGTTATGCATTGATTTCATAAATTTAAATCTAGCATGCATCAAAGACAATTACCCCCTACCCAACATGGAGACGCTACTTCAAAGGGTAATTGGTTTTAATATTATGTCCATGTTGGATGGCTTATCCGGTTATAACCAAGTGTTGGTGAGGAAGGAAGATAACAAAAAAACTACCTTCATCACACCTTGGGGCACTTTTGAATACCTAAGGATGCCTTTCGGCTTACTAAATGCAGGGGACACTTTTTAGAGAGCCATGGATTTTTCCTTCCATGAGTTAATGGGAAAAATCATTGAAATCTACCAAGATGACTTGATAGTATTTTCAAAATAAAGGTCAAATCAAATAAGTCATCTTAGGCAAGTGTTTGAAAGGTGTCGAAAATATGGCATCTCTTTGAATCCAACTAAGTTTATTTTGGGTGTGGACGAAGGCAAGTTGCTAGGTCACATCATAGAAAAATATGGGGTAAAGATGGATCCTGAAAGGGTAGAAGCCATAAATAAAGTTCCTTTACCCCCAACCAAGAAAGCCATTCAATATTTTCTTGGACAGATAAACTTTGTCAGGCGGTTCATACCAAACTTGGCTGAGATGATGAAACCACTCCTTAAATTATTGAAAAAAAGATGTTAAATATGAGTGGAAAGATGAAGGAAGGAATGCTTTCAAAAGTATTAAGGATGCAATTGGAAAATCTCCTGTGCTAATTAGTCCAACTTATTCAAAATATTTACAAATATTTTCCTTTGCTTTGGAAGACACTATTGCAGGGGTCTTGCTCCAGAAAAATGAAGAGGGTCGGGAGCAACCTATTGATTTTATGAGCAAGGCATTACAAAATTCTGAGCTTAACTATACTAGTATGGAAAATAAAGATTATGCCTTAGTTAAATCTCTCAAGCATTTACGAGTCTATATAGGATACTCAAAATTTGTGGGGTATGTCCCTCACTCAGCAGTAAAAGATATCCTTGGGCAACAGGATTGCTTGGGAGTTAGCAAAAAGTGGGTCTCCAAGATTCAAGAATATAAATTAGAGATCAAACCCACTAAGTTGATTAAAGGTCAAGGGTTGGCTCAAATGATCACTAAAGGAAATGAACAAGTGTTGCACCTGGTCTATCAAAACAGTCAATCTAGGCCAGCCTTGTCATCTAAACTTCAGAAGATAGAACAACACCAGTGGTATTCAGATATCATCTACTTTCCTCCAAACCTCACATGCCCAAGTCATTTGATTGGTCATAAGAGGAGGGATCTGAGGTTGAAAGCAGCTAAATATTGTATCATTCAAGACGGATTGGGGTGGAAGAACCACGATGGAGTGATACTTAGGTGTGTTGATGAGCTAGAGACCAAGAGACTTTTGGTTGACTTCCATTCAGGATTTTGTGGTGGACACTTTGCAGTTAAAACTACCGCCCACAAAATCCTCAGAGCAGGTTACTATTGGTCGACCATTTTCTCATATGTTCATAAAATGGCCAGGGGTTGTCAGTAGTTTCAGTTATTCACTGGGAAACAGAAGCTTGCAGCCTTGCCTCTTCAACTTGTAGTGATCGAAGCCCCTTTTCAATAGTGGGGGATTGATTTCATAGGTCAGTTTAAGGATAATTCAAGTAATGGTTACACTTGGACAATTACATCAACTAATTAGTTTACTAAGTGGGTAGAAGCAATACCCACTAAGTCAGCAACCGACAAAGTGGTCATGGATTTCCTTGAAGATAGGATAATCACTCAATTCGGTGTGCCCACCAATATTACAACCGATAATGCCAAGGCCTTCAGTTCGACAGAGTTGTCTTCATTCTGTTTTAAGTATGGCATTGTGTTATCCCAATCTTCAAACTATTATCCCCAAGGTAATGGTCTTGTTGAATCCAACAATAAGAACTTAATGAATATTCTTAAGAAAACCGTGGGGGATAATAAGAGGTCATGGGATAATAAGATTAAGATTACATTATGGGCAGATAGAATCACCAAAAAGAGTTCTACATGGAAGAGTCATTTTGAGCTAGTCTACGGGCTCAATGCTACTTTACCAGTTCACTCAAAGATTCCAGTGTATCAGTTTGTGTAGAAATATGGTCTTGATGAGGACTTCCAACATAGCAGAATTGATCAGTTGGTAGAATTAGATGAGATCAAAAGGAAAGAACTAGATTAGAGTATAAAGAATCACGAAAAGGTAAATAATACTTTTGATAAGTCTTCACAGCAGAGAGTTTTTCAGGAAGGGGACACAGTCCTTCTTTGGGATAAAAGAAGGGAAAAACCAGGGAATCATGGAAAATTTGACAGTTTATGGATAGGTCCATACATCATACAGGGTACAGCTGGAAAGAATTACTTTTGCCTCAACAGGTTGGATGGTGAGAAGTTGCCACTTCCAATCAACAGTCAACTTCTCAAGTTGTTCTTCAGCGAGATCATTTCATGCCCATGGGGGCATCTTCTGTATCATGTTCTCTAACCCTTATCCCTTTGTACATTATGATTTGTTTTTTTTTTGTACATTATTTATTGTTTTCTGTACCATATTCACATGTATATTAAATGCTTTGTTGTATCATATGTACTTGTATATTATAATTGCAATTCATGTTTATTATTGGTTTTGTATGGGTATGTTGTTGATGAGGCATCAATGACGCAGGTCATTTGATTCTGGATTCTCGCATGGTCTCCTTTAGATGTAAAGATCAACCACACGTCCCCATATGGAGCCAATGTTATCCACCAAGTTGCACTAGCTTAATTGAAGATGAGCGGCCAAATATTGAGCAGACAGATTCTCAGAAGTCAGAGTTCACAAGTTCAGTCGATCTTTCAAAAGACCCTGTTTTTCACATTTCCATCCCTCCGAGGGCATTGTAATAAATGACTTGAGAATGAAATATTGTAAAATACTATTGGCCACCTAAGACCTAGGTACGATCATGTACTCTAGAGTGTTTTTGTTCACTTGTTAATTATTTTTTGCCTACCTTACTTAGTGGACAATTAATAATTTCTAAGTTTTTTCACTCAGAGACTGACTCCAAAGCTGGAGTATGTGTTGGTGGTTAGGCCTTGGCATGGTATAACCAATTTATAGTGTCTAAATTTATATGATTTCATTATAGGTCATTTCTATTGAGTCATATGGAAGTTGCGGCTAGGTTTGATAGGTTTTTTTAATGTTTTAGTGAAATAATATATTTCCCGCAAAACAAAAAATTTTAATTGTAAGTCAAAAAATTGTAAAAATATGGCATCAATCATTGTCAAGTGTCATATTTATGCTTTTTTTCCAGTCCAGAGTACCATGTAAACCCCTATTTTCCTTCTGTCGAGGAAAAAAAGTGATTATTATCACTAAAAAATGATTTTTTCTCGAAAAATACGGAAAAATAGGTCATTTAATTAATTCCCTGTTTTTTATGGAAATTGGGGAACATGTTGGAAACATATTTTTTCCTTGTCCCTAGTCAACTGGAGGCTTGAGAGAGTTTACTAGAGAGGTAGGAGGCTTCAACTGGAGTGACATGGCATGGAGGAGATCCCAATGAAGGGACTCGACCCCACTTGCTTAAGTGGTGCACTTAGAAGGGATGGCACACATCCCAAGGTTGCCAATGCACCCTCACACTCCCACTCACTCGAGTTCACTCCCACACACCCACACTTCACCTCACTTCACTCCCTTATACCCCTACTTCACTACACTCCACCTCCTCTACACTCCACGCTCATCTCCCCTTAACCTATGCGTCACTCCCCTTAGCTCATGCGCAACTACTCCTCTCCCATGTGCATCTCCCTTGAAGTTGTCACCCAATTAGCTATATAAACAAGACGAACCTCCTCCCTTTTGTCAGTAGGAGCTTGGGAGACCTTAGTATACATGATTGTAATCTCTCTTTATTAATTGAATCAAAAGGCTTTGGAGGTCAAGATTGGTGTTTGGACTCAAATGTGTGGATATAATGTTAGCTTATGAGGTAATATTATTCTTAGTTTTCTTTATCGTATTTACATGAAGGCTATGGTAAGGATATTGCTATATAATTAGAGAATATGGTTTACTTGTTTGTTATGTTATATACTTGTTTAATGCATTTGATGCTTAGATTCTTATGTTAAGTTTTTGTTCAAACTAACGTGGAACAAAGTCTCTCTTGTAGGAAACACCTTTTGTGCAAGTACTTGTCAGAAGCTTGGAGTTTGAAAGGCCAACCTTTTGGGAGAATCAGAGAAGCTTGCTTTCTCCTTTTCTTCTCTTGAAGCACTTCAGAAAATGTCCTCCCTCTTCTTCACACCAAATAAAGACTACATTGCCCAAGGGTTCTTGAGGCTCTAGCAAAGGCTCCACAAAATTGCTAAATATTTCTTCTCCCTTCTTATTTATTTACATGCATGTTAGTTAGATCTGTTTTAAAGTATAAATCTTAGCATCTAATGCTGCATGCATGAAGTATTTAGATCTAGTTTCAATTTTTTCCAACTAAAGAATAGATCTAAGTTAGTCTCTAAGCAATTTTCTACAATTTTCACTTAAATCTTAAATCTTAAAGCTAGAAATTGCTTCATATTATTGTGTAAATCAAGATAATTGGTTGACTCATGCTTGCTGTTTTTTGGGACAGAAAACAGAAGAAACTAAGAGAGCTTAGTTTAGTCTAGTTTAAAGTGTCAAAAGTCTCAAAAAAATTCCTTTTTTGCCTTAGAAAATTTTCAGAAAGTTTTTTGGTAATTTTTCTCAAGTTTTAGTTAGTCTTTTAAACTCTTTCTCATCATATTCTAATCGCTTAACTTGTTTTTTTCACGCAGAAGTAACAGGTACAAGGGGAGGCTCCGCCCAAGTTTCGAATATCAAACCTCTTTCAGACCCTCTCCTCCCCCCCCACCCGCCCCCGTGCAGTTGTTTCCGGGAACTCTCTAGTTCATTTTTTGACTTAAAAAAGCATTGTAAGCCTTGATCTCACGTTATAAAGATCAAGTGCATCCAAAAAGAAAGTAGTATAGAAGTTTGCGAGCCACAAAGATCGTCTTCGTCGTTTCCCTTGCCCCTAGGGGGAAATAAGTGTTTTTCCCTTTCTTGCTTCAGGGTTACTTCTCGTGTCTTTTTTTAATTTGTCAATGTTAGCTCTGCATAAAAAAGACAAAATCAACTCACAATCACTAAATTGAAGTCCTAAAATCAACTACAAAGTTTTAGGTTTGCTTTCATAGAATACTAATTGCTAGTTTCATTTTTTGAAAATATTGGAATAAACCCAAATTGCTCAATCCATGTATGCAATCCTATTGCTACACTCAAGTGGCTTTGGGGACCTAGAAATGGATTTGAGCAATGCATGCTAGTATGATTAGGGAAATCTCTTGGTTGTGTTATTCATCTAAGACCTCTACCCTGGGTGGAGTGTGTTAAGTCAGGGGGGAAATTTGAGATCGAGGTTCTCTCCCCGTTGGACCTACGACACACCCGGTCGATAAGTCTATTAGATTGGAGAATAACAAACAAAGAGGCCACATTCACTTTTTCACATAAAGAGTGGGGACCCCGACTTCAATCCCCACTTCACGGTTTCAAAGACTTTTTAATATACCAAATCCCTTAAATAAAATCCTAAAGATAAAATTAACGCGACACATTCATCACATCACATTTACTTTTATTTGGCACTGGTCCACCTTCTATTATTTTTGTCAGTTTATTTAAAGTTATGTGGTGAATGATTAACGTTTATGAGCCTTTTACAGGTTGTATCCTTTGATTAATTTATGTTACTATATTTATCTTGTGTTTCCAAATAAACTCGTAGAATAGTTTTTCTTTTCAATTTCATAGAGTAAAAACCTTGGATTCTTTTTCATAGGGACTACCCCCCTTTGCTTTGCTAGGAGTTGGCCTATACGGAGGAGTTGAGGATCAGGTGACAACACCTTGACTCAAAACTTGCCCCCAAGGACACACCAAGTGGATTGAATATTTCTTCCACGGTAGCCTAGGTGTGTATAAGGAGGTAACAAGGTGCATTTTTCAGATAAATGGGTTGAAGGAGGATACTTCAACTTGTTGCCATTCCTCTTGTGGTTGGTTCCCTTGTAAGTGCCTTAGCACAATGCATACAAGCTATGATTATTGAGTGTGTGTTATCTTGTGTTGGTATTGTTATTACTTCTTCTATCGTACCTCTCTATATTTCTAAGGTGCCACCAACAGATATTCGAGAAAGTCCATGTTGGCTCATTAAGCTAAGAAAACTCACTAAGGCTGAAAGAACTATAAAGAAAATTTGGGGCAAACAAAAATTTGATGAAGATATGTTTCAATTAAGATCAAGAACTAAGGATTTCATAGAGGATGTTGGTTGGCTTGATCTATTTAGTATACGGTATAGGAAAGGTATAACTCTACATATTTTGATTATATATCACACTATGAGAAGTTCTATCTTGAGAAGAAAATGAAGACAAAGGTAAAGAGAAAAATATTACTGGCCTTCAAAGTTGAGGGAGTGGTTAGTGTTCGCATAACCTATGATATTATAGCAAGTTCTCTTGTGGGAGATTCAAATCTCATTGGCATGGTAGTGGCAACTTACTTAATGGACAAATAGGAAATTATGGTAATGTGTGTGTGTATACACTTTGAGATTGGACTATTAAGCCATATTGTGAGCTGACATAAGATACAAAGTTATATTAAGGCCGATTTTAAGTTAAGGTTTTTTTTAACTATGTTGACCTATACACATGCGGTTTGAAGCCAACCTTTGACCTTAAATTTGATTGGACAATCACTTCTTGGTTTGGAAGGATCAATGAAGGCTTAAGAGCCTATTTTTCAACCTTGGATATCGAGGAAGTTTCACTCTTTGAAGGACTTATAGAAGCTACATGTCGAACTTTGGAATCCCACATATATCCACATGTTGAAGATTTGGAGGTCTTACTTGTGATTTGGTGGAGGTGACCTACCTTGAGGGAGTTTCGGGTCTGAGGTGTCACTTTGAAGCCCCATTTTCCCATGCTTAGAAGGTTACTTGTAGAAGGATACATTGCGGAAGGGCCTTTGGAGGCTAGCTGTGATGAGTGGAATACCTTTTGATGATGTGTCTCACTTTTGAGGTCTGGTACCCCTTGATTTTGTGCATGTGACTTATACAACCCTTCCTTTTTGTATTTTAGATTAATTAATTATAAAAGAGGGTCATTTTCCCTTCCATAGGATAGATTATGGGATTTTAGCCTAAGAAAATAATATTTTAATGTAAAGGAAGTTGAGCATATCCTCTATAAATAAAGATGCACTTCCCCTCATTTTCTCGTGGTGGGATTGGGGGAGAAATCCCTTAGCAAGTCTAAAATTTCTGAAATTTGTTGGAGTACTTTTGTCTTGGATTTGTGTGATGGATGGAAGAATAAGGCACCTTTATTGACGAGAGTAATTGTGTATGATTTTTCAAGTTTGATGGATGATTCATGGTTAGGGTTTTATGAATGAGTAGGGGTTTACCTAGTAAGTGTTCTTTTCAAGTCTTTGAGGATTTATGTATGGATACATTAAGTGAAAATGTGCTTATCAAGGGGTGAAGGTGCATTTTCCCTATATTTTTATTAAATAGATCCTATCTTATAAACCCAGGAAGGTTTCTAGCAAAGAACCTTCCCTTGGTATTGTCTTAAAATGATTTTAAAGGACATAGGAGGATCTTCTAGGGTTTGTAGTAGACTATCCTAGCTATCACCCTATAGGAGGATATACTAAGTTTTATAATGGACTACCTTAGGTATCATTCAATATCCATTCTTTACCTTCTCAAGAGAGACTCAGTTGACCCCATATGCCTAATGAAAATACACAAGTCTCCAATCCTCCCATCATCTTTCATACTCTAAAACTATTTCAAAACCATTTTGTTGGGTTTAATATTCATATGATCTTCAGCTTCATTGCCTTAAAACCCTAGCAATATTAACCTAGGGAAGCCCCCATTGAGTCGAAGGAGAGTCAACATGAAGTGTAGAAGAGGGTTGGTGAGGTGACAATGGCCTCCTCTTAGTTTCACTCAAATCACACTTGAGCTTTTCAGACTTTATCTCCTAAAGTGTGAGTTTGAGTTCTAATAGGAAGCAATAAAATGATGACATACAGGAAAGCCGTCAAATCATAGGGTGCCACATGTCCACCAAAAAGATGGCATACTCCTTGAGTTCTACAAAATTTGAAACCTTGAAGGGGTTTTTGTAGTGGTAGATTGTAATGTACCTAAAAAATCATCATAAAAAAAAAATTTATTTGTACATTTATCCTTGAAAAGTTTTGAGGTCTCAAGCAAGTAGGCTTTCTGTTATAAAGCTTGAGTCTGAAAGTTTTGTTAGAGACCTTACTGTCGTTGATTGTCTTTACTATGCAACTTAAACTTCCTACTCGATGGTACAATAATGTATACTCCTCCCTTCACTGTTATTTAAAATCTTGTACAAATTACCTATATTTTTCTTATTTGACGATGTCTATAACACCAGCATGAATTTAACCAGGTCTACTACTTCCATACTTCTAATCGAGAGGAAGATTCTCCAAATCAACACACAACAACTCCCGAAGTCGTGAAAAGTGACCAGCATATCGGGATTTCAGAGTTCGGGATTTCGCGAGTTCAACAGTCAAATATAAACACACAACCACTCCAAAAATCGTGAGAAGTGACCAGCACTTCGGGATTTCGTGAGTACAACAGTCGATCGTCAATACACAACAATTCCCAAAATTCCGAAAGGGTAAGGTGAGATCCGTATTTCGAGATTTCAAAATTCGAGGTTTCGAGGTTTCAAATGTCAAACAACAGCACAAAACATATCATTGAGTTACGAAAAAGTAAAGGTGGGATCCGTAATTTCGGGATTTCAAAAGTCAGGATTTTAGGTTTTCAAATTTCAACAACAACACAAAACATTTCCTGAAGTTCCGAAAAGGTAAAGGTGGGACCCGTATTTTTGGGATTTTGGAATTCAAGGTTTTAGGTTTTCAAATGTCAACAACAACACAAAACATTTCCCGAAGTTTCGAAAAGGTAAAGGTGGGACCCGTATTTTCGGGATTTCGGAATTCGGGGTTTCGGGGTTTCAAATGTCAAACAACAGCACAAAACATTTCCCGAAGTTCCGAAAGGGTAAAGGTGGGACCCGTAATTTCAAGATTTCGGAATTCGGGGTTTCGGGGTTTCAAATGTCAACAACAACACAAAACATTTCTCGAAGTTCCGAAAAGGTAAAGTTGGGACCCGTATTTTTGGGATTTCGGAATTCGGGGTTTCGAGGTTTCAATCTCCCGATGCAAAACACTACACAATGTCAAACACCGAATCGTGAAATCATGAAAAGGTATGGGGACCAGCCAATATCGGGTTTCGTCATTTGGTAATGCTTGATGCAAGAACAACATCCTACGGTAATTGTCGAATCCCAAAATTTGATCAGGCTGTGGGGCCACTTTGGGTTTTCGGAGTTTGCAAGAAGAAAAGAACTCCACACAACTTGAACCAATAAACTCTGAAAAGTCAGAAAAAGAAGAAAAAACATGAACAGAGTTTAAAAAAACTCAGTAATTTTGTTCCCGACATTATTCATATAGTTAGATTAATGAAATCACAGCATAACCTCCACTCCCAATATGCCAATCTCAACATTGATCTCACTCAAAAAAACACATAAAGAAAGAAAATAACAATGAATCTAATTTAGAGGAGATTTCTTCTAGAATTTAACCATGCATAATCCTTTCAACTATCATAACAAAAAATCCAATTCTATCGTTCGTTCAGAAAGGGGTCACTCGAGATTAGATTTATCATATGTTCTCTGTTAGTCTTTAGGCTTCATGAATTCGAACTGATTTTTTCTACCCATTATTATCTATCATAATTAGAATATGCATTACATCCGTGATTGAATCATTCACCAGAGAATGGAAATTATTTTAGTTCCGATTTAACGCATACATTGCATCAAATATAAAATCATTCAGACAAAAAATGGAAATAATTCCAGTACCGATTTAACAAATATATTGCATCAGATATAAAATAATTCAGACAGAAAATGGAAATCATTCCAGTTCCGATTTAACAAATATATTGCATCAGATATAAAATAATTCAGAACAGAGAAGGAGAAGATTTAACATATCTGGACCAATTCGCGGGAAGACAAAGGGAACAACCACGTTCCTCTCAATCGTAGCACAGGGCAGCCAAAATCACTTGCCCAATTCATCCCCTAGCCTGACCATGAATCCATGCGAGCGAACTTGGAAACTCCTCCTTAGCTATGTCCTTCAATTCCAACAGTTATCCTCTTGCCTCACACTTACTCAACAGTGCTCATAACAGCAAGGCGATTCTGTTTCAACAAGCTCCTCTTGCCTCACACTCAATCTGTAGTGTTCATAACAGCAAGAGAGCTTAGGAATCCTTTTCCCGCATACTTGGCAGCATCCTGCCTCCTCCCATATGCTATATATTTATTTTCTTTGCCCAGGTCTTTTCCCTCCTTTGGGGATTTTCGCAGCTTTCTAAATCCCTGATTTTCAGGGGCTGTCAGTGGCCAAATATCTGATTTTCCACTTGTAATCATCATCCCAGAGGCAGTTCCAACTTGTTCCCCACTCATGGAGTCATGGTCAGCTGATTTTTAACATGGTTGTTCCATTTGTCCTCCTGCAGTTAATATAAATGTTCTGTTGTGATACAAGTGTCATAGTCAAATAGTTAGTTGAGTCCAAACAGATCTCTGCCCAACAGTCACAATAATTAAATACAATTATTAAATTCAAAATTTGAAATTGCCATAAATGGCAAAAATTTTCCAGATTCGAATTTGCCTAAAACAGAAATAAATTTCCAACACACAAAATAAGAAATATTTTATTTTGGGGGGATGTCACATCCTTTCCCCCTTCAGTAAAACACTATCCTCAGTGTTCGTTCCTTTCCTGGAACATGATTGGATGAGATTTCTGTAAATCTCCCTCCAATTCTCAAGTGGCCTCCTCAGGGCTAAAGTGCTTCCATTGCACCTTTACCTAAGTGACAGCTCTATTCCGAAGTGTTATTTCTCTCCGGTCCAGAATGCGCAGGGGTTCCACCTAGAACTCGCCCTCGGGTTCCACCTACACCAAGTTCCAATCAATCATATGAGTAGGGTCATGAATATACTTTTTCAACAAAGAAACATGAAATACATTATGAATTCTTAGATTAGCTGGAAGTGCAAGTTGATAAGCTACGAGTCCAATTCGAGCTAGTATCTCGAAGGGCCCACAAAACCTGGGTGCCAGCTTGGCACAATTCCCCAACTGCAGTGAGATTTTTTAGGCTTTGACCTTCAAATAAACATGGTCTCCCACTTGAAATTCCAAGTGTCTTCTTTTCTGATCCACATAGCTCTTTTGTCTGTCATGTGCTTATTTCAAGTTTTGTTGTACTTTCTTTAGCATGTTCTCCATTTCTTGGAGCATCTCTGGTCCAACCATGAGTCTGTCAGCCCAATTATCCCAGCTAATTGGAGTTGTACACCTTCTGTCGTACAGTATTTCGAAAGGGCTTAACTTAGCCGAATTTTGGTACCCATTGTTATATGAAAATTCTACCAAGTGTAGGTAGTCTTCCTACTTGTTCGGCTTTGTTCTTACATACATGCGGAGCATATCCTCTATGATTTGATTTGTCCTTTCAGTCTGTCCATCCGTTTGTGGATGATAACTCGTACTGAAATTCAAATTAGTATTTAGCCCTGCAAACAATTCCTTCCAAAAAGCGGATGTGAATTTTATGTCTCTATCTGAAATCACCATTTTAGGAATACCATGAAGTATAAAAATTTCTTTCATGAAAATTTCAGCAATGTTAATAGCTTTAAAAGTATACTTTACAGGAATAAAGTGTGCAGACTTACTGAGTTTATCGATTACAACCATGATTGAATCATTCTATTTCTGAGTTTTAGGCAAACTTGTTATAAATTCCAGCGATATGGCCTCCCATTTCCATTCTGGTATTGGCAATGGATGTAATAGGTCGACTGGATGCTGGTGTTCGGCCTTAACCTGCTGACAATCTTGGCACCTAGCCAAGTACTCCGTTGTTTCGCCCTTCATATTAAGCCAATAAAATAGTTTTCTGAGTGTTGTTATTGTTTTCTGGTAACCTGGATGGCCAGAGTATGGTTTCTTATGCACTTCGTCTAAAATAGTTAATTTTAGCTCTGTTGAATCTAGTATGTAAAGTCTGTTTTTAAATCTTAATAGTCCCTTCTTGTCAATACTTATATCTGGTTTATCTGAGTTTGCGATGCTATTTTTAAATTCTGCCATTATCTTAGTGTAATTTCCATCGTTGATGCCTGTCGTCCTTATTCTTTGTTCCAGATTACTTTCTGCCCTACTGATGTTTATCTCAAATAACCAATGAATTCTACGGCTTAAAGCATTTGCTACTTTATTTTCCTTGCCCTTGATATTTCTGACCTCGAAGTCGAATTCGCTCAAGAAGGCTAGCCACCTTGCCTATCTTGCATTCAGGTCTGGTTGGTTAAACAGATATTTCACTCCGCTATTATCCGTCAATAGTAGGAATTTTATGCCCATAATATAGTGTCTCCACATTTTTAAGGCATGTATTACTGCTGCCAATTCTAAGTCATGAGTGACATAATTTCGCTTGTGTTCCTTTACTTTCCGGGACTCATAACATATCACATGCCCTTCCTGAGTTAGAACACCACCTAGTCCCTCTTCACTTGCATAAACGCATACTGTGAAGTCTTTATCTGGGTCTGCTACCTTCAAGATGGGCGCCGATGTCAATAATTATTTTAGCTTGTTAAAATTGTCTTGACACTTTTGTGACCAGTTAAACTTGGTCCCTTTATTTTGTAGTGACGTGATAGGGTAGGCTATCTTGGAGAACCCTTCTATAAATCTGCGATAATATCCGGTGATTCCCATGAATGAATGGATATCTGCCACATCCTTAGGCACTAGCCATTCCATAATGGATTTTATCTTTTCCAGGTCTACAGCAATACCTTATGAGGAAATGACATGTCCTAAATATTGTATTTCTTTTTGATAAAAGTCACATTTGTCGAATTTTGCGTATAGTTTGTTTTTCCTTAATGTTTGCAGAACTATTCGTAAGTGTTCATCATGTTCCTCCTCCATTTTAGAATACACCAGAATATCGTCGATAAATACTACTACGAACTTGTCTAAGTACTGGCTGAAAATGTTGTTCATCAAGCACATAAATGTGGCTGGTGCATTAGTGAGTCCGAAAGGTATGACTACAAACTTGTAGTGTCTGTATCTTGTTCGAAAAGTTGTTTTGTTTATGTCCTGGTCTTTTATCCTAACTTGATGATATCTGGATTGTAAATCCAATTTTGAGAAGATCTTGGCCTCACCAACTTGATCGAACGGATCATTTATCCTAGGTAAGGGGTATTTGTTCTTAATGGTCACTTTGTTCAGCTGTCTATAATCGATACATAGTCTTAGAGTACCGTCTTTCTTTTTCACAAAGAGGACTGGTGCTCCCCATGGCGAGTATCGTCTTTCTTTTTCACAAAGAGGACTGGTGCTCCCCATGGCGTGACACTTGGTCTGATATACTCTTTGTCCAACAATTCTTGTAATTGTATTTTTAATTCTGTCAGTTCTGGTAGACTCATTCGCTAGGGTGCTTTTGAGATAGGGGTTGATCCGAGTAGTGAGTCTATGGAGAAATCTATTTCTCTCCTTGGAGGTAATTCTGGTATCTCTTCAACAAACATGTCTCTGAATTCATGTAGGACAACAAAGTCTTCTAACTTGGGCTTATCTTCTTTTTCTAATAGATTCATCACTTGGATGGCGTAAACTCGACATCCTTTCCTAATACATTTCTTGAGTTGCATCGTTGAAACTTGTTTGACTGATATCGGTTTTGGTATGCCTTGGGTTGTTCTAACAGTGCCAAAATTATCTTTATAGCTAAGTACCTTTGTATAACAATCTAGTACTGCTTTGTGTTGTTCCAACCAATCCATCCCAATAATCATATCATAATATCCTAGTGGTAGGATGTTCAGATTGGTCCTTATCTTTTGACCATCTAAGTTGAACTCAAGATCAGAAATAAAGTTAACTACTTTTCTTTTAGTCCCTGTTGCTAGTTGTACAAGCCAAGATTTCGCATGCTTTTGTTTCTTAAGATTATTCGACTCTACTACATCGGAAGTAATATAACTTAACGTAGCTCTAGGGTCAATTAAAACATAAATTCGAGTGTCATGGATTTTACCTTCAATCTCTACCACCGAGGACTGGTGTTCATCTTGTCGACCATCTATGGTTGCATTTATCTGATGCAAACTTCTGCCCATGTCTCCTACTGTCGAGGCTTCCTGCAAATTGTGGATGGCAGATCTGTGCAGATCTGTTTGTTGCAATTAAACGTGGACAGTTCCTCCTTAGATGAGGCTCTCCACACTCCCAACACTTTAATGGCTCGTGAGAGTTGTCCCCAAACTTCTTCGTTCCTAGGTTTACCGGTTTACCGCTACCTTGTGTGTTCAGATGATTGGAGTGAAAATCCTTCCTTAGGAAAATTTTTGTTGCATTCTGATAAGAAGATGGCTAGTATCCCTTCTTTCGCTGGTTTATTCCATCTTGCTTCTTATCCTTCCAGATCCTGGGAAACTCTACCCACTGCTTACACTGGTCATAGAACATTCGTGCTTTCCTAAATGCCTCACTCAAGGATTTGGGGTTGTCAAACTCAATTCTGTCTCTGTAGGACTGTGGTAAATAGCTTAAGAATTTTTGGATTTTTACCTTATCTTCCCGGATGTAAGGTACAAACATTAGTAGTTCTAGATATTTATTTACAAGGTCCTCCATTGTCATTTGTATGAGTCGTAACTCATAAAATTCTTCCGTCTTCCTTTCATAATAGCTTTCAGAAAGGTATTGTTTCTTAAAATACTTCTTAAAGTCGGACCATTCCAACTGTTTCTCCTTTAGGCCCTTGGCCAATTTCAGGTCCTGCCACCAAATGTTGGCCTTCCCTTTTAGATTGTAGATGGTCATTCTGACCTTCATGTTGCTGGAATAGTTGTAGATTTGGAAGTATTTTTTTATGTCCAACAACCATGCATCGGCTTCTTCTCCTGTCCTGGATTCTCCATCAAAAGTAGTTGGTTTAATCTTTTTAAATTTTCCTTCAAGGTGGTCTATTTGTTTTCTTTTTATGTCTGGTATGGTTTTGTCTTCAGCTGAAGGTGTCCCTTCAGATGAATTGTCTCATTTTTCTGTTTTCGCACCAGAATTCTTGGAGGCCCTTTTGCTGACCTCTTCCTCCTGGTTATCATCTTTTGGACTTTTCTTGGTTACTATACTACGCAGCAGGACTTCATTTATCTCTTGATGTTCCTGTTGTGCCTTCTTCAATTTTTCATTGTTGGCCTTGAAAACTTGTAGTTCAACAATAAGGTTTCTCATTATTTCCAACACCTCCGTGGGTGAGCTTCCATCACTATTCTGTCTTGGATCTCCAGGAGGTCCTTGTTGTGGATTCTCTTCCACCCTGATTTCTGCACCTTCTTGGGCTGTCATTATTCAACACAAAACATAAAAGCTTTATGTTTGTAATCCACAAGATTTATTAGTTTTTCATAAATCAGAATATATACTAAGAAATTAATGTGGCCCTGTTCAGGCCTAGTGTTGTAATTTTTTCTCTGATACCATATGTAATGTACCTCAAAAATCATCATAAAAAAAAAAATCATTTGTACATTTATCCTTGAAAAGTTTTGAGGTCTCAAGCAAATAGGCTTTCTGTTATAAAGCTTGAGTCTGAAAATTTTGTTAGAGAGTTTACTGTCATTGATTGTCTTTACTATGCAACTTAAACTTCCTACTTGATGGTACAATAATGTATACTCCTCCCTTCACTGTTATTTAAAATCTTGTACAAATTACCTATATTTTTCTTATTTGACGATGTCTATAACACCAGCACGGATTTAACTAGGTCTACTACTTCCATACTTCTAATCGAGAGGAAGATTCTCCAAGTCAACACACAACAACTCCTGAAGTCGCGAAAAGTGACCAGCATGTCGGGATTTCGGAGTTCGGGATTTCGCAAGTTCAGCAGTCAAATATAAACACACAACCACTCCCGAAATCGCGAGAAGTGACCAGCACTTCGGGATTTTGTGAGTACAATAGTTAATCGTCAATACACAACAATTCCTGAAATTCCGAAAGGGTAAGGTGAGATCCGTATTTCAGGATTTCGGAATTCGGGGTTTCAAGGATTCAAATGTCAAACAACAGCACAAAACATTTCCCGAAGTTCTGAAAAGGTAAAGGTGGGACCCATAATTTCGAGATTTCAAAATTCGGGGTTTCGGGTTTTCAAATGTCAACAACAACACAAAACATTTCCCGAAGTTCCGAAAAGGTAAAGGTGGGACCTGTATTTTCAGGATTTCGGAATTCAGGGTTTCAAATGTCAACAACAACAAAAAAGATTACCCGAAGTTCCGAAAAGGTAAAGGTGGGACCCGTATTTTCGGGATTTCAGAATTCGGGGTTTCGGGGTTTCAAATGTCAACAACAACACAAAACATTTCCCGAAGTTCCAAAAAGGTAAAGGTGGGACCCGTATTTTCAGGATTTCGGAATTCAGGGTTTCGGGGTTTCAATCTCCCGATGCAAAACACTACACAACGTCAAATGTCGAATCGTGAAGTCATGAAAAGGTATGGGGYCCAGCCAATATYGGGTTTCGGCATTTGGTAATGCTTGATGCAAGAACAACATCCTACGGTAATCGCCRAATCCCAAAATTCGATCAGGCTGTGGGGCCACTTCAAGTTTTCGGAGTTTKCAAGAACAAAAGAACTCCACACAACTTGAACCAATAAACTCTGAAAASTCWGAAAAAGAAGAAAAAACATGAACAGAGTTTAAAAAAACTCAGTAATTTTGTTCCCGACATTATTCATACAGTTAGATTAATGAAATCACAACATAACMTCCACTCCCAATATGCCAWTCTCAGCATTGATCTCACTCAAAAAAACACATAAAGAAAGAAAATAACAATGAATCTAATTTAGAGGAGATTTCTTCCAGAATTTAACCATGCATAATCCTTTCAACTATCATAACAAAAAATCTAATTCTATCGTTCGTTCAGAAAGGGGTCCCTCGAGATTAGATTTATCATATGTTCTCTGTCAGTCTTTAGGCTTCATGAATTCGAACTGATTTTTCCTACCCATTATTATCTATCATAATTAGAATATGCATTACATCCGTGATTAAATCATTCACCAGAGAATGGAAATTATTTTAGTTCCGATTTAACACATACATTGCATCAGATATAAAATGATTCAAACAAAAAATGGAAATCATTCTAGTTCTGATTTAACAAATATATTGCATCAGATATAAAATAATTCAGATAGAAAATGGAAATCATTCCAGTTCCGATTTAACAAATATATTGCATCAAATATAAAATAATTCAGAACAGAGAAGGAGAAGATTTAACATATCTGGACTAATTCACGGGAAGACAAAGGGAACAGCCACGTTCCTCCCAACCGTAGAACAAAGCAGCCAAAATCACTTGCCCGATTCACCCCCTAGCCTGACCATGAATCCATGAGGGTGAACTTGGAAACTCCTCCTTAGCTATGTCCTTCAATTCCAATAGTTATCCTCTTGCCTCACACTTACTCAACAGTGCTCATAAAAGCAAGGTGATTCTGTTTCAACAAGCTCCTCTTGCCTCACACTCAATCCATAGTGTTCATAACAGCAAGAGAGCTCAGGAATCCTTTTCCCGCATACTTGGAAGCGTCCTGCCTCCTCGCATATGCTATATATTTATTTTCTTTGCCCATGTCTTTTCCCTCCTTTGGGGATTTGCGCAGCTTTCTAAATCCCTGATTTTCAGGGGCTGCTAGTGGCCAAATCTCTGATTTGCCACTTGTAATCATCATCCCAGAGGTAGTTCCAACTTGTTCCCCACTTATGGAGTCATGGTCAGCTGATTTTTAACATGGTTGTTCCATTTGTCCTCCTGCAGTTAATATAAATGTTATGTTGTGATACAAGTGTCATAGTCAAATAGTTAGTTGAGTCCAAACAGATCTCTGCCCAACAGTCACAATAATTAAATACAATTATTAAATTCGAAATTCGGAATTGCCATAAATGGCAAAAATTTTCCAGATTCGAATTTGCCTAAAATGGAAATAAATTTCCAGCACACAAAATAAGAAATATTTTATTTTGGGGGGATGTCACATAGATAGTATTTATGGATGATCATTATGTATTGTGTACAAGGTTCTGAAACGTCCAACGTTTCGAGTGGACACTCCACCCTTCATCGGGGATAACCAAAAAGCTCAATTTGTAACTGAATCTTTGGGGACTGTTTAGAAATGGTCGTGGAGGCTATTGGAATTTTAGATACTGTTATCCATCAAAGTTTCACTAGGATGGACTTCCAGGGAGTCACCAAAGATGAACATTTTCATGTTCAAAGTTTAGAGTTCAGAAGTTCAGCCGGTCAATAAGACCACCTTTTTCACATTTTCCATACAAATTGTAATAAGAGATGTTGCATGATGAACTTGTAAAAGGTCTTATCCGCGTTCGAATTAGGCATGAGTTGTTACTCTGGAGTGTTTTTTTTTACTTATTAATTATATTTTGTTGTTTAAAGACAATTTATAATTTATGAGTTTTTTCACTCAGCTTCGAAGCTGGAGTATATACCCATGGTTAGACCTTAGCATGGATCTAATCCTAGTGTCTAATGTATATTACCATGCTAAACATACTCCTAAAGTCTTATGGAAATTTTCTAAGTCCCCCTTCGGATTTTTTATTTTTTTCAGTTAATTAAAAATTTTCCGCAAAACGGGAATTTTTAATTAAAAAATAAAGTTGTAATAAAAAGTGGTACTAGGAGTTTTATTATGCCTTGGGGGAGCTCATTTTTGGACCTATATCACTCACATTACCTAAGTACCCACTTGGTTGAGTAAAATTAGTGATTTTAATCACTTAAAAATCATTTTTAGTCAAAAAAAACCCCAAAAAGACAAATAAAATCAAGAAAAATCAGCAAAGGCTATTTTCTTGGAAACATGTGGGGACATGTTTTGGGTGAGTTAAAGCCTAAAAAAGAAAGGTGGAAGCCATAGGATAATTCTTATTGGTCAAAGGCTAAAGGATATGACATGTGTTTTGGTATATAACATGTGCTCCATAAGAGGGTGCGCACCTCTTGAGAGGTGGCGCATTCCCAAGAAGGGCAGCCAACCTCTTGAGAGGTGGAACCCCCCATATCCCCTCAAATAAACATGTGGCAAGTTTTTGTAGTGTTGGGAGAGGTGGCAGCCTACTCCCATACACTTGGCTGTCTTTTTCATACAAGTGGTGCGCCCTCCTTGTCCACTTGGTCCACCCTCCTCCATTGGGATTGTCACCCATTTAGTTATAAATTGAAGCTTCCTCCCATTTCACAAGCTAGTTAGAGTTTGGGGAAGGATTGTTGTTGTATCATTGTATCATTGTATCATTATTGAATTGGAATAAAGAAGGCTTTGGAGGCAAATTTGGTGTGGATCCATGTGTGGTTGCTCATTGTCATGTGCAAATTTATGAGGTGACATTGTTTTATTTCATTTGTTTATGCAAATTTGTTGAAGTTGGACTTTGTAGGAGTATTATTGCTCATAAAGGATAGGACTATAAATCTTGTTTGATTTCTTATTCCTATTAATTATCTATCTTAGAGATTTTAATGTGCATTTTATGTTTTGTTTAACTAATGTGCCATTGAGTTTGTTTGTAGGTAACCCCAAAGATCTAACAAGTTTCTTGCAAGTGTTGTGAATCTTAGAGCTCTCATTTTGGAGGAATGGATGAGCTTGCTTGCTCCTACATTCTCTCCAAAAAATCTTGAAGGACAATAGCCCCTCTTTCCATACCAAGAAGACTCCATTTTGCCCAAGCATTCCAAGAGTTTAAGGAACATTTCTTCTCATCTATTTATCAAGCAAAATCTAAAACATTTATGTTGAGTTCTTTTTAATACTTGCAAAGAAATATTTCAATTTAAAGAAGTACTATAAGTTATCTTCCATTTGCATAGTAAAGGCAAGTAGATTAGATCTTTCATTCTAGCTTGCAATCTACTATCTTTAATCTCTCTTTCTTTGTTGAAATTTTAAAGATAAAGATAGTTTATTTCTAAAGAGTTTAAATTTGAAATTTGAGAAATTCTTATTGTCTTTATTTTCTGTTTTAGGACAATGAAGAATATCAGTAAGAAAAGGCTCGTTCTTAGCTAGTTTAGACTTAAATTTTGTTAGTTTATCATAGGAATTTACTTAGAAATTTTTGGCTTTATATACTAATAACCAAAGACACTCTTAAAGTGTTTTTGGCCATCTTTTTCTCTCCTTTGTTTTCTGTTTTGTGTAGGTTGGTGCGAAAACAAGAGGATACTCTGCCGAAAATTCGAAGATTTGAGGTTTCTAAGACCCCCGAAGTGGCCCTACATTGTTGAAAACTATTGTAAAAGTGAATTTTCATTTTTATGATCTATATATAAGGGTCCACATATCTCTTTTAAAGAGATCTTAAGACTCTTCAAAGATCAATTGTAACCGATATAATAAAATCAGTGAGCCAAACGAGGCCTCACTTTGCTTTTCCCCCCGGGGGGGTGTGTTGTGTTTTGGGATCTTGTGTCTTAGATTGCTTCAATTTGTCCTTTTGATTTAAGTGCTCAAACAAACTCACATCATCTTTAAAGTTAAAATAAACCACACTCTAGATTAGATTTCAATTTTGCAAAGTAGAATACTAATTGCTAGTTATTTTTCATTTATGCAATTTCAAAATTGGAAATAAACAGTCTCCTCAGCTCCTCACAAGAGGTTGGTCAGTGAAGACTTTAATAATTAGAAAAACATTTATCTTTCAGTACTTTGTTTTATTGTTTAAAATAAACAACTCCCCTCAACTCCTAGTGCGGTTCCTGACCCTTCCAGTTGTAAGCTAGTCTTGATCTACTGGGAGTAAGTTTCATACACATTGGGCTAGTCAGTAGTGATAGATTAATAGGGAAATCTCGAAAGAGACTTATTTCTTGGCTTTAAGAACCGCCTAGGGGGAGTGTGTGAAGTTTCATTGAATACCTCGGGCTTGTTCCTCTCAATGTTGGACATCCAACACCTCTAGTGAGCTTGTTGGTGGAACCATTGGGTTTCGGCAAGTTCTCAGCAAATATTTGAGCTAAAGGGATAACCTCTTAAGAGGCCAAATCTAGTTTAGACAAACACTTTATTTTCTATGCAAATAAAATTTATCTCATTAACCTACCATCAATAAACCTTAATAAAACACACAATCTACATTACCCATGATACCTTTAAGGAACTGGTCTCATTTATACATTTGCAAAGCCATATGCTTCACACATTTTATTTTAGTCATTTATTTTGAAGCAATTTGATTTTACTTTCATCTAACATTTGGTCTCAAGTATCATTTTATGCAAGTATATGTTTTATGTATCTTGTGGTGAATAATTGATCTGTGTATGCTTTTGCTTTATATTGGTTAATGAAAGTTAAATTCCTAGATTCAATTCTTGTACTTAGATTAGTTTCAAGCCATAGTATATTTGTTAGGAACTACCCCGCTTGGCTTCGCTAGGATTTGGCCTAGATGGAGGAGTTGAGGATTAGGTGACAACACCTTAACTCTCAATTGCCCCCAAGGACACACCAAGTGGATTGAAGATTTCTTCCACGTCTCCCAGGTGTGTATAAGGTGGAAACATTTTGGCGCCATTGCCGGAGATAAATCTTTTTATTCTCGAAATACGACCTTGTTTTCCTTTTTGTTTGTTTACTTAGTTTTTTATGCTTGTAGTTTATCAGAATTAGACTCGATCATTTGGCGACTCCATTAATTTCCAATTTGACTAAGTATTCTACAAGAAGGAATTTTGAAGGCTTAGTTGACTTCATTCCTGAACCTGAACAGGTTTATAGAAAGAGGTTAGCCAAAGCATCTTCTCGTAGAATCCTTAGTCATTTAGGCTCAGAGTCCATTTCCGATATCCACTCGCTTTTTGTTAGTGATAGTTTTATTTTCGAAATGGCAATCTATGATCCTTGTGATTTTTCTGCAATAGTCAATTATCCTCATGCAACTCCAGAAAAAGCCATAAAAAAATTACCTAGATTTCAAGGCAATAATGTTATTTATGCAAAAATGCATGTCAAAACTTTTATGAGATGTATTAGTAAGTTGTGTGTTGCACATGACCACGAAAATGTCAAAATGAAGCTCTTTGTTCTTTCCTTAAAAGATGATGCTTCAGACTGGTATAAGATATGCCAAACAACTCTTTCAAGACCTTGAAGGATATCCTAGATGCCTTTACTGAGAAGTGGGGGGAGAAAAGAGATCACCGTCACCTTTTGGCATCCCTCAACACAATAAGGAAGAACAAAAAATGAATCTATGGATGAGTTTAACAAGAATTTCAATGAGCTAGTTTCAAGCATGCATTCAGATATCAAGCCTCCAGATAGTGTTATATTGATATGCTACATCGAGGAATTTGGTGGGGAGATGAGATATCAACTAAGAGATTAAGAATCCACCAACCTCAAAGTGGCACAAGAAACTGCTAACAAGATTGATAAAAACATGCAGGCGTCAGGAAAGTGATCAAACCTTCCAGGATTCACAAGAGGTAGTTCTTCAAGATAGCCAGATTCTAAAGAAAAAGAAGTAGTTCCTGATAATAAAAATTTGTCTTATGACCCTTTAAAGTCCATAAAAAAGATGGTTAAAAGAATGGAGGAAACTCATGCTACTCAACTTAGTGCTTTGCGGAATAGGTTGATAGCTATGGAGAGGTCCCAAAATCAAAATAATGGATTCCAACCGAGGCCTAATAATGAAAGATGGCAAAAGAAACGTCCTCAACAAGAGAAAAGGCCACCTAATCAGTCGGAGTCCAATAATCTGGTAAATGAGGAAATGCCACTTTTTTGTAGAGCATGTGAATATTTTCACGAAGAGTCCACTTGCCCAATATTTTTTCAAATAAATGAACAAGGCCTCCCTCCAACAGACAACTTTGTGGGGCAATCAAGGAGCTCTAACCACATAAATAATTTTGGTAAAACTCACCCTTTTTCAATGGATTATTGGGTTCAAATGCAAGAAAGGAGTGAGCAAGAAAATGAAGTGGTTGAAGAGGATGATAATGTTACAAAGTTGTATGGACACAAGCCCACAAATGAGCAGATTTTAGAGATGGTCGGACATAAAGGAATAGTCTACCAAAGAAAAGGGAGAGATGGTGCAAACAAATCTCAAGCGAACTTTCCTAATGTAACTAATCCTCCTCCAATTACTGATCTAATTGTTGATTTAGGTAATTGGATTTCAAATGCAAAGGTGTTAGTTCCAGTGTCAGATCTTTTGAAAATTCCTTCACAAAAGGAAAAATTACTTAAAGCAACAAATGTTCCAAATGATAAAATGGTTGTTAAAAATCAAGAAAAAGAAAAGGAACGTCATGAAGATCCTACAGTGGTTTTGAATAGAAGATATAGAACCAAAGAAGAGAATCCTCCCTTATTTGTGTCTCTAGAAGTAAATAATCAGTGGTTACATAATTGTATTTATGATTCTGGAGCTTCATCCAACATCATCACTAAGTGAATTATGCAAAGATTGGGACTTAAAGTTACAAGGCCTTATCACAATGTGTGTGCCATGGATTCCAGGGAAATTGAAACCCATGGGATTATCATAGATTTTCCAGTCAAACTAGGCTTCCGCCCAGATTTTGCTTTCAATATGGATGTGCTTGTAATTGATATGCTAGATGCTTGGGGTATGCTTCTCTCAAGAAAATGGGGAGCTCACATGGGTGGTTTCCTAAACATAGATTTGAATTTTGAAACTATCCCATACCCTCCTCCATCAACCAAGAATTTCAAACTCTTTAGAGAAACAAAAAGAAAGTATCACATAGAATATCCTAAAGAGCCATTCAATGAGTTCTTATGCCAAATGTCTGACATGGGTAATTTCCCGATTTCTTCAAACTTCCTAGCACCAACTGAAGAAAAATTTAAATATGAAAAGAAAAGTAATAAGGCTTGGAAGATGAACTTTGATAGTGCACATTCAAGATCAGGAAAAGGGGCAGGAATTGTTCTAGTCTCACCAACAGGAAAGTCTTACAATTTTGCATTTAGATTAGAGTTTGATGCAACAAATAATGTGGTTGAGTATGAAGCACTTCTACTTGGCCTAGAAATTGAAAAATACATGGGGATCAAGATATTAAGCATCAAGGGTGATTCAGACTTAGTCATTCTCCAAGTGAAAAATAAGTTTGCATGCAAAAGTGAAAGATTGAAAAAATACAGAAATACTATTTGGGATACCATAGAATTATTTGATGCTATAGATCTCATTTCAATTCCTAGGGATCAAAACAGTTTAGTTGACAGTTTGGCAATCGCAGCTTCGAGCCTCCAACCTTCAAAAGATCTAATAAAAGGAAAAGGAAAGTTGGAAATAATCTTTAGACCTTCAGTCCCAAATAATATTGATCACTGGCAAGTTTTCAGAGATGATGAGAAAATCTTAAGATTCATTCATAATGTTCAGGAATTCTCAGGCTTCAATGTCAGTGATAAAGAAGAAGGAAAAGATTATATTGAGGAGGATAACCCCATAAAGAATCAAGTCCCTAGAGGAATAACTTCCTTAGAAAATATCTTTGACAGGCATAACATGTATAAAAAGAAAAAAGAAGTAGTAAAACATGGTAGCTACATAGAAGTGAATATTGGGACAGAAGAAGTCCCAAGGCTCATAAAAATCGAAAAGGGTACTTCAGAAAAAGAAAGAAAATAATTAATAAGTCTTGTCAGTAAGTATAGGGATGTATTTTATTTTACATATGATGAACTCAAAGATTATAAATATGATGTGTTTCAACATACTATCCCACTCAAAGAAGACATAAAGCCTTTCCGGAAAAAACTTAGGTGAATAAATCCTAAGTTAGCACCTTTGGTTCAAGCAGAACTCAAAAAGATGTTGGATGTTGGCATCATTGCTCCCACAAGACATTCTTCATGGTGTTCTAACTTAGTGGTAGTTAGAAAGAAAAATGGGGGAATAAGGCTATGCATTGATTTTAGAAATTTGAATCTTGCATGCATTAAGGACAATTACCCCTTGTCCAACATGGAAACTCTACTGCAAAGAGTTACGGGTTCAAAAATAATGTCCATGTTGGATGGTTTCTCTGGATACAATCAATTGTTGGTGAGGAAGGAGGATCAAAATAAGACAACCTTCACCACACCATGGGGCACCTTTGAATACCTAAGAATTCCCTTTGGCTTATTAAACACAGGTGCTATTTTTCAGAGAACCGTGGATTTTTCCTTCCATGAGTTAATGGGAAAAAGCATTTAGATCTACTAGGATGACTTGACCATGTTTTCAAAAGAAAGATAATATCATGTGAGTCATCTCAGATAGGTGTTTGAAAGATGTTGAAAGTATGGCATCTCCTTGAATCCGACCAAGTCAAGGAGATAAAGGTAAATTTTTTTTGGGAGTTGATGAAGATAAATTATTGGGCCATATCATAGCAAAAGACGGGGTGAAAATGGACCCAGAAAGGGTGCAATCCATACAAGGAGTCCCTTTTCCCCAAACCAAGAAATCCCTCCAATATTTCCTTGGTCAAATAAACCTTGTAAGAAGGTTCATCCCAAACTTGGTCGAGACCATGAAACATATCCTGAAACTCTTAAAGAAAGATGTCAAGTTTGAGTGGACAAAAGAAGGAAGAAGATCTTTTAAAAACATTAAGGAAGCAATTGGTAAATCTCCTGTGCTAATTAGTCCAAATCATTCTAAAGACTTTCAAATCTTCTCCTTTGCTTCTGAGGATACTATAGCAAGGGTGTTGCTCCAAAAGAATGATGAGGGTCAAGAGAAGTCCATTGCTTTCATGAGAAAAGCATTGCAAAAATCAGATCTTAATTATACAACCATGGAAAAGCAAGCATATTTTTTGGTCAATTCCCTAAAGCATTTTCGAGTTTACAGAGGATATTCAAGATTTGTGGGGTATGTACCTCACCCAACGGTAAAAGATATCCTTGGAAAAAAAGATTGCTTGGGGGTCATGGGAAAGTGGGTTTCAAAAATACAAGAGTATGATCTGGAAATAAAACCCTCTAAATTAATCAAAGGTCAAGGATTAGTTGGCTCTCTGAAAAATAGCACAGGTGTTGTTTGGACCTGGTCTGTCAAAACAACCAATCTAGGCCAGCTTTATCTACAGAAATTCAAAAGTTAGAACAACACGAATGGTATGCTGATATCATTTTCTTCCTTTCTAATCTCACATGTCCAAATCATTTAATTAGTCACAAAAGAAGAGCATTGAGATTAAAGGCAGCTAAGTATTGTATCATTCAGGATGGATTGGGGTGGAGGAACCCCGATGAAGTAATACTTAGATGTGTTGATGAGCTTGAGTCCAAAAGACTCTTGGTTGATTTTCATTCAGGATTTTGTGGTGGGCATTTTGCAACCGAAACTACTTCCCACAAAATCCTCAGAGCAGGTTACTATTGTACTACTATATTTTCATATGTGCACAAAATGGTTAGGGGTTTTTAGCAATGTCAGTTGTTTACTGGGAAGCAAAAGCTAGCGGCTTTACCATTACATCCAGTAGTGGTGGAAGCCCCTTTTCAACAGTGGGGGTTTGATTTCATTGGTAAATTCAAGGATAATTCAAGTAATGGCTATACTTGGATAATCACAACAACTAATTATTTCACAAAGTGGGTAGAGGCTATACCCACCAAGTCAGTGTTATTGGATAAATCTGTAATTGCGGACACTAACCGATCTCCCTAGATCCACCTAGATCTAGAACAAAACAAGACAGAACACGACGCTTTCCTTAAGTTTTAAATATTGAATTAACTAGGAGGCAAGATCAAAGAACATACCTTATAATCGCTTCCTAGGGTCTTTGTTGCTCCCGCTTCGCTCCAGTGCTCTCGTGAAGTCAAGACCAAGACAACACAAACCAACCAAAGTGATAGTAATAGCATAAACTCAATATAAACCTATGTATGTGATCAAGGAATCATACAATAAAACACAACAA
>ML784858.1:23017-34414 GCA_009831015.1 Picea engelmannii | reverse complement strand
TATAAGTTGAAGAGGATAAGGTGAGGAGGTTAGGATGATCCCACTAAATCATGAAAGCGAGTAAGATCCAAACCATTCGGATGCCACCTCACCATAGAAGTTTCTCCTTCTAGAAGATTCGAGAAAATGTTCATTTTTCCCACGTGCAGGAATTCTCGCACCTTAGCTATAGAGAAACCTACGAACACCTCGCACCTTAGCTATAGTGCAACCTGCAAGAATGGGTCATTCTCGCACCCTGCCTATATAGCAACCTACGAACTTCCCTTTTTATAGGGTTTTTCCAAAGGAAAATGCAACTTATTTTCTTAGGAAAAGTTCTTCTCCCTTCTCTCTTCAGGAACTCAGGCCACTGACCCCTCTAAAGGCAACAGATATGTTTACATCATTAACGGTCATAGGGATGATGAAAATAATGTGTAACAGTCAGCAACCGATAAAGTGGTCATGGATTTTCTTGAAGACAAAATTATCGCTAGGTTCGGTGTGCTAGCAAAGATTACTACTGATAATGCCAAGGCCTTTAGTTCAAAAGAATTATCCTCATTTTTTTTCAAGTATGGCATTATATTATCCCACTCTTCAAATTACTATCCCCGAGGCAATGGTCTTGCTGAGTCTAGCAATAAAAACTTAATGACAATTATTAAGAAAATTGTTGGGGATAACAAGAGGTCATGGGATAATAAGATCAAGTTTTCACTTTGGGTTGACAGGATCACAAAGAAGAGTTCAACAGGAAAGAGTCCATTTGAGTTGGTTTATGGTCTTGATGTCACTTTTCCAGTTCATATGAAGCTTCTAGTGTATCAGTTTGTTCAGAAATATGGTTTGGACAAAGACTTTCATCAAAATAGAATTGATCAAATAATTGAACTTGATGAAAATAGAAGGAAAGCCTTAGATCAAAGTATAAAAAATCAGGAAAAGATAAAGAAAACCTTTGTTAAGTCCTCAAGGCAAAGAGATTTTTAGGCAAGCGATACAATCCTTATGTGCTACAAATGGAAAGAGAATCCAGGAAGTCATGGAAAGTTTGACAGTCTATGGGCAAGGCCATACATTATCTAGGATGTAGTTGGAAAGAACTCCTTTGTCCTAAGCAGATTGGATGGGGAAAGGTTGCCACTTCCAGTAGATGGTCAACTTCTCAAGATCTTCTTCAACAAAGTCATATGATGTCGATGGGGCATCTTTTGTATCATATTCTCTAAACCCTATTCTTTGTACTTTAAATTTTCATTTTTTGTACATAGTTTATTTTTCAAATTTTGTATATATACATGTATATTATTTCTGCAGCTTATGTTTAGTATTGGATTTTATATGGACATGTTACTGACGAGGTGTAGATGATGCAGGTCACGTGATTCTGGATTCTCGTATGCTCTCCTTCAAATAAAAATATCAAGCACACATCCTCATATGGAGCCAATGTTATCCATCAAAGTTGCACTATTATGGACTTTCAGCAAGCCGCCAAAGATTGAACATTTTCATGTTCAAAGTTCAGAGTTCAAAAGTTCAGCCGATACAAGAGGATACTCTGTCGAAAATTCAAATATTTGAAGTTTCTAAGACCCCTGAAGTGGCCCTACATTGTTGAAAGCTATTGTAAAAGTGAATTTTCATTTTTCGGATCCATATATAAGGGTCCACATCTCTCTTTTAAATAGATCTTAAGACTCTTCAAAGAGAAATTGTAACCGATATAATAAAATCAGTGAGCCAAAGGAGGCCTCACTTTGCTTTTCCCCCCTGGGGGTGTGTGTGTGTTGTGTTTTGGGATCTTGTGTCTTAGCTTGCTTCAATTTGTCCTTTTTATTTAAGTTCTCAAAAAAAGTCACATCAACTTTAAAGTTAAAATAAACCACAATCTAGTTTAGATTTCAATTTTGCAAAGTAGAATACTAATTTCTAGTTAGTTTTCATTTATGCAATTTCAAAGTTGGAAATAAACAGTGACCGCAGCTCCTCGCAAGAGGCTGGTCAATGAAGACTTTAGTAATTAGAAAAACATTTCATTTTCAGTACTTTGCTTTATTGTTTAAAATAAACAACTCCCCTCATCTCCCAATGCGGTTCCTAACCCTTCCAGTTGCGAGCTAGTCTCGATCTGCTGGGAGTAAGTTTCATACACACTAGGTTGGTCAGTGGTGATAGATTAATAGGGAAATCTTGAAAGAGACTTATTGCTTGTCTTTAAGAACCGCCTATGGGGAGTGTGCGAAGTTTCACTGAATACTCACTGAAGACCTCGGGCCTGTTCCCCTCAATGTTGGACATCTCACACCTCTAGTAAGCTTGTTGGTGGAACCATTGGGTTTCGACAAGTTCTCAGCAAATCTTTGAGCTAAAGGAATAACCTCTTAAGAGGCCAAATATAGTTTAGACAAACACTTTATTTTCCATGCAAACTTTTTTTATCTCATTAACCTACCATCAATAAACCTTAATAAAACACACGATCTACATTGCCCATGATACCTTTAAGGCACTGGTCTCATTTATACATTTGCAAAGTCATATGCTTCACATGTTTTATTTCAGTCGTTTATTTTGAAGCAATTTGATTTTACTTGCATCTAACATTTGGTCTCAATTATCCTTTTATGCAAGTATATGTTTTATGTATCTTGTGGTGAATAATTGATCTATGTATGCTTTTGCTTTATATTGGTTAATGAAAGTTAAACTCCTAGATTCAATTCTTGTACTTAGATTAGTTTCAATCCTTAGTATATTTGTTAGGGACTACCCCCCTTGGCTTCGCTAGGATTTGGCCTAGACGGAGGAGTTGAGGATTAGGTGACAACACCTTAACTCTCAATTGCCCCCAAGGACACACCAAGTGGATTTAATATTTCTTCCATGTCTCCTAGGTGTGTATAAGGCGGAAACATTTTGGCACTGTTGACGGGGATAAATCTTTCTATTCTCAGAATACTACCTTGTTTTCCTTTTTGTTTGCTTACTTAGTTTTTGATGCTTGTAGTTTATCAGAATTAGACTCGATCATCTGGAGACTCCATTAATTTCTAATTTGACTAAGTATTCTACAAGAAGGAATTTTGAAGGCTTAGTTGACTTCATTCCTGAACTTGAACATGTTTATAGAAGGAGGTTAGCCAAAGCATCTTCTCGTAGAATCCTTAGTCATTTAGGCTCAGAGTCCATTTCTGATATCCACTTGCTTTTTGTTAGTGATAGTTTTATTTCAGATATGACAATCTATGATCCTTGTGATTTTTCTGCAATAGTCAATTATCCTCGTGCAATTCCAAAAAAAGCCATAGAAGAATTACCTAGTTTTCAAGGCAATAATGTTATTTCTGCAAAAATGCATGTCAAATATTTTATGAGATGTATTAATAAGTGGTGTGCTGCACATGACCATGAAAATGTCAAAATGAAGCTCTTTGTTCTTTCCTTAGAAGATGATTCTTTAGACTGGTATGAAGACATGCCAAACAACTCTTTCAAGACCTTAAAGGATATCCTAGATGCCTTTACTGAGAAGTGGGGGGGGGTAAGAGATCACTGTCACCTTTTGGCAGCCCTCAACACAATAAGGAAGAATGAAAATGAAACTATGGATGAGTTTACCAAGAAATTCAATGAGCTAGTTTCAAGCATGCATTCATATATCAAGCCTCCAGAAAGTGTTATCTTGATATAATACATTGAGGCATTTGGTGGGGAGATGAGATATCAACTAAGAGATAAAGAATCCACCCACCTCAAAGTAGCACAAGAAACTGCTAACAAGATTGATAAAAACATGCAAGCGTCAGGAAAGTCAAATCTTCTAGGATTCACAAGAGGTAGTTCTTCAAGATAGTCAAATTCTAAAGAAAAAGCAACAGCTCCCGATAATAAAGATTTGTCTTATGAACCTGTAAAGGTCATAACAGATATGGTTAAAAGAATGGAAGAAACTCATGCTACTCAACTTAGTTCTTTGCAGAATAGGTTGATAGCTATGGAGAGGTCCCAAAATAAAAATAACAGATTCCAACCGAGGCCTAATAATGAAAGATGGAAAAAGAAAGGTTCTCAACAAGAGCAAAGGCCACCTTATCAGTTAGAGTCCAATAATGTGGTAAATGAGGAAATACCACCTTTTTGTAGAGCATGTGAAGATTTTCACGAAGAGTCCACTTGCCCAATATTTTTTCAAATAAATGAACAAGGCCTCCCTCCAACAAACACCTTTGTGGGGCAATCAAGAAGCTCTAACCACATAAATAACTTTGGTGAAACTCACCCTTTGTCAATGGATTATTGGGTTCAAATGTAAGAAAGAAGTGAGCAAGCAAATGAAGTGGTTGAAGAGTATGATAATGTTACAAAGTTGTATGGACACAAGCCCACAAATGAGCAGATTTTAGAGATGGCCAGACATAAAGGAATAGTCTACCAAAGAAAAGGGAGAGATGGTGCAAACAAATCTCAAGCGAACCTTCCTAAGGTAACTAATCCTCCTCCAATTACTGATGTAACTGTTGATTTAGGTAATTGGATTTCAAATGCAAAGGTGTTGGTTCCAGTGTCAGATCTTTTGAAAATTCCTTCACAAAAGGAAAAAATACTTAAAGCAATAAATGTTCCAAATTATAAAATGGTTGTTAAAAATAAAGAAAAAGAAAAGGAACGTCACGAATATCCTCCAGTGGTTTTGACTAGCAAAGATAGAACCAAAGAAGAGAATCCTCCCTTCTTTGTGTCTCCAGAAGTAAATAATCAGTGGTTACATAATTGTATGTATGATTCCAGAGCTTCATCCAACATCATCACTAAGGGAATTATGCAAATATTGGGCCTTAAAGTTACAAGGCCTTATCACAATGTGTGTGCCATGGATTCCAGGGAAATTGAAACCCATGGGATTATCATAGATTTTTCAGTCAAGCTAGGCTTCCGCCCATATTTTTCTTTCAAGATAGATGTGCTTGTAATTGATGTGCCAGATGCTTGGGGTATGCTTCTCTCAAGAAAATGGGGAGCTCACATGGTTGGTTTCCTAAACATGGATTTGAATTTTGCAACTATCCCATACCTTGCTCTATCAACCAAGAATTTCAGACTCTTTAGAGAAACAGAAAGAAAGTATCACATAGAGGATCATAAAGAGCCATTCAATGAGTTCTTATGCCAAATGTCTAACATGGGTAATTTCTCGATTTGTTCAAACTTCCTAGCACCGACTGAAGAAAAATTTAAAGATGAAAAGAAAAGCAATAAGGCTTGGAAGATGAACTTTGATGGTGCACATTCAAGATCAGGAAAAGGGGCAGGAATTTTTTTAGTCTCACCAACAGGAATGTCCTACAATTTTTCATTTAGATTAGAGTTTGATGCAACAAATAATGTGGTTGAGTATGAAGCACTTCTACTTGGCCTAGAAATTGCAAAAGACATGGGGATCAAGATATTAAGCACCAAGGGTGATTCAGACTTATTCATTCTCCAGGTGAAAAATAAGTTTACATGCGAAAGTGAAAGATTGAAAAAATATAGAAATACAATTTGGGATGCCATAGAATTATTTGATGCTATAAATCTCATTTTAGTTCCTAGGGATCAAAACAATTTAGCTGACAGTTTGGCAGTTGCAGCTTCAACCCTCCAACCTTCAGAAGATCTAATAAAAGGAAAAGGAAAGTTGGAAATAATCTTTAGACCTTCAGTCCTAGGTAATATTGATCACTGGCAAGTTTTCAAAGATGATGAGCAAATCTTAAGATCCATTCATAATGTTCAGGAATTCTCAGGCTTCAATGTTAGTTATAAAGAAGAAAGAAAAGATTATGTTGAGGAGTATAACCCCATAAAGAATCCAGTCCCTAGAGGAATAACTTCCTTAGAAAAGATCTTTGATAGGCATGACATGTATAAAAAGAAAAAAACAAGTAGTAAAACTTGGAATCTATATAGAAGTGAATATTGGGACAGAAGAAGTCTCAAGGCTCATAAAAATCGAAAAGGGTACTTCAGAAAAAGAAAGAAAATAATTAATAAGTCTTATCAGTGAGTATAGGGATGTATTTGGTTTTACATATGATGAACTCAAAGCTTATAAAGATGATGTTTTTCAACATACTATCCCACTCAAAGAAGACACAAAGCCTTTTCGGCAAAAACTTAGGCTAATAAATCCTAAGTTAGCACCTTTGGTTCAAGTAGAACTCAAAAAAATGTTGGATGTTGGTATCATTTCTCCCACAAGGCATTATTCATGGTGTTCTAACTTAGTGGTAGCTATAAATAAAAATGGGGGAATAAGGCTATGCATTGATTTTAGAAATTTGAATCTTGCATGCATTAAGGATAATTACCCCTTGCCCAACATGGAAACTCTATTGCAAAGAGTTACTGGTTCAAAAATAGTGTCCATGTTGGATGGTTTCTCTGGATACAATCAAGTGTTGGTGAGGAAGGAGGATCAAAATAAGATAACCTTCACCACACCATGGGGAACCTTTGAATACCTAAGAATGCCCTTTGGCTTATTAAACACAAGTGCTACTTTTCAAAGAGCCATGGATTTTGCCTTCCATGAGTTAATGGGCAAAATCATTGAGATCTACCAGGATGACTTGACCATGTTTTCAAAAGAAAGATCAAATCATGTGAGTCATCTCAAACAGGTGTTTGAAAGATTTCGAAAGTATGGAATCTCCTTTAATCCGGTCAAGTCAATTTTGGGATTTGATGAAGGTAAATTGTTGGGCCATATCATAGAAAAAGACGGAGTGAAAATGGACCCAGAAAGGGTGCAAGCCATACAAGGAGTCCCTTTGCAAGGCCTTCTTATTCTTCAAGAAACTCTCCCAATTACATTAACTAGAGAACACTCTCAAGTATATGGATGATCTCACCTAAGGACACATAGGGTCTAGGCTAATGATCAACACCATAAGCCACATTCACTCTCTCTTGATTCAAGACCAGTGTTTTGAAAATCAATCTGAGTCAACTCAGACTCATTCAACTTGACTGAGTTGACCAACAACCATATTGACTCGGCCTATTTCTCAGACCAGAGGGATGGTTTGGTACCGAACTGGCCGAATCAAACCATGACTCGGTCGGTTCGATACCTATTATCGCACAAGTTGTATGTTAGGAAAAGCTCAACCCAACCACCAAGTGGAAACAACTTTAGGACACTACACCCAATGTCACCTCGATGTAGATTCTGCACTTCAAGGGTGACTAGGTCACTCTAGGGAGGCGATCCCGGTGACCCTAGGGGGAAAATGGATGTGAAAAGGGGAAAGGAAAGAAAGAGGTCCCTAAGGTCAAAGATATGTATGGAAAATGGAAAGCAAAGACGAGTCTCAAGTGGTTTAAATGTTGCCAAAGACTTGGGTGAATTGCCGAGATGTCAGTATCTTCCCGAGACACAAGAAAAACCACTTTGCAATGATTTATGTTAGTTGGATCAACAAGTTAAGCTTGTTGTCTCTAATTTTTAGCAATAGATGACAGTATATATCAGCAAGGAAGAAGTATTATAGCTTCTTAAAATATTGCTTAAAGTCAAGTGAGATATGCTTGAAACAAGTAGATAATGACTAGAGAAACTTCACAATTTATAGCATGAGACTTTAGCAATTAGATGTGGCTGTCATAAACATTGTATGCAGAAGTATTTTTACATTCTTATGGATGTAGCAAGCTTGTTATGACAGCAGTAAAATCAGCCACAAAAATCATCAAAGAAGACACCCAAAAAATGCCTTAAACCTAGTAGAACAAGTTAGCAAACTTTTAGCAAATTTTGGCGGTGAAAGCACAAGTTAAGAGTGACTTCATCTTAGGGTTTCTGCAATGAATTTATCATCCTTATAGCTGTATCAAACCAATCCCTATATCAGAAATTTTATCCAACAAAAATCACTTGTAATTAGCTCAAAAGGTGCGCCTAGGTTAGTAGTGGGCGAGGGCAGATTTTTAGGGGTGGTCTAGGGTTAGTTTAGGAGAAAAAGGGGTTAGTAGGTTAGGGTTAGAGAATCCCTAATGGTTGTAGGTTAGTTTTACTACAGCAGCAAAAAAATTTGGTTGAAAGGGGACACCCTAAGGGAGGAAGAATCCCCAAGGCATCAAGATCACTATCCAAAAGAGACAACTTTAAAACCTGAAATTTGTACGTTTACCAAGGAACCAATTTATTTCTCCAATGCAATAAGTAAATGACTAGTGCCTTTAAAAATGGGTTAATGGATTCAAGCAAAGAAAGAACTAGAGGTACTACCTCCTTGGTGGTGTAAATCCTCTTACTCCCCAAGGCAAGTATCTCTAGCTAGGGTTTAGGCTAAGAGGGTGTATGCCCTTATACTTCTCTTAGAAAACCCTTGTTAAACCAATAGCATGTAAGCATAAAGTGATGAAGACTAAGGTGTGGGTGTATTCCCTTATACTTCCCACCTAGCCCTAGAAAATAACCTTGACTTGAAAAATAAATGATAGCAACAATGTAGAAACCTTACCAATTCAAGGAAAAAGCTCAGATAAACCACCATTAAAGCTAGGGAAAAGCCTTCCAAGGCTAGCGCATCATTTCCATCAACCAATAATCCAAGACATAGCCATAAACAAAATCATAAGAGAGAAAACTATCCAAAGAGGGTGAAAATTTCAATCCAAGAGCCTCTCACAATGGAGAGTTATGTTAAAATGAGATCTTATGATCTCTTATTTATACAAAATGTCACTACGATAGTTTGTCCACATAATATTAGGGTAAACCAAAAGACTAGGGGTCAATAACCCTAATATTTCCCCTTTTACAAAGTAATATTAAACAATTCACTTAAATTCTACTTTTACACAAAGGAAAACCCTAATTTATAAAGACGTCACCCCTTTAGGGGATGTTTTGGCACTAGGAGAAGGTCGTTGGTGAAGGAGGAGTGTAGAAAGGCTTCCCAAAGCCACATGTCAAGCATCCAAATAACTTCCTTCATGGTCAAAGCCTCAATCCCCTCAAAACTTCCTTGTGCCAATGCATGTCAACCTCACCACCAAACCCTAACCCCCTAGGTGATGTCATGCCTCTAAAGGTGACTTTTTGCCTCTCCTAGGAAAAATTTTTGGCATGTGGGGGAAAGTTATGTCGTCCAAGTCATATTATAGGCCTTCAAAGTTTGATCTCTCTCATCTGGCATGCAGGCCCTTGGCATCCACCTGTGGGCTTCAAGCCCCATGGAAGCCCATGCTAGGCTTGTTCTTCCAAAACTGTCCACCAACTAGGTCCTGCAAAGACAAATAAGAACGCCCTCCAAGGATCTCAAGTCATAACATCATGATAAGTGAATCCAGACAATAAATGAGCCACCTAAGCATGTGCATCAAAGATTATTATGTCAAACAATTAAGTGTTCAAAGACATTATGCGACTTGTCAAGCTTGAATATGGGAGGGTTGATGAGGTGTCCTATTATGTAGATCTTGCCCTAGGTCAAGGAGTGTTTCCAAGAGATCCTCTCTAAGCAATGTGAAGTGGATGTAGCGGTTAAGGGTCAAGACTCAATGGGCATGGGTTCATGACATACAAGGGGTTATAGTGTCTCATTCATGGGTGCCTTTGTAGAGGGTGTGTGGTACCTTCTTTTGCAATGCACTTTTTCCAAGCCCATTGTTTTTGCAATCTTTGTTTTATTTCATAAATTTAAGAACAAGTTGAAGGCCACTGCCCTAGCATGGTGTCGTGATGAGACTCCCTTTCTCTCAGCCATGCAACTGAGAGCCATTACCCTAGCTTGGTGACCAGATGATGGTAATGTCATACCACTAGATATCCATGGACATGATAGGTTGGCTTGTGATGAGATCTCATATCCTCCAACTAACCTTTTAAGCATTTTTAATCATATTTCTTGTGGGTCCCCCTTTTCTCAAAGATAAGCGTTTCATTGCTTTTTTGGATGATCCTTGGGTGAAGCATATGGAAGGTTCATACATAGGCTTTTATCTTTTACCCAAAAACAATCCCTCTGGGCCTTCATCCCCTTCTTCCCATAGAATGAGGGACAACCCCTTCTTGGGTCAATACACCCTAAAATCCCAAGAGATAAGGAAATGGGGGGAAATAGTGATGGAAAGTGGTAAGTATGGTTTGGAACGGTACGATGGATCTTTAAGGGAGTTCCTAGTATCAAAACCATCCCCATGGAAGACCACTTACTAAGGCACAATGTCAATCACCAAGGTGAAGCAGGGCAAAAGGCATAATGTCCAAGCATATATCATGAAATCTAAAGCAGTCTAAGATACAACATACTTAAATGCCTCAAATATTGAAATGATGTTCACCATAATACTGACTTGGACCTCATGGATCAAGGCCCACTGCCTTACGGAAGCCATCTGGTGTGGTGGATGCCATCTGAAAATCTATGACCTCTGTGGTGGTGAGAAGGGTCTCCATCTATGCAAAAGGATACTACTAGTCATGTAGTCTCTCGGCACTCCATATCTTCAACCTGAGGGCCTCGAGACATAATCTCCTTATTTATCCACAAAATGGGGATAACAGTACCAAATTGGCCCTACTCGATCGAGTTTGTACCAACTCAGTTGAGTAGGTATTGGACCCCACCAACATGCAAAATTCAGTTTTTCTTTAAAAGGGTTTGACCTTTTTATCCTTTTACTTAAATTTTTAACATTACCATTAATAGTTTCAGGATGTTTGAGAGTGGTTCCAACATCATTGGACTTCATATGGAGAATGTAGAATTTCATATACCATTCAAAATTTAGCAAAATTAACAATTTTTAGGATTTCAAGATTGGTAGGATTGCAACATTTTCATTGGATTCTATCACGTATCAGAGAATGGGATTGACATTTAATCAAGAGCACCAAGCCCTTTATGTACCTCTATGTTGGTGGTATTGATTGTTGAAATCCTCTATCATGGCCTTCTAAAAAATGTACCCTTCACTCAAACCAAAATCATTGATTAGGCATATTAATATTTTTCTACCATATTATAACTAGAGGTGACGGTAGGGAATGCAACAAGACCCAACCACCATTCAAAGTAGAGGCAAAGAATACCATCAAGCCATATGTAGGAGAGATAGGTGCCTTGAAGTTGAATCAATGGTTGCAACAGTGAGAAGTTTATTTTAGTGTGCATGAGGTTAGTGGAGCACAAAGAATCACTTTTGTTTGTTTGAAGTTAGGTCATGCTTTGACATGGTGGGAAAGCGATGCCATTGCTAGAAGACAAAGTAATGGACCACCAATCATAGAATGGGAAGTGTTTATGGACATGATTAAGTCACATTTATATCCTATTGGGTATGAGAAGGAACAAAAGATAAGCTGGCTTCACCTCAGATAGAGACAAGGATAGAGTGTAGAAATTCACTACAAAGTTC
>ML784857.1:1280041-1320895 GCA_009831015.1 Picea engelmannii | reverse complement strand
TTGTTCCAGATCCAGGTGGATCTGGGGAGATCGGTTTGTGTCCGCACTTACGGATTTATCCTAAAACATCTGGTATGAGGAAAAATGTTTCCATCAACCTACTAAACTTTCTGTTTGGTATGCTGCCCTCTCTGTGAACTTCCACCTCTCTCAGTCTGAGTTTGAGGTTTCTTCCAGTCCTCCTTGGGTTTCTAATTTCTATCCTAGGCAACTGATTTGCCTCTGGCTTGACTTCTTCCTCGACCTCTTTGACCTTGTTTTCGGCTCAGCTTCTCTTCAGCCTTCAGAGCCATCTGATAAGAATCTTCCACCGTTCAGATGGTCATCATGCTCATCTCATCCTGAATGTCGTATCTCAGACCATTCATGTACCTGGCAACTTTTTCATCATCACTTTCACGATGCCCTGCCCTGATGTTTAGCCTGTAGAATTCTTCGGTATATTCCTTCACTGTCATCAGCTTCTATCTCAAATTCTACATTCTTCGAAACAGAGTAATCTGGTAATCCCTAGGAATGAATTTTGCCTTCATCTTCGTGATCATCCTATCCCAACTCTTGATTTTCTTCTTGGCTTTGCAACATCTGTCAGCTTGTAGTTCATCCCACCACAATGTTGCATTTCCTTTTAGTCTTGTGACAACATGTTTGACCTTTTGTCTTCCTCGGCATATTCATAGTCAAAATATGTGTCCATAGCTCTAATCCAGTCTAGAAGCTCTTCCGCGTCTAGGTTTCCCTCGTATACTGGAATATCCATTACGACACACATACGGGTGATCTCACGACACACATCCTTCCAACTGATGGCTAGATTCCTTCGCTATCTCCAAACTTCACCTTTCTCTATTTCGTGAGTCTTGCTACAAAGGTTTCGACCCTTCACCTCCCGAAACCCCGAGATGCGAAATATGTGAGTGATCTGACGACCCTGTTGGCCTAGATCCTACGGATCTATTCTCCTGAGATTTACATTTAGAAAACACGCACCATAACCTTATTTCTCCTCTGCGAGATCTGACGGCTTGCGTGACTTTGCGACTCCTCCATGGAGGATTCTGACCATCAAATTCCTCCTTGACTATTTCGGCGAAATGAACACGGTATCTTCACAAAAACTTGTCTGCTAGCAAACCAAAGTTGTTGCATCTCCTTCCAACGTTTAAGACACAACTTTCTTTGAGCTTTCTCCATGACTCGAGTCTTCAAGAAGACTCCTGCACGCACTCCTTGTGACAATTCTTGAATAATTTCAAGTATTTGAAATTTTAAACTCTGCACACTCACTTTGTAGCAACAGTTCTTCACTCCTTCCCTCAGGTTGTAAACTCTGAGACTTCGCTCGGCCTGCGCACTCCTTGCACGGATCGTATGCTTGACTTGCACTTCTGCGAGATTGAGAATAGTGGTATCTCTCCTGAGCATGCAAAGATGAACTCTGACTTCTGTCAATGAACACCTTGCGGACGATTTCACTACACTCCTTGCAGGAGCACTCTTGCTCAGACAGAGAAACAATTGAAACTCATTCTTCACTCTCTCTCTCTTCAAATTTCAGACATTAAATATGAAATCATACATTCGCGCATAAAAGCAAATGCATAATAGAGAGTAAACAACCATATATCAATCAGCATGCACAACACAGAAAAGAGATTGAATACCATGAGTCTAAACTAAAAATATTTGTATTAATCCAGAACTTCTGTACATGGGGTTTTTGCATAGCTCTCTGCTTTAGCTCTCCTACTCTCTCTTCTTATAATGCTGCTTATTGTTACAATAATACAAGGGAGGGTGTCTATATCCCATTTCCCTCTTCGCTCCTAAAACTGTCTAATCTAGGAATTCAAGTCCACCTACTCTTGGCGACCGAAGTCACTCCTGGATTGCTTGCAGGGGCAGAGCCCGACGCCCATCAGTTTAATGTCACGATTTGTTTTAAAGGGGTGACCGAATGGAAGGGAACTCGAGGAGATATCACTCTAACTCAGAGACTGAGTCTGGTACATATGGTGACAAAGGAGGTCTTGATCCAACTTCAGCCAGGAGGTTAATAAAAGGGTGATCAAGTGGAAGACTTAGTGAGGAAAGTGGACAAACAGCTTTGGGCAACAGGCTTACGGCTATTTGCAGAAGAAAGACACTGAGCAAGAATTTCTTGGGTTCAGGGTCTCAAGAAGCCGAGGAGGACTTGACTGGATCCTCCAATTCCAAGTCACTCAGCGATGGGCAAACCACAAGAACTGGTCAGAAATATCATAACTATTACAGTGATCCTACCAACATCATCCTATAACAACTATGGCTTGATTGGATCCTCCAATTCCGAGCAATTCAAACACAGTGGAACAAAGACGTAAGAGAGACTGGCATTCATCAGGCAAGAAGTCTCAAGAGTGCATACATAACCAGAGTATCATTGCTTCATTAAAGATTTACAACCGGGAGCAAAGCTCAACCATCGATCCTTACAAAAATGGTGAAAATGCCTTCATATACTCTAAACAACAACAACAGTGAAATCAAGATACTGCATTGAAAGCTTTGCGTCTGCATGGCTTCTGACAGTCAACCTCTGAAAGATCGTGCAACTTATGTCAGACGCAATCTTAATTCTTTGACAGTTCCAACGACGAATCGACGTGCCTTAAATTCATGGCCGTGCTTTCCCATTAAGGCGGAGGTGATGCCTAACCACCACCAACCGCTTCAATAACTGCTTCTTAGGATTGAGGGCAACCTAGCCAACTCAGCACCTCAGGATATGGAAGACTTCTCGTGCCACCATGAAGAATGGCTTGACTGGCTTAAAGGATATGCGTGGAGAGCCATCGCGGAAGATGGGGGATACGAAAATGGAGTGATGAGGCCACGACACGGGGATAGAGGGATTGCAGGGGGGAACACCTGGGAAAATGCGATAAGCGAAGGAGGTGGAGGAATATATGTGATGGACACACCTTGGGGGGAAAGCTGACGTGGAGGGAAGGAGACGTGTGACAGGTGGCGAGCAGCGGTAGGATGATGAAAGGAAGGGACGACCACACGGATCAGACATGGGAGATGGGTCGATGACACATGCCAGCAGGGGAACGGTGGAGAGGAATATGACATGACGAAAAAAAGGGGGCCACACTGGTTAAAGGCATGACAACTAAGAAGGACGAGGCTGTCTTGGCGTCGTTGATCTGAGCACTGAAATCTCAGCCATAGGAAGCTGCTTGTTTGATTCCGGACCCCCCCCCCCTCCGCTTAAAGGTAGAAAGGTGGGGGGGGTCCGGAATGGTATTCAACGCCGTTGATCCGGGTGCGCTCATCTGGACTGTTGGAGAGGTGTGCCCCCGATTCTGGACCCCCCCCCCTGCTTAAAGGTCGGAAAGCAAAGGGGGTCCGGAATCCAATATGTGCCGTCGATCTGGGCGCGTAAATCTGGACCACCTGGACTTGCTTGCTGCTTACCACAGGCGCATTTTCACTTGAAACTTTGGTCAAGTGGGCTTTTACCCCTTCTTTTGCATTCTACCCCCCTGTACAAGAAATATCACTAACATTTGGCTCCATGGGGGATAGAGTCGTCCCTGTGATGCTCTAAGAACTCTTTTGCAGACTTAGTGCCTTTGCTATTGGGCTATGGAGTCATTTATTAGTCCGAAAAACAGAACATAGAAACAATATGTACAAAAACAAAACAAAACAAAAAGAGCCGACTGTGGCTCACAGAAAACATTTTTTCAAGAAATGCCCATTGACTGGGCTGTTAAAAACTTCATTGCCTTCCAGATCCTGCAACCTGTAAGTGTTGTTTGAAAATACTTCAAGGATCTTGAAAGGCCCGATCCATAGGGCATCGAATTTTCTATGTTTGCCCTTTTCCTTCTTGGGTGCATTCCATTTGAGCACTAGATCACCCTGCTCAAATTCTTTCTTCTTGTTCTTCCTGTCAAAAACCTGCTTGATCTTCTGCTGACGACAGTAGGCTCTGTCCATGATCTGTTCTCTGATCTGCTGCACTTCCACCATTTGATGAATCCTTCTGAGTATGTGATTAGGCTCTCCTTCAAGGACCTGGAGGAAATTTGCCACAGGTAAGGCAAACTGAGTGGGGAAAACGACCTCTATTCCGTAAACCAGTTGGAAAGGTGAGAGGCCCAGGGACTTCTTGGTTGTCACCCGATCGTCCCAGAGAGTAAACTTGAGCTGTGAATCCCAGGCCTTCTGATTGTCCTCCAGTAAATTTTTGATAAGATTGATCAGGCTTTTATTGGAGGACTCCGCCAGTCCGTTTCCCTGAGGATAGTATGGAGTGGAGTGGACCAGCGAAATCCCAAATTGTTCACAAAATTTGATCAGAGGCTCAGACCTGAAGGGGGAGGCATTGTCAGTAACAATTCTGCTTGGACAACCAAACCTGGCTATGATGTCTTCCAGGAAGCTGATGATTACTTTGTGAGAAGTGCTTCTAGTGGGGACAGCCTCTATCCATTTGGTGAAATAATTAGTCGCAGTGAGGATCCATCAGTGTTGGCCACTGGAGGGAGGATGAATCTCCCCGATGAAATCCAATCCCCACTGCTGGAAAGGTGCAGAAACTACTACAGGCTTTAATGGCAAAGATTTGAGTTGTTGTTTACCTGAGAATTTCTGGCATTTGATGCAAGCCCTGACTTCCCTGCAGACATCTGTAAACAAAGTAGGCTAGTAATACCCAGCCCGGAGGATTTTGTGGGCTGTGGTCTTCCAGAAATGATGACCTCCGCAGAGACTGCTATGAAAATCAAATATTACCTTCTGTAATTGCAATGGGTCCAGACATCTTAATAGTATCCCCATTGGATCTCTCCAGTACAGGGCTCGATCAATGAGACAATATTTGACCGCTTTGAGCTTTAAAGATCTGGCTCTACTTTTCCCCAGTCCATCAGGGGGCTTTAATTCCTGTAGAAAGTACAAAATGTCCCTGTACCAGGGGCAGGCTGCTAGTGGTATGGTGACCTGGGAATTACTGCTAGATGACTCAGTTTGTTCATTGATGCAGTTAATCTCCAGAGCTTTGTAATTGGATTCAGCCAATAACTTGGCCAAACCTTGCCCCTTAATCAATTTGGTGGGCTTAATATCGAGGTCAAATTCCAGGATCTTAGCTATCCATTTGCCCCTCTTACCATCTATGTCAGGTTGTATGAGGATGTCCTTCACGGAAGTGGAAGGGACATATGCAGTGATCTTCGAGTGCAAGACATAAATCCTGAAAGCTTTGAGCGCTTTCACCAATGCATAGGCCTGTTTTTCCATGATCTCATATTTTAGCTCAGCATCCCTCAGTGCCTTGCTAAAGAAGGCAATGGGCTGCTCTCGCCCTTGACTATTTTTTTGCAATAGGACTGCTGCTATTGAGTCGTCAGAAGCAAATGAGAAAATCAAGAAATCCTTAGAATAGTCGGGACTGATCAGCACAGGTGCCTCAGTCAATGCTTTCTTTATTTGGCCAAAGGATCCCCTGGACTCAGCAGTCCACTTTATTTCATGGCCCTTCCTGAGCATGGCCATGATATGCTTTACCAGCTCAGCGAAGTTTGAGACGAATCTCCTCAGAAAATTAATCTTCCCCAAAAATGCCTGAACTTCCTTCTTGGACTGGGGAAGTGACAGGGCCTGAATCGCTTCTACCCTACCCGGGTCAATCCTTACTCCTTCCGCCGACACTATGTGACCTAACAGCCTTCCCTCCTGCATGGAAAACAATGATTTCTTGGGATTTAGTGATAGGCCATACTTCCGACATTTCAGGAAGACCCTCTTCAAGTGACATCAGTGTTCTTTATCAGTCTTAGAGAAGACTGTGATGTCATCCAGGTATATCACCACAAACTGGTCCTTCTCCCCGATGAAGGCTATGTCCATGGCTCGCTGAAACGTTGCTCTTGCATTCATCAGTCCGAAGGGCATTTTGGCATACATGAATGTGCCCCAGGGAGTGATGAAGGTTGTTTTCTCTCTGTCCTCAGGCATGACTGATATCTGATTATATCCAGAGAAACCATCAATCATGGATATCCTAGATGCGCCAGTGACCCTCTGTAAAATATGTTCCATGTTGGGCAAGGGGTAATTGTCCTTCCTTGAACTTCTGTTCAGATTCCTGAAATCGACATAGAGTCTGATTTATCCACTTTTCTTTCTCACTAGGACCAAATTGGCCACCCATTCAGAATATCTCAAGGGGACGATGATCTGGGCATCCAGCAACTTCTTTACCTCCCTTTCCATGACCGGAAGCAGCATGGGATTTATCTGTCTCAGCTTCTGCTTGAATGGCCTAGCCTCCTCCTTTTGTGGGATCTTTTGCTCAATGACTGATGTGTCATATGTTTTAAGGTCTTTGTAGGTCCATGCGAACACATCAACGAACTCTTTCAACAGCTTAGTATATTCGGCTCTTTGCTCCTCGGTCAAACTTCTCGACAGCTTGACGAACTTTGGCTCCTCAGGTGTGCCTATATTACATTCATATGTGTTGTCATCATCACCTGAAACCTTTCCCTTGACTGCCACGTCATTCCCGTCGAACAATCTTTCTAGTGGGATCAGTCCTCTTGGAATGTGATTTCTCAGTAGCTGAATGATCTGGCGATCAACAATTCTATTCACAAATTCCCCAGGGTGATGAACATCTTCTTCTTCAGGATCCTTATCTATATGCATCGTGGAAAAGTCATCAATGGACTGGAGGAATTTATCAATTTCTTGATCATCTTCAAACACCCTCCAATGTTTGACATTGTCTGGTATAGAATGTCTGTATTTTATTTCAATGTCAGACCTGACAGTGGGTGATGTGGGAACTTCGAGCACACTAGCTGTAAAGGCTAAATAGTCGGCCGAGGCATTTTCCTCCCTTGGAATGTAGGAAATGTTAAAGGCCAGGAAGGAATCCTCAAACAGCTCCCATACCTCGTTCCTGTAATTCCTGAGCCGAGGATGCTTAGTCTGATAAACATTTTTTACCTGCTGGACAATCAGCTTTGCATCACCAAACACAGCCACCTCCTTGATTTCCATTTCTTTTGCAGCCCTTAATCCCAGAACCAAAGCTTCATACTCTGCCACATTATTGGTGACCTCGAATTCCAGCCTGTATGACAGAGAGATGGTCTCATGACAAGGTGATATAAATATCACTCCGGCACCGGCACCCATACTGGAGGAAGCTCCATCAAAGAACATCTTCCAAACAGAGGAAGTCGAAGGGGAGGTCTCCTGATTAAGGATGGACTGCTTTTTGATCTGCAAAGGGGGCTCGGGAGTCTCTGTGAGCTGCAATAAACTGGAACCTAAATCAGTGTCCAAGGCATAGATGGGGTGATTGGTGGGATTGGCCTCGTCACTGACAATGTAAGCTAGCTGGGCTTCTCTGTATAATCTCCTATGTTCCCCCCCAAAGACTGGAACAGTGGTGTATGTGAGGTCCATCTGCAAGGTTCCCCCCAGTCTCTTGATCCAGGATCTTGACAACAGCATGCCAAACTTGGGGGGAACATCAGCTACCACAATATCCATGACCATGCTTTTCATGGGCAGCTGAAACAGGGAGACTACCAGATCTTTAATAACTCCCAAACATTGCACCCTCCTGGAGTCAAAAGAGTAGAGGTCATGATAGGCTCGGGTGACTTCCAGTCCTAATTCCTCCATGACAACTTTGGGCATGAGGTTGTGGGAGGCCCCTGAGTCCATAAGGCAGTTATGCAGTACCTTGTCATGTATATTCAGGGATGTGTAGAAGGGAGGGGATGAATCATCTCTGTCTTCTACCATGGGACCTAGGACAATTGCAGGCCTTTCATCTTGGAGGTTTATAGAGTCTGTGAGAGGATATGAGGCTTCGGATTTTAACAGCTCAGAGAGGCGCTTTTTGAATTCCCCATGTTTAACAAGCTCGGTGAGTGGCACGGCAATTCTTACTTTTTGAATTTCATGTTCGAAATTGAAAGAAGATGTAAACTTTGGGATTTATCTAATCTCAGGAACATGACTTTGGACAATGGGAGAGAGGGGTTGAGCCTTCTTACCTCTGTCTGCTACTTCATTAGCAGGCTTTTCTGCTCTGGTGGATGACTCAGGAACGTCAGGTGCTGCTACTCTCTTGTCAGACCTTAGATTGTATCTGCCTCGACCACCACTAGATTTGTCTCCCTTGCTCAATTCATTCAGTTGACCATCCATGAGAGACTCTTCATATGCTGATTGGGTCAGATGAGGGAAAGGGGGAGTGACTTCTAGACTGTGGATTTTATGCTCAAGCTCGTCTTCTTCCACTCCTTCTTCATCAGCCACAAAATTGTTCTGGAAGGGAGCCTAAATTTTTTAATCATCTCTGTCTCTTTCCCTCTCTCTGTGCATGGTTGGAGGAGAAAAATTGTTTGTTCTTCTGAAACCTCCTCTATTCTCAGTGGTCTAAGGGCCCTTGTACAGTTTCTTTCTCTCCACCTTCAATCTCTCCACCTCTTCTTTGAGGAGGTTCATAACTCGGGTCAGCTCATTTACTTGAGAGTGAGGTAGTGATGTGCCGGAGGTTGAGGCTTCCGACTTATCCTTTCGTCTATCTGTGTTGGCCTTGCTCCTCAGTCTGTCAGCTGCTAGCATGTTGGATTCCACCTCTACAACTACATCTTGCATCTAAGCCAAAGAGGTGGCTCTTCTTTCTCTTAACATGAGACAGAAATCAGGGTCAAATGCGCCAGCATAGGAAATTTGAGCAGAGGCCTCTGAGGGTTTAATCTCTACAGGAATCTTATTATACATTCTATTAAACCTTTTGGAGAAGTCTGAAACAAACTCCCCTTGCATCTTCGTCAGAGACCCAAACTCTGTCATATAATACATATAATCTTTTCTGTCTCCCCACTGCCTCTGGAAAACATTATCCAAGGCTTCAATACCAACAATAGATCCAGGGGCCAGTCCCCGGAACCATTTCCTCACCTCCCCATCAAGGATCTGGACGAAGACTCTCATCCAGACATCTTCACTTTCAATATTCAAATTGTCTGCATAGCTATAAAAGACAGCTAGGTGCTCTTTAGCAGTTACATCTCCCTCCCCACTGAACTTGGGCATGTATTTCAAATAGTCTCCAGCAGGGAGAGGGTTCAGAGGCTGGGGTAGAATCAAAGGAGCATATCTGGCAGCAACTATAGCATCCATTCTGTTCGGAGGGGGATTAACACCAGCCATAGGGATGTTCGGTAGAGGAGAACCCGGAGGAGAAGGAGTATGAACAGGAGATGTCGGAATGAAGGTTCTTGGAGGAGACAACGGAGAAAACAGAGAGAAAGATAAAGGACCTGAGTGGGCAGACACTTCTCTCTGTGCAGCAGTAGCGACAAAAGGAGGGGTGGTGAAATCTTCAGAAGTTCGAGGTCTGTGATGAGGCAAGACCTCCAGGGAAGGGGGAGTGACAAGAATCTCTCCTTCTGATACCAGACCAGGAGGAGAAAACTTAGCAGGAACACTCCCAAAATTCAGAAAACGGGAAACTTCAGAGGAAGGACGACTAGGAAACTGAGAATCTAAAAATGGAGTTCTCACAGAAGGGGAGGGAATATTACCTGTTTCAGTGACGGAAACTTCTTTTGCAGCTCTCTTTCCCTTTCTACGTACTGCTTCCGCGTCAGCTTCTGGTGTGGCTAAAGGCAAGTGTGGATTACACCTCGTGTGTCTGCCTCTCGAAGACACAGTTGATAGAGCAGGTTCTTCCCAGCGGAGTCGTCACAGTGGAGTCGCCAGGTGCACAGTAGAAATCTTCCAGTTCTAATATCTGATGCACCTTCATAATCAGTTGATCTTTGTCGTTCAATCTCGGGGAAAATATTCAACTTCGTCCCCGGCAACGGCGCCAGAAATGTTGGCGACGGAAGTCACTCCTGGATTGCTTGCAGGGGCAGAGCCCGATGCCCATCAGTTTAATGTCACGATTTGTTTTAAAGGGGTGACCGAATGGAAGGGAACTCGAGGAGATATCACTCTAACTCAGAGACTGAGTCTGGTACATATGGTGACAAAGGAGGTCTTGATCCAACTTAAGCCAGGAGATTAATAAAAGGGTGATCAGGTGGAAGACTTAGTGAGGAAAGTGGACAAACAACTTTGGGCAACAGGCTTACGACTATTTGCAGAAGAAAGACACTGAGCAAGATTTTCTTGGGTTCAGGGTCTCAAGAAGCCGAGGAGGACTTGACTGGATCCTCCAATTATAAGTCACTCAGCGATGGGCAAACCATAAGAACTGGTTAGAAATATCATAACTGTTACAGTGATCCTACCAACATCATCCTATAACAACTATGGCTCGACTGGATCCTCCAATTCTGAGCAATTCAAGCACAGTGGAACAAAGACGTAAGAGAGACTGGCATTCATCAGGCAAGAAGTCTCAAGAGTGCATACATAACCAGAGTATGAGTGCTTCATTAAAGATTTACAACCGGGAGCAAAGATCAACCATCGATCCTTACAAAAATGGCGAAAACACCTTCATATACTCTAAACAACAACAACAGCGAAATCAAGATACTGCATTGAAAGATTTGCGTCTGCATGGATTCTGACAGTCAACCTCTGAAATATCGTGCAACTTATGTCAGATGCAATCTTAATTCTTTGACAGTTCCAACGACGAATCGACGTGCCTTAAATTCATGGCCGTGCTTTCCCATTAAGGCGGAGGCGATGCCTAACCACCACCAACCACTTCAATAACTGCTTCTTGGGATTGAGGGCGACCTGGCCAACTCAGCACCTCGGGATATGGAAGACTTCTCGTGCCGCCACGCGGAATGGCTTGACTGGCTTAAAGGATATGTGTGGAGAGCCATCGCGGAAGATGGGGGATACGGAAATGGAGTGATGAGGCCACGACACGGGGATAGAGGGATTGCAGGGGGGAACACCTGGGAAAATGCGAGAAGCGAAGGAGGTGGAGGAATATATGTGATGGACACACCTTGGGGGGAAAGCTGACGTGGAGGGAAGGAGACGTGTGACAGGTGGCGAGCAGCGGTAGGACGATGAAAGGAAGGGACGACCACACAGACCAGACATGGGAGATGGGTCGATGACACATGCCAGCAGGGGAATGGTGGAGAGGAAGATGACATGACGGAAAAAAGGGGGCCGAACTGGTTAAAGGCAGGAAAACTGAGAAGGACGGGGCTATCTTGGCGTCGTTGATCTGAGCACTGAAATCTCAGCCGTAGGAAGCTGCTTATTTGATTCTAGACCCCCCCCCCTCTGCTTAAAGGTAGAAAGGTGGGGGGGGTCCGGAATGGTCTTCATCGCCGTTGATCCAGGCGCGCTCATCTGGACCATTGGAGAGGTGCGCCCCCGATTCCGGACCCCCCCCCCTTGCTTAAAGGTCGGAAAGCAAGGGGGGTCCGGAATCCAATATGTGCCGTCGATATGGGCGCGTAAATCTGGACCACCCGGACTTGCTTGTTGCTTACCACAGGTGCATTTTCGCCCGAAACTTTGGTCAAGTGGGCTTTTACCCCTTCTTTTGCGTTCTACCCCCCTGTACAAGAAATATCGCTAACACCTACTTACATTCATTAACATAAATGCCTTCACCTAATACAGATGAGAGCGGGATGCTCAAGGTCTGTTTACAAATTAGGAAGTACGCCTCTCCTTAACTATTACATTTAAGTTCGGCGCATCCAACTTCAAAATATTTCAAACAATTTATCACATGCCAAAATGTGTTGGGGTGTGCCCCATGCTTGCTTGACGTTGACAATGCTCCTGCATCATTCGATCATGGTAGTGGTTGATAAATTGACAAAGTTTGTTCATTTTGTTCCTGTAAAAATGACTCATACAACAACTAATATTGCAGAAATTTACATGAGGGAGATTGCTAGGTTTCATGGGATACCTAAGGTAATTGTTTCAGACAGAGACACAAAGTTCACTTCAAATTTCTAGAGGGGATTGTTTAAAGAATTTCGTACAAATATGAAATTTATCACAACATACCATCCATAGTCAAATGGGAAGACAGAAAGAGTCAACCGAGTAATTGAAGACATGTTGAGGATGTATGTGATGGATGAGCAATCTAAGTTGGAGATTAATTGCATGAATTGGTTGATTTTTCCTATAATAATGGGTATCAAGATTCATTGAAAATGAGCCCATTTGAATCTTTTTATGGTAGGAAATGAAATACTCCAGTGAGTTGGGATAACCCAGTAGATAGAGTTGTACTTGGGGTAGAATTGCTCAAGGATATGGAAGACCATATGGTTATAATTAAGAAGAATTTAAAGGAAGCTAAAGATAGACAAAAACTTTATGAAGATAAGAATAGGACGTCTACATAATTTAAAGTGGGGGAGCATGTTATTTTAAAATTGAAGCCCAAGAAGAGCTCTTTGAAGCTGGGTAGTTGTACAAAGCTAGCAACCAGATTTTGTGGTCCATTTGAGATATTGGACAAAATAGGCCCAGTTGCATACATGCTTGAATTATCTCCTTCCATGAATGTGCATAATGTATTTCATGTTTCTTTTCCAAAAACATATGTACATGATCCTAACCATGTTATTGATTGACATCTAATTCAGGTAGAGACAGAGGGAGACTTTCAAGTCCAACCAATCCATATATTGGACAAAAAATTCAAAATGCTCCAGAATCGAGTTATAGAACTGGTAAAAGTCGAGTGGACCTGCGAAGGCCCTGAAGATGCTACTTGGGAGCATGAAGATGCCATGCGGGTAGAGTACCCATAACTTTTTGAATAAATTTTGAAAAATTGATTTATGTTTTGTATATGCATTGAGGACAGTGTCAAAATAAGGGGGGCAATGTAATACCCCGATTTTGAGCCCCATATTAAATAATGTATTTTGTGAATTTACGAAAGGCCAGAGTGCCCAAACAATTAAAAGAGACCAGTGTGCCTAGGAAATGTAATGTTTTGATCATTATTAATAATAAATACATCATTGGCTTCTATATAGACAAGGACAAGAGTTATAGGGGGCTATGATTTCACAAGAGAGCGGGCTTGCGGGGATTTATTGTTTATTTTATATTTTTATTTACCCATTTTTGTTTTAATTGAGAATATCAGTTACATGAGATTCTTGGGGGATGTCCATGTGGTTAGTTATCTCCAATAAATACATAAACCCATTTTTGGTATGTTTGGGGGTGCACTCACTCACTCATTATTCATTATTCATTGTTCACACTATTCATTTTGTTCTCTCTCCATTCTTTCTTTCACCCACTCTTCATTCCTAATTCATTTTGATCTTGAATTGGAAAAAAAAAAAGAATTGTGGAGAGGAGCCATGTTTTTTTTGGAATTAATAACTGCTTGTGTATTTCAGCCATGAATTAATTCCTGCATGTCTTAGATGCATGGGAATGTGTTAAGTTTTTTCCACAACTAGGAATCATGAGAGTCCCATCATGGATATTATTGACCAGATGCATTGGATCCCTAGAAGGATGTGTACAGCCTAAGGGACTATGTGGAAGAGAAGGGGGTCCATTCTCTTGGGTTGTGTAGGTTGGGTAGAAGAGAGCTACTATACTTTGGATTTTTGTGTGTGTTGATAAGTTGTGAGAGCTTGAGTGATGACTAGTTTGGGAAGCTAAGGGACACTCTGGAACCGTCCTTTTGGATTTATAGCCCCAGATCATGAGTTTCATTGTTGTTGATACTTGGACCAAGAATGTCTACAGTTGGGTGGAATGTCCTTGGTCTACAACTAGTTGGTGATTCATTTCATTAAAGATAAGTTCTCTGTGTCACGTGTTTCTCTGCTTATACATTTATTTTCACTGTTTATTGATTAATATCTCTAAGATATGCATTTTTTATGTGCCTAATTGTTTTTTATTGCTATGCATGACATGTTTAAACATTATTTATATTGTAGCATGCATATTTATCTCTCCATGGGAATATTTCATGCCTCTTAATTAATTAATAATTTATTAGAATTTGAAATTAGTTCAGAAACGAGCTGGAAGTAGCATGTTGAGCCTATGGGTGGTTGGGTATGTTACATAAATACTAAGGGATTTTATGAATTACGACTAGGATAAATGTCTATGGATGATCTAATTAATAAATTTATAGATCTGTTGAGATTTGTGCCTTATATTAAGGAAGATAAAATAAAAATTCAAAGATTCTTAAGGTGTCTACCATAGTATTATAAAGACAGAATTGAATTTGACAATCCTAAAAGATTTAATGAGGTATTTATGAAAGTCGGAATGTGTTATTAATAGTATAAATAGAGATATCAAACTCCTAAGGAATGGAAATATAGAAAGAAATATAAATTGAATGAACGAAAGAAAGGTTTCAAACCAGGTCTTTACCGTAACATGTCTAAGGGATTTCAAAATAATGACTATTCATCTAATACACAACAAACTTGAGAAGGGAATAAAACAATTAACTTGGGATTTAAGAAGATAACAGACAACCCCAGAGAACCATTGAAATGATGGGAGTGTCGAGAGCTCCATTTATGAGGAATCTGTCCATGCTTAAACCCAACAAGTAGAAATCCAGTTCACAATCTACAGGAAGCCACCACAGTTGGATATATTGGGAAAAACATACACATAATTAATTCTTCTCTAGAAGGGAGACAAGAAGAACGTCAGTCCACTGTAGTGGAAATCGAATGTAAGCTACAAAATAAACAAATGTGCATGCTAATAGATCTAGGGGAAAGTTTGAGCTATATAACTCCATCATTAGTAGATAATTGTAAGTCGGAAAAAGTAAAACATCTTAAATCTTGTTTAGTACAATTGGCCATTGGCACTAAGAGAAAATTAACATAAGATATTTCTATGTGTAATATAGAATCAATGATCAAACTAATATGGTAAACTTAAATGTGTTAACCTTAGATCATATGATATTTTTATTGGAATAGATTGTTTAGAATCACACAAGGTTTTACTAAATTATTATGAAAGGTCATCCATATACCAATATGAATATAGTGTACACAGAATAGTTGAAGGACTAAGAAAACCAATTTTGGTAAGACAAATATCATCTATGTAACTTAAAAAATGCATATGGAAGAGGTGTCAACTATATGAAATTTAGGTGATGAATATACAAAATGATAATGAAAAACAAAATTTAGAGGATTGCGTTGTTTTACAAGATTTTAAAGTTGTTTTTGCTGAGGAAATACCAAAGTTACCTCCTAGGAGAGAAATAGACTTTTCTATTGAATTAATACCAATAACTGCCCCTGTGTCAAAGGAACCTTACAAGATGAGTATTCTTGAGTTAACTGAGTTAAAAATACAAATATAGGAATTATTAGACAAAGGATATATCATATCTAGTGTGTCACCATGGGGAGCACAATTTTTATTTGTCAAAAAGAAGGGTGGGACGTTCCGGTTATGCATTGATTATCGACAACTAAATAAAATGACAATAAAAAATAAGTATCCTTTACTAATAATTAATGACCTATTTGACCAAGTGGGAGGAGAGAAAATATTTTCTAAGATTGATATAAGATCTAGTTATCATTAAATCAAAATTAAGGATGAGGATATTTATAAAATATCTTTTCGAGCACGATATGGACATTATGAATTTATAATGATTTTGTTTGGACTCACAAATGCACCAACAACTTTCATGTTCTCAATGAACAATATATTTAGTCAGTATATAGATAATTTCATTATGAATTTTATTGATGATATTTTGATTTATTCAAAAACTGAAAAAGAACATGAAGAACACCTAAGAATAGTGTGTTACAAACGTTACAGGAACACCATCTTTATGCCAAATTTAGCAAGTGTGCCTTCTATGAGAAGAAGATACGATACTTGGCACATGTTATTTCAGAGGATGGGATAACAATATATCCATAAAAGATAAATGCAATGTTAGAATGGCCTAAACCCACTAACGTTGCAGAAATACGATCATATATGGGAATAAATGGTTATTACATATGGTTTCTTGATTTTTTTTTATAAAATATCTTTTCCTATTATGTCCTTATAGAAAAAGGGGGTAAAGTTTATTTGGTCACAAGAATGCGAGGAAAGTTTCAATAAGTTAAAAGAACGATTAACTACTACACCTATTCTTAAGGTTGTCAACCCTTCCAAGTATTTTACTATCTGTATTGATGCTAGTAAGGAGAGGTTAGGTGGAATTTTGTCATAAGAAGGACACGTGATTTCTCATGAATCAAGAATGTTAAAGGATAAAAAATGTAATTATGTGACACGTGACTTAGAATTAACATCTCTGATTCATGCATTAAATATATGGCTTCATTACTTAATAGGAAGGATTTTTTATTTTTATTTTAATGGATAACAGTGGCGTAAAGTACTTGTTAAATCAACAAGGATTAAATGCATGTGAGGAAAGGTGGATTTCATTCCTAAGTGAATTTTATGTTGAAATCAAACATATTAAGGGAAGAAAAACTAAAGTCGCAGACAAACTTAGTAGAACAACATGTGCCATTTATGAAATAATTATGAGTAAATATGACCATGATCTCAAAGACAAAATAAAATCTGCAAGTATTAATAATGATGAATATACAAAAATAAAGGAAATACTGTTGAGAAGTGAAGAGGACACAATCAAGACAGATTTCCAAATTGACCAAGAGGGAATTTTGAAATTTAAAAACAAATTTTACATACCAAAATCGATGGGTTTAAAACTAATGATTTTAAAGAAATCCATAAGAAACCTTATTCAGTCCATCCTAGATACCAGAAAATAGTTACAGCACTAAGAAAACAATTTTATTGTCATAATATGAAAACTGATACAACTGACTATTTTTCCAATTGTTTAGAATGTCAATAAGTAAAAGCAAAACATCAACATTCAGTCAGATTATTATAGCCATTTTCTACACCAAAATGGAAATGGGAAGTGATATCAATGGATTTTGTTATAGGTTTTCCAAAAAATAAAAAACAACACGATTCAATTATGGTAGTAGTTGACAAGTTAGGTAAATATGCTCATTTTCTACCTATAAAGTCTACTTACAAGGTTGTTCATATTGCCGAAATTTTTATGAAAGAAATTTTTAGATTACATGGAATACCAAAGACGGTAATTTTTGACAGGGATGTTAAGTTTCCTTCAAGCTTTTGGAAGGCATTGTTTGCAGGTATTGAAAATTGGTTGAACTTTAGTACCAATTTCCATCCTCAAATCGATGGATAAACCAAATGTACTAACCAGATTATTGAAAGAAATACTATGAATGTACGCTATGGATAAACCAACAAAATGGGAAGACTAATTACATTTAGTAGAATTCTCTTATAATAATGGTTATCAATCCTCAACCAAAATGAGTCCAATTGAAATGCTTTACAGGAGGAAATGTACAACTCCTATTAGCTGGGAAAATATAGTTGATAGAATCATGTTTGGACCATATATGTTACGGGAAATGAATTTGATTGTTAAAAAGGCTCAAGAGATTTTAAAAGTTGCATAGGACCGACAAAAACATTACACAAATCATAACATACGACATAAAGAATTTAATGTCAGGGAACATGTCTACTTGAGGGTTAAAGAGAAAAGGAGTTCATTGAAATTCAGGAGATGTGAAAAATTGGCACCAAGTTTTTGTGGACCCTTCAAAGTATTAGCTTGAATTGGTCTAGTGGTGTATCATATAACATTACCGGAAAATTTAAAAGTTCATAATTTTTTTCATATATCGTTATTAAAGAAATATGTTCATGACCCTACTCATGTAATTGATTGGAACTTGTTACAAGTGGAACCACAAGGAAAATTCCAGGTGGAACCTTTGCGCATTCTAGATAAGAAATAAACTGTGTTGCGAAATCGGGTTATCATCCAGGTAAAGGTGCAATGGAAGCACTTCACTCCTAAAGAAGCTACTTCGGAGTTGGAGTATGGCATGAGAAAGACATATCAAGTTTTTCTCCAAGGATGACTAAAAATTATAAGCATTAACATTGAGGACGATGTTAAATCCAAGGGGGAGAGTTTGTAATTCCCCAAATAAAGTATTTATTGTGTTAAATAATTTCCTTAAGTGGAAAATTCAAAATTATGATTTGTAGGGAAAAAGTGACTGTTATTAATTTAATCACTGTGCAATCTATTGACTTACCAAGTGTCCTTAATTGTTGGACAGATGTAAGAGAAAAAAAATTAATTAAATTTATGAAGGACACATAAGGGACAAACAAGTTAAAAATAGATGATCATGAATCCATCAAAGGGGAACAAGTTTGAGCTAACCCTAGGAATAAAAGGACATGTGTCATAAGTCAATTTTGGTGATTGACATAGCTTGAAATTCAGGGATTTCTAAAGTTGTGAATTGCCTAAGGAGGGAAAGGAGCTGGAGGAAAAACTAAGATCTAGGAAAGAAAAGATAAATACACATGTCTGAGGAGGCAACACGCTTCATAAAATGTGGGAAAGAGAATAATTTTATGTGGAAACGAAACAAGGTACTGTTGTGGTATCAACAGTGAAACCAAAAATTTGTTGTGTGAGCATTGAAGTGTTAGGCAACACATGGCATTTTTTTTTTAATTGGAACAAGAGGTTGATTCTCCCTTATGGATTAATGATCAGGCTTGGGGGTGATTGGATCAAGTGATTTGGCTAATGCATTCTACGAATGGGTGGAACTTGGATGCTCCTTATGTTCTCCATATTTTTCTTTAAATTATTTTCAAATTTAATGGGTGATCTTAATGCTATTAGTGGAATTGTGAGGTGTTATTTAATTATAATAACTGATGTAGTTCCTATAATGGTTTTCTTTAAAGGAAATATAGAATATTGAATGAAAGTACATATATTTTTGAGTGTGTGTATATATATATAGGTGTGATATGGATCAAACCTTCTAACTATTTTTATAGAACTCCTAAAAGAATGCACAATGTTACTTATAGAAATTTTATTGAACTATCTCATAGGATCATATATTTGGCATGAAAGATACCATACAAAATTTGATTTTGCAGTCATTGAATTTATGAATCCAAAATCCACATACATAGTGATAATAAAGATACATGAATTTATTTTTATCAAAATTTTCTACAGGTTACATCTGAATAAGTGAAAACAAACAAGATGAAAGCATCATTGTTATCCTCGAAATTTTGGGAGCTAATAAATGAACCTGAGTACCTTTCCTATCCTCTCTTTTTGTGTTCCCACATGTAATGAGTTATAATATAGAAAAATAATGTGGTATAAAGTGGTTAGTTTATGTTTATATAAGATATAAATAGTAAAAACAAGAAATTATAAATGATTTAAATAATATTTAGACCTGTGTGCCAATAGTTGTCGTGAATATGGGACTTCTCCTTGAAAACATTTTCTGAAGAAGAGAGATATAGGTTTTGACTGCAACCTAATGGGTTCCTCGCATAAAAGAGAGGCCCATCATTAGTCATTGTATCTATGAGGATATCCCATATCAAAATATAAGAGACATTTTCTTACACAAATTGAACATAAGTAATTCTATTAATGAAAAAACATTGGGTATTCCAAGAACTTGATAGTTTGCATCGCAATCATAATATTAATAAGAGGTATTCTTATTCTATATAAATTTATGTAGAAGTTAAATGAACAATAAAAGATGAATCCAAATCAATACATTTTTATACATGGTGATTATGATAGTAGAATTGTATTCCTCATATGAAGCACTTGTAGAATAAACATATTATTACAAGCATATTAACCAAATAATAGATACACAGATATATATATATATATATAACTTACAAATTATATATACTTTATAGGCATATTAAACAAAGGATATATACACGAATATTAGAATCCTAAGTACACACACACACTGGGCCTTTGTATAATTTTATTAGGTTCAATCACGAGCCCGAAGAGTCAATTCAACTCAGAAGATTGAAATATCCTTTGACCGAGAGGTCAACAGACCCCGCTGAGGTAGGGGCACTGCGTCAAAAGTGCTCAGGGAAGAAATAGTCATTTACATTGACTAAAATGACAACACAAGAAGATTCAGGAATCCAGGAAGAATTCAAGACTTCTGGGATCAACAAGGAAATATTGCACATGGGAAAGAAGTTGCTACAATTTTTGTGGAAACAAGTATGTTATGGCTTGTTGGGCCAGCCAGAGGAAAGAATTATTGCATGTTTACAAGTGTTGGTTGTGATGTTGTTGCATAAGGAGGGAAGCAACAAAGAGCTAAAGTTTTGGTTATAAGTTTAATAAAATAAGAATGAAAGCTTCTACTACCATCAGACTTTTAGGTAGTATAAAATTTATTAATGGCAGTCATGCAGGTATGAGTTTTTATTACTCTTTTTGCATAATCACTGAAGGAATTTAGGTAATAATTTCCTTAGCCGGAGTTATTATATAAAATCACATGATTATATTATTGAATGCATACCACTGGATGTGGTAAAGGATGGAGGCCTGTATTAATTCAAAGATTTTAGCTTCTGAATGCACACACTGACATAGTAGAATGTCATGTTAATTTGGTTATGGAGTAATAACCAAAGAATTAAAAGATAAGAACTTGTTATAGGAATGAATGCCAGTAAGCTAGTCATGTATGAGACCAGGACATGGTTGGATATGGAAAGGTTCGGATATGGAAAGGTTATGAGCCACACAGGTACTAAAAACTTCCTACTTTTAAATAAAACTTGGGTTGCAACCTTTTTGCTAACACTAATGAACACCACAAAATTATATTCGTGGTGTAGTGTTTGGGTCGAAATGGAAGGAATCCAATTAATGTAAGTTTTAAACCTGTGAGGTAAAGCAATGCATATAGATTCTTAAGCAAAACATAATTTAATGAATGGCTCATACACAGAGTACACAAAGATTTTATACCGAAAACCCTCAACTGAGAAAACCTTTCTTATATTCATTATTTCGAATTTCACCATTCACCATACAATATATAAAAAAAAAATAGGTATTATGTAGATACCAAAACCCTAATCCCTTAATCTGGGATTAATTTATAAAACCGCTAAAAATAACAAAATCTGCTAAAAAAAGCAAAAATCACCCAACGCATTTGTCGAATCTAATGCACCCACACACACACATGCAAAGAATATAACACATACCCAACATTCTTCCACTTGTTGTTTTAATTACATTCATGGGTCTAGGGGATTATATAGTCAACAATCTAGGGCAACAATGCCCATTGTTACTCTACACCAGGAGAACTTTTCTGTGCTCACAAAATTTGTCAATGAATCTACAACATTCTTCAAAGGGCCAACCTTTTCCAGCAACACCTTCTTTTCCTCAACCATGTCTCTCACAAAGTGATACTGAACATCAATATGCTTTGTCTTCGAATGATAAGCTAGGTTCTTTTCCAGTAAAATTGCACTCTGACTGTCACAATCTAATCTCACTGCTTTTTTTACCAACCCAATACCTGAACACAATGTTTGTAACCATACTGATGCCTTTGTTGCATGAATGGTTACCATTTATTCAAATTCTTTAGTTGAGAGTGCCACTACAACCTGTCTTTTTCTCATCCAACTGATTGCTCCTCAAAATAGGTTAAACACATACCACTTGTAGATCTTCTAGGATCCAGATCTCCAGCCCAGTCTTCATCAACAAAGCCATGTATGTCCACCACTCTGTCCAATCCTAGTCTTCCTTGGTATCACATTCCATAACTGGTAGTGCCACGAAGATACCTAAAGACCCTCTTTACTGTTGTCCAATTCGACTTCCTTGGTTTTGACATATACCTGCTCAAAACTCCCACTGCATGTGCAATGTCCGGTCTAGTACAGACCATTGCATACATCAAAATGCCAACTGCACTGGCATATGGAACATGGGACATGTACTCTTCTTCTTCTTGTGTCTTGGGACATTGATCTACAGATAACTTTACACCTATAGGAATAGAAACATTCACCGGTTTTCTTCCATGCATATTAAACCTCTGCAATATCATCTCAACATATTTTCTCTGATTCAACTAGAGTTTCCTGTTTGCATGATCTCTTTTAATCTCCATTCCCATAATGAAGTTAGCAGCATTGAGATCCTTCATGTCAAATTTGGAGGATAGCTGTGATTTCACCTCCTTGATAACATCCATGTTATTTCCTACCAACAACATGCCATCAACATATAACACTACATAAATGAAGTGATTACCAACCTCCTTGGAATATACATCATGATTAGCCCTGATTCTCACAAATCCCAATTCAAGGATGTATGTATCAAACTTTTTGTACCACATCCTAGGTGATTATTTCATACCATATAGTGACTTATTTAGCTTATAGACTAGCTCTTTCTTTCCCTTCACTACAAAGCCTTCTGGTTGCTTCATGTAGATTTCTTCTTTTAGATCCCCATGTAGGAATGATGTCTTCACATCCATCTATTCCACTTCAATATCAAAAGCAACAACAATAGATAAAATAAATCTAATAGAATTTAACTTAGCAACATGAGAAAAAATCTCACCAAATTCAATTCCCTCTACCTAGGAATAACCTTTTGCTACTAGCCAAGATTTGTATTTCTCCACCTTTGATTCTGCATTAAACTTCTTCTTAAACAACCATTTGCTACCAATAGATTTTCTTCCAGTTGGCAACTCAACTATATCTCATGCCTCATTCTTATCCAAGGCATCCATTTCTTCAACCATGGCCTTCTTCCATAGTTTACTATCCTTTGAATTCACTACTTCCCTGACAGTTCTGGGATCATCATCAATAATAGATAAAGAAAAATTGGAAAGAAAATCAGGTGGACTATACCTTTTTGGTTTCCTTCCTTCTCTCGTTGATCTTCTCAATACTGGGGTATGAGGTTCTTCTTCTTCTTCTGCTTCATCTTCTTCAGATGATTCAGATTTTGCATCATCCATCTCTAGCTCTATTTTCTTAGGTTCTTCTGGCCTTGGTAGGAATTCCTGTTTGGAAACATCTTTTACCTCTCTAAAAACAACATCTCGACTGTAAACAGTCTTCTTGGTTTCTGGGTTCCAAATATTATAACCTTTCACACCATCTTTATAACCAATAAAGGTACACTTTTCAACCTTTTTATCCAACTTACTCATATTTTCCTTTGGAACATGTACATAAGCATGACAACCAAACACTCTAAGATTTTGAAGAGAGGTTTTCTTTCCAGTCCATATCTCGTGTGGAGTTTTATCATCCAACGCTGATGAGGGTGATCGATTTAATAGGTAACATGATGTACCCACTACCTTTTCCCAGAGTTCCTATCTTAACTCGGCACTGCTGAGCATGCTCCTTTCTTTTTCCATCAGTGTCATGTTCATCCTTTATGCAACTCCATTCTGCAGAGGAGTGTATGGAGTAGTCTTCTGCCTTGCTATACCACACTTCTTACAGAATTCTTCAAATTCATTTATGTAGAATTATCCACCATTATTTGTTCTCAATACCTTTATTTTCTTCTCTGTCTGATTTTCTACGAGAGCCTTAAACTCTTTAAATTTATCTAATACGTCAGATTTCTTTCTAAGAAAATAAATCCATGTGTTCCTTGAGAAATAATCTATGAATGAAACATAATACACATACTTACTTAGTGATGGAACATGCACAGGTCCAAACACATAATTGTGTATCAACTCTAAGATCCCCTTTTCTCTTGTAGCACCAGATGGGAATCTTACTCGATTTTGTTTACCATATATGCAATGTTTATAGAAATCAAAATCTAGAGTGAAATTAGCCATACCTGCAACCATACCTTTACTGTGTAGTGTTCGAAGGCCCTTTTCTCTAATATGCCCCAGTCTTTGATGCCACATCATGGTTTTATTTTCTGGGACAATATTGATCTTGTCTCCTTCATTTCTCTTCTCAGGGACAACAAAATTGTTGCACCCATTAGTATAAGTGCTTCCCAACAACTTGTATAGAGTTCGACACTGAACTCCCCTCATCAACACCATTGCTCCTCGTACCATCTTGCAAGTGTTCTTTCTAAATACAGTATTCACTCCTGCATCATCCAAGTTGCTTATAGATATTAGGCTCCTGGCTAGTTTTAGAATGTGAAGAACCCCAAGGAGTGTTCTAATCCTTCCATCTTTTAGCAGCAACTTAACCCTTCCTAGTCCCATGATTTTTGATGTTGAGTCATCTCCTAGGAATACATCACCACCATCATATTTTTCATATTCAGAGAACCATTCCCTGTGAGGAGTCATGTGGTATGACGCACCTGAGTCAATCAACCATACATCACGGTTTGCATGTGTACCTATATATGCCAGGTAAACATCACCTCCTTCTTTAGTGGAGGTTTTTTTCTCTGTGGAAGAGGTATTATCAGATCCCTTTGGTTTTTCAACCTTCTTAGAATTGCAATCTTTCTTATAATGCCCTGTTTTACCAAAATTCAATCATTTCCTCAAAGATTTTCCTAGAGACTTATATCTACCTGTATATTTAGATCTCCCCCCCAAAGACTTACCAGGATTCCTGTCTTGGGTATGACCTATTACAAATAAAGCATATGTGCTATGATCATCCATTATTTTCCGCCTCATCTCTTCAGATAACAAGGATGCAACTACATCCTCATACTTCAATGTAGATTGAGTGGTACTACCTATTGCTAAAACCAGATTATCCCAAGAGTCTGGCAAAGAAAAAAACAAAGTAATACACTTATCTTCTTCTGCAATCGTAATATTAACAGAGACAAGTGGACTTACCAGAGTATTAAAGGCATTTAGATGTTTTGTCACAAAATCTCCATCTTCCATCCTAAGATGATACAGCTTCGTTTGAAGAAACAAATTGTTTTCCAGGGACTTTGATTGATACAAATTCCCCAACTTATCCCATAGTTCCTTGGCTGTAGATTCTCCTGAGACATTCAACAACACTGAATCTGCCAGGCAGAGTCGAATAGTACTCCTTGCTCTTCTGTCCAACTTCTCCCAATCTTCCTTCGACATACGAGTAGGTGGTGTACTGGTAGTTTGTGTACTGGTAGGTTGTGTACCAGTATCCTGTGTGCTCGTAGACGGTGTACCAGTAGGATGTGTACTAGGATCCACAATGATCCATTGTTCTTTGTCTACAAGAAGGTCCTCCATCTTCAGATTCCATAGCTCAAAGTTTTTACCATTGAACTTCTCTATCTCGATTCTAGAAGAGCTTGCCATTCCTCTTTCTACACTCAAGTCACCACTGCAAAATCTCCCACTAAACCCAGGTTTATCATAGACCGAAGATAAACTTGATCTATCAAGACCAAGCCAAACCATCAACAACAAAGGCATCCCTCTGAAGCCAAAAAACGAGCTCTGATACCACATGTAAGTTTTAAACCCGTGAGTTAAAGAAATGCATATATATTCTTAAGAAAAACAAAATTTAATCAATGGCTCTTACACATAGTACACAAAGATTTTATACCAGAAACCCTCAACCAGGAAAACCTTTATTATATTCATTATTTCAAATTTCACCATTCACCATACAATATATACAATTTTTCTAGGTGTCACATAGATACCAAAACCCTAATGCCTTAATTCGAGATTAATTTAGAAAACCGCTAAAAATAGAAAAAAAACGCCAAAAAACAATTTTCGAGGCGCTGCGCGTAACTAAGGGGGGCATACCTGGCCCCCCTGGGACCCCCCTAGGAAAGAACCCGACACACAAAACACAAAGAGAACTACTAGAGGTATCGTCAGACGTAGTTGTCGAATCTGACGCGTCCACACACACACATGCAAAGAATATAACACATACCCAACAATTAATTAGGAAGACAATAGGAAGTGCGTGGAGAATGTGTCAACACATTGGCAAGAATTCCAAATTATGGATGGTGAGATGCATGACTCAGATAAAGAGAATTATGTAATTCAATGCAAGGTGCACTGAATAAGTATGCATGGAGAATGACACTCATGCATAGTAAGTGATTGAATTGTGTACTAAATGCAATTGTTGAATGTGTTTTGTAAGTACATGCATATATATTATTGCGTGGAAATAATTGTTACTAACAAATAAAATGTTGTTAACTCATAAAGTTGATGAAATTTCAAGAGTTGTTACACATTGCAATAGGAAAGTTGCAAGTCAAGTAGTCACATGAATATTAACTACAGAAAATTTATTGTTCAGAAAAAAAAAAAGTAATGAACTTACAAATATTACTATGAATAGACATATGCATAGAATGATGAGTCATTCTATTTTATTAAATTGTTTGGTAATTATTATTGAATTGCTAGATGGAGACAATTCTAATATCACTGCATAATATTTTGTAGATATTGCAATTGAATTATGATGTACAACAAATATTGACAATTTGTTGGTTTAATGGAAGATGAAGCATTACAAGAAAAATGGTATGCAGTTTGGTGCCCGTGGAAAACCACAAGGATGGCTGCATTCATAATATGGCAACAACCAAGATGAATTATGAAATAGAATTTCATGTTTTGGGAAAAAAATTGAATTCCCTTTTGAACTAATTGGAGTTCCTAAATGAATTATTTTATGTTTTCTCATGATAACTGCATGCGGGTGATGCAGATGAGATGATATTGATAAAATTTAGAATGTTGACTACAAAGAGTAGCTCGGGGAAGATTTCTATTGGAGACATCTGAGGGAAGTTGGAACTCCTCGAGCCATGGTGCTCTAAGACTTCTGGTCCGGGTTGTTGCTGAAGCCCAAGGAAAGTGAGGTGTAACAGTCGATGGACTGTGTGACAGTGAAGGTGCACACTCCTGGGGTGGGATAGGCACGTGGGGAAGAGAGACCATTGGTTGGAATGCGACTGGGGTTTGATACCTTGGCATATACCATGTTGATATGGAAGTCTTCTCAATCAAAAGATAAGTTTCAATTCTCTATTCATTGTATGCTATGTATCTCATAATTCGTATACAAGTTATAATGTTATTAGAATTGCATGTATATTCTAATGTTGCTTCTGAATGAATAGGTGTATGAGAAGAGTGTTTACATCTGTGGATTCATAACATTGTTGAGATTTTATCAATGGATGGAACATCATGGATCTACAACCATTTGGCGCTCTCAATGAGGTTTAATTGAAGCATGTAACAAGGAACAATAAGTTGAATGCTTCCTGAAGCAACTCTATGGAATAGAGCAATTGTGTTTCAGCTGCAGTATGGATACCGGAATTGGTGCTTGAAAGTAAAGCTAGATAATGGGCTTTAAATAGCTAAATCTTGGAGCTTTTGAAGAATTTTTGAATTATATATGTGTAAGTAAGTTTCACTGAGGACGATGCAAAAATAAGGGGAGGCGATTGTAATACCCCAAGGACGAGCCCCAGTTATATCTATGTATTGTAAACATGTTTTGTAGGCTGGTGAGTCGAGAAATTGTAAGTTAGTAAGCCTATGTGAAAGTAGGATGGAGAGCCTAGGTGTTAAAGGCTAGGAGCCTGTTTTGTACATGTAATTATGCACTTTGTTAATATAAAAACATCGTTGTGTGTAGACTTACCAAGAAGAAAGAGTGATGGGGGACTAAGATTCCACAAGGTTGGGAAAGGAAAGGGGCTAGGCTAGGGGGCTTACCTTTAGAGGAATAATATTTTATTATTATTTCCTAAAAACTAAGGTGGACATAATATGTTTTGTTATCCCAATTTTTTGGTAGCTGGGGACATAGGCTAAATGGAGCACATGAAGCTCCAAGAAGAAAAGTTTCGACCTAGTCTCATGTAGTTAAAATATGAAGCGTCAGCTGTGTTGGGGGTTCGCTTGCCATTCTCGACCCACTTTCTAACCGTGAACCGAGAGCATCCATCACGGATCTCTGGAACGAATAACCCATGAGTCAAATCATGTTGGTAGCATGCGAGTCATTCTTCCATCCTCCACCTGAGTTCGTCTGTCATTCCTCCACCCTCCCTCTGAACATGAGACCTCTGCGTCTTCTCTCTGCATAACCTCCCACATCTGAGAAACTAGTTGGGGAGGGAAAGACCGACCTGTGTGTCCTGTGAACCCACGTTTATCCACACTACAAATCCGAGTTTGTGCCTTAACCATTTGGGGTTGTTTCCTTGTGTTCTCCTGAGACGTGTTGTGTCTTAGAATTAGGATGTTTCCATTTTCGGTGTCCATAACTATTTTTTGTTGCTGTTGTCACCCGTATGCTATTCGATTGTTGTTGCAGTATTTCTTAGGAGATGAAATGAAGAAGTAGGTTGTCAGGCCTATGAGCAACTCTCCCAGGAGAGAGAGTTTGTTGGGAAGTGATTTCTCCTAGAAGGGAGTCCCGTAGCAACTACAGTACTCTGAGACTTCTGGTCCAGCCTATTGTTGAAGCCCGAGGTAAGGGAGGTGTACTAGTCGATGGAATTGTAGTAGTGAAGGTGTACTCTCCTGGGGTGGAGCAGGCATGTGGGGAATGAGGGTGTGTGAGTTGTGGGCATAAGTGCTTCCTGGGATAAAATATCCTTATTATTGCTTTGTGCAACTTCCTTGTTGTCCTTGCCAAGCCTAGAATTCCCTTGCCCAGTGGAGTTTAGTCCCAGCTCGGGGGTGACCTACTGCTGAGAGTGATGAGAAACATGGTCTAAGGATGCGAGGTTCATGGAAGTTTTGCACACAGTTGGTGGATTTACTCCAGATAAAAGATAAGTATCATTGTTGTGCTTAATTACGTATTTTATGCATGTTTTTTTATGCTTGTATGTTTTCATGTATTTCGTTGCATGTATGAATTGTTGTTAATTCTATATACAGTCTATATGATGGCATTAACTCTATGTTAAATGTTTTAAATTCATTATTATGAATATATATTATATAAGCTGTAAATTTTGTGTGGTAGGATTACCTAGTCTTTGGAGGTCTGGGGATGTTTCAATTACATTACATAGAAGATGTATATCTCCTCCCATGACAACTTAGATATAATCTGTTAAAGTATCTGGGATATAGTTCCTTGAATGATGTAACTATAACCGGGAAATGAAAAATACAATCATCCACAAAGGTGACAAGTGTAAAGGATGCCACTATCCACCAAAACAGAAAAAAAAAACTAACATAGAATGTTGTCTACCCTACAAGAAACTAGAAAATACTGAGATATTGTAGATCAAAAAATAAGGAGGAAAAAGATTAGATCCAGCTCCCGAGCGATCTCTAATAAAGGCTGAGAGAGAGTGGGGGTCCCTCCTAGCCATTCTGCCACTGAGAATAGTGTATCTTCCCTTGAGGAACCTGCAAGGCCCATTTGGCCAGAACGTCGTCCGCTTGATTTTCCTCCTTATATATATGGTCAAAATTTAAAATAGTAGAGGATTGGGTCATTTCTTTTATCTTTTGCATCCAGTCCATGAGAATAGCCACTTTTAGATTGTAGGAATGATTGATCCAATCGATAACAATCTTAGAATCGCCCAATACATGTAACTGAGAAAATTTGAGACGTTGAGCTAAAGTTAAGGTAGCCCATAGTCCCATGACTAGTGTTCGATCCATGGCAACAATTGAGAGTCCATCTAATGGATAAATTTCTCTGTGTTTTCAAGACACTCCCAGGTCCACACAAATGACCATTTTTTTGTGTCGCTCCATTAAACCAAAAAGTAGTCTCCAAAGTAAGATTTAGATTTTGTTTAATTCCGTGAAGGGCCCAAAAACCATTCCCTTTGTGCTCACTTTCCACCATACCCCTAACCAGAATGAAAACTCTCCTTACATAAGGGATAATGGATTCAAATATACATTTATTCTTCTCTAGCCAGAGCTTCCAACAGATGATGATAGGGAGCTCTTTTAATTCCTTTTCGTTCTTTACCATGGTATCCATACAAATACTTGTGAATCAGCCATTCCAGCTAGCAGTGAAATTAAAATTATCTTTTAAGTTACTCCACAGAGAGCGAGAAAACTGACAGTCAACAAGAAGGCAAGTAATAGTCTCCATATCCCTGCAACAAAGTATGCAAAAACCCAGACTGCTCCAGCCTCTTATTTGAAGTGAGACCCAAGTAAGTATCTTACCTTCCAATACTAACTAGAAAAAAAGTTTAAGTTTAAGAGCCAAATCCCAGGACCAGATCTATCTAATCCAGGACGAGATAATTTGTGGCCAAAACTTGGCAGCAACTGCATTATATACGTTTTTTGTCATGAGAACACCCGACTGATCACCTCCCATCCAAAGTAGTATGTCCTCTCCCGCCTATAGATGGATCCTAGAATCAATGAGCGCCCTCATATATGAAGTCCACTCATGTTCTAAATGGCCCAAGAGTCCCAGCTCATCGCTAGACTTCCATTGATGGGTGACAAAGCCTCTATTGTGATAAAACTTAGCTTGGTACAAAAAATATATATTATGGGCCCTCAAATCCTCGATGAGTTCTTGTGTCAAAATAGAACAATTCCCCATCCCAATTACCTTATCTAGACCAATCACAATCGGATCACCCCTACTAGGCATCCAACTTCGCCAATGAGTAATGAGGGGTAATGATTTCACTAGACTCTTCCATAAATGTGAAGCCACCGATTGTGTAGTCTATGCAGATCTGAGCCAGGTATCAACTGAATAGTATGGTAGGTACTTGTCTTTAATCACCCTATGCCAAATCCCCTCCTCCATCATTACTCTCCACAATGAGTTGGTAGCAAGCGATCGACTAAAAAGAAATGGATTTTTGAGCCCCCAAGCTCCTAGAATTTTTAGTTTTGCAAGAAGAATCCAATTACATAAATGTAATCCATGTTCTTAATGCCCACCAGTCCATAGAAAATCAAATATTAGTTGCCCAATTTTTGAGAGAACGAATGCATGGACTACCACGAGTGCCATCCAATAAACCGTTTGTGATTCCAATACTACCTTCACCAAGATGCATCGGCCCCGCAGATTCAATCAACGGTTACACCATTATTTTATCCTTTTGTCAAATTTCTTTAACAATCATCTTCAATATTGAGTATTCTGTTTTTTCACTTTAAGGTAGTAGCTCGATACTTGAATCCTGCAAGAAAATCCATAAAATTATAAGCAAAATTCTCTTTGAAAAGTTCCATCTCGACTTCGTCCAAGCCCACAAAGTGGAAAGTTGATTTGTTGAGATTAATACGCAAACTCGATACACTACAGAACTGATCCAAAATATGCTTAACTAACTTTCATTCTTCTATGGAATCCTTTGTCATGATAAGGACGTTGTTGACAAAAATTAGGTGTAAAATTTGGACAATCCTGGAAACCTTTACCCCTAACAATTCTCTCGTCACTTGCCTCTATTTCAGTAGAATACTAAGACTCTCCATAACAAGTATAAAGAGGAGCGGCGATAGGGTGAACCCTTGTCGAAGACCCCTCTTACTATAGAAAAAGTCTGAAGACTCACCATTGATTAAAACCACAAAAGTAGCGCTCATCACATAACTCATAATCCATGAACTGGAAGTCGCACTAAGCCATTTTGAACCAAAATTAGCTGAAGGAAATCCCAATCTACACAGTCATATGCCTTTTTTAGATATAATTTTAAAATCAAAGCCTTATATTTCTTTGAATGGATGCTATGTAAACATTCATGTGCCATCCCCACTACATCCAAGATTTGTCTTCCCTTCAGGAAACCCAACTGTTCAATTGAAAGTGCTCTTGATACTGATGGCTATCACTTTGGAAATAATCTTGTAGAAGAGGTTACAAAGCGCTATCAGCCTGAAATACATGAAGGTATGAGGGGAATTATCCTTTAGAATCAACACCAGAAAAGTAGATTTTAAGGCCCGATTTATCTTCCCCCGACACCTCGAATATTCAACCAAAATATGAAGATCATCATTGAATAGATAAAAAAACTGGGTAAAAAATTCCATGGTCTATCCATCCGAGCCCGGACTTTTATCTTTTGAAAAGTGCCTAAGAACCTCCCAGGTCTTCGATTTAGTCACAGGTTTATCTAAAAACAAATTGTCTTCCTCAGTCGCAAAGTGTTGGTACTGCCTGGCAAGTGTATCTTGTTCCACTGGGCCATGAAGTCCGTCCAAAGTATAATGTTGTTTAAAATATCTAGCCACCTCCTCCTTAATATCCTACTCAACTCTGATAATCCTCCTATCATTAGCCTCAATTTTCCAAATATGTTTTTGATTTCTACGAGCACTCGCAAACTTATGGAAACATTTAGTATTACGATCTCCACTCTTTAACCAAATGGCACGACTTTTTTGTCGCCAATTTTCCTCTTCTAATATTAGAAGCTCATTGTGTTCTATCTCTAGAGATTTAATATGTGATTCTGTTTCCGAATCGAAACCCTCATTTGTCATCTTCGCAAAGCCTCTGCTGATAGCCTCCTCCAATGTCTCCAACTTGTATGATTTTTCTCTTCTAAAGTGATGCACCCAAGCTTTAATTTTAGAATTTAAAACTTTGAGTTTCCACACTAGTCTGATTTGTATATATGCTTCTTGAAGAAATATAGGATCCCCCCATACCTCTTTCACAACATGAATGAAGCCTTGCTCTTTCATCCAAGTAGGATTTAGTTTGAACAAGAAAGCCACCCTAGACTTAGTGAAATCTAGTTGTGTGATTACTGGTGCATGATCATAGATATAGGGTAACTCCACCCATGAGCGGTATCTCCCAACCTTAGAATGCAAGTCTTCCGCCATTATAAAGTGATCTAGGCATTTGGCAATAAATGATTCCTCAACTATACAGTTTATCGAAGTAGGAATCAAGACTTCCAGGCCTAAATCAACCAGTGCATGATCTTTGATCAATTCTTGAAACAATTCAATGCATGATCTTTGATCTTTGATCAATTCATCCACTCCAGTGGTAAATTTTAGATCACCTATGATAATCAAGTTTTTAACCACTAAAATCCCTTTAGTAACTAGCTGCTCCCAAAATGGAATTCTATCAGAATAAAGTGCGTAAACATTTAAAATATTTAAAGTACATCGTGTTTCTAAAGAGATGCTCGAAAGGAAAATACCCCCACCACAGAGAGTAGGGTACAAGGTAAGCTTGTCAGGTTCCCAGGCTGCAAGCATCCCACCCTAATTATGAGTTGAGCTTACGACACACATAAACCAACCAAGAATAAAAATCTGCATAAAGTGACGGGCCTTCTCCTCCGAGACCAAGGTTTCTTGTAAAAGTAAGTCAGGCTTAACTCTAGTGATGAGTCTATGCATGGAGGGAATTTTAAGGGGTCCCCCCACCCCTCTCACATTTAAGGTGAGATATATCATATTTTATCCCTTGCATGGGTTTTTAATCCTCTAAGCGCCCTGATTTTAGATCCATTTGTAGCTAGCATTGCATTCGATGAGTGTGAGAGAATAGTTTTGTTCCTCGCACTCCTCGTCTTGATAGGCGAGGTCTCAAAACCAAGCCCCTTGGACCATGTGTAGGTGGTTCCCGCTCCCCCACCAGAGCCATCCCTGAGATAGTCAGGACGATCAATGTCATGGTGAGAAGGTATGATGGCGTTTCCAAGGAAAGTGACCAGGGGAATAGGGTCTCGAACCTCTTGAGGTGGAGGTACTAGGTTATCCAAAGATTCCAAAAAGGAAGGGTCATCTGGCTCTTCCTCCCGAAAACCAGAGAGCAGTGGTGAATCCTTTATCCCATCCTCAGACGATAAAACTGATGATATTTCAGGTTCAGATTCCAGAGATGACTGAAAAGGTGGTCTAAATTCCACAAAAGGGGTTGCAACAGCTTCCAACACCAAATAATACCGAGAAACCAGTACAACACCAGGTTGTCTAAAAGAAGAAGATGCTAAGTCCACTGAGTCAATCAAAGGGGACTAATCAACAGGAGGAGAGTGTAACCTCTTTCCAATCTTCAATACAGAAGCATCCAAAACAAGCCTTTCCAAATAAGTAAGTGACTAATATAAAGAAGGACATAAATGATTGAGTTTACTTGAAAGTGAATCCAGGTCCAAGGTTGATAGACCATCCCTCCTTTTGAGCCGCTGGGTGTCAATCTCTGCAGAAAGCATCTTAGGGGAATCACAATGTTGATACTTTCGAGGAGATTCATCCTTAGGCTCCTCTTTCGTTGCTATACCCCTACAAGTGTCCCTTAGATGGCCCGTCCTCTGACATAAAGTACAGTGAAAACAGAGTCCCATGTAATCTAATATCTGAGATATGTATTGGTCCCTCCAATGATTTTCAAGGGTCTCCAACAACCCTGAATGGATTTCTACCTCGACCAAGATCTTACCGACTTTCCTATCAGGGGTGCCAAGCGCCTATTCGTCCACACCAATGAAGAGACCTATCGAATCCCCAATTTCCTTTAGAGCCTTGTGACTCCAGAAGTTTAATGGGAGTCTCGGAAGGAGGACCCATAAATGCCTAAGATGAAAATATTCATGGGTCAGGTCAAAATCTAGTCTCCATCTTTTAAACATAATGTTGCCTCTGTCGTAAGGCCAAAGTTATGAAAGAATCTTCTTTGCATCTTCAGGTGAATGGAAAACAAAAAAAAACCACCCTCGTGGCAGGTACAAGACCCCAGCTAAATAGCCCACAAGGGGGAGCCAATGACTCTTAACCCAAGTATAAATAGGTGTGGTGCACCTTTTCCTATAGGAAAAATGCCCAGCCACTACGTTCAGTGCTATATGGGTCGCCTCCTCTAACCCCAAATCATCACGAAGAGTCATCTTCCTGCAGGTTTTATTAGGAGGCCACAATTTTTTTGCAAAAGTTCTCCGGGGCCCAAACTTAGCAACTTGTCTTCTGGGTAAGGCCGACTCTTTAGGGGATCCTAAAGTGCTCAGGCCAAGTGAAGAATCACCAGTCGAAAAACTAGTAGACAGACAGTTCTGAATAGACCAAGAGTAAGGAGAAGGTAAGGTATGTGGATATGTTGAGGGCGTCAAAACAGAAGAAAAATTGGTTCACTTCTCCCGATGTTGTTGTAGTAACTGCTCAAAAGATTGATCAAATAATCTCTCCCTAGCCCATATCTCCTCGTCAGTCGCACTCATAAGTGCGTTGACGACCTCCTCCATCATCGGGGCCCCTGCTTAAGTTCAAACCTCTCCACCTATAAAATCCACTATAAAAAACCTCGGGGATTCGTTCCGACAATTACTCCAGCACGAGAGTAATAAATGGATAAGTCACAGGTCGGTAAGTAGTGTCATTATGAGGGGTCCAACGCAAAAACTGACAAAATACTGGAGAGATTCTAAAAAAAAACAAGAAGTGGCACCAACCAAGTCAAGAGCCTATCACTTCAGACATCTAAGGAGAACTCATCCCATCTCAGAAAACCAGTTCCAATGACCAAGAAGGGGAACAGTAAATACCCAACTAAGGTAACCAAAAACCCCCAAATCTAAAGAAACTCTACAACGTCGACAAGTTAAAATCTAGTCTGAGTACTACTAATGTTCTAAGAGGAAAGAAAATTGCCATTAGAGACTAGTCACAAGAGTTGCAGGTTTTGAAAAATCGTTCCTGCCTAGCCATCCCTGTTCATCTGCATGACCTAGTCTAATCCGCTTCTGTAGTATCCTGCAATATCACCATTATGCTTTTCGCATATACTATACCTGCATTCACCACAATTACCTTTATGAATTTCCTTTATTTAAATTTTTAATATTTATTTATAATTCCATCAATCATGTGTAACACTTAAAATTATATATTTATGTGAATTTTATTCTTCGGTAAACAACATAAATACTAGAAATGTCTTTAATTTGAAATTATGCCAAAATTTTCAACATCTAATTATATAGAAATGTATGTATGTTGTAATATAGATATTATATATATTTAATTTAAAACATCTAATATATTGTAATATAGATGTTATCTATATTTAATTTAAAACATTTAATTATATAGAAATGTACGTTGCAATATAAATGTTATATATATTTAATTTAAAATTATGTTAACATTTTTAGTGTCTAATTGTATAGAAATGTAGGTAGTAATTCATTTATCTTAAGTGAAGTTTATGTACATAGTTTTACATTAATTATATATTTTTTAATTTAATAAGATTTGATATTTAGTAAATCTATAAAAATAGAATAAAATATATATGATATTATTTTCTTCTTTGATAAAAGATTAAATTGCAATAGAAGTAGTAGAGGTACTATGTGGTTTCATATATACGACTAAAGGTAAATATTATTAGAAAACATATAAAATAATCTCAACAATACGAGTGGAGCATTAATATTTGTATACTATTTAAATGAAATAGTCTTTTGGTAGTGTAGTAAGACTTAAAACTGTAAACATCTAACCAGAATGAACATGTTTTTTTTCTTGAATATAAATGATATAATTAATTTCACATTCCCAAATTATAAAAAACATTACCACTAATGTTTGGTTCAGTGCATTCTGAATCAAATATTTCCTCGTCCCCTAGCTATCTGATTTTTCAACTTTTTCCAGAAGAAGTGGCTTCATTTTTTCTTCTGTTGATGTATGCCCTTAACATTCACTCAATAACTAGCCTAGCAATTTCAGTGCTTTGGGAGTTTCCAAGCCATAGTGGAGTTTCCCATCAGAGCCCCCAAAAGCTATCGGCAAATTAAAAACAAAAAACAAGAAAGAGAGCAAAGGAAGAGAAGGCATTCTGTCATAAAAGCGCAAAACAAGAGAGCGCAGAGGAAGAGAAGGCATTCTGTCATAAAAGCGCTAACTTGATCACAGTGCCCGTTTTTGGAGAAAATTGAGCAGATAAACTGAAATGCAAGGATTGTCCCCGTGGTAAGGAGGTTTGCCAGATGGGTCGTGCTCGCTAGTGCATTCTGAATCAAAGATTTCCTCATCTTCTCCGTGTTTTCCTCTAATTCTTTATCTGTACTATGTGCTTCGATTCATCTAATTTTTTAACTTCTTTAAGAAGATGTGCCTTTTCTTCTGATTTTTAACTGATTTTCAATTTTTTCTTTTGTTGATGTATTCCTTTAACATTTCTTTAAAATATATGTTTTTTACACCTTTAATCAACATAGCAATTTCACTACTAAAATCTGTCTAAAATTTGTCTATTGCAATATAAATATCCTACATCGGAATTGAAAGAAAACAATTGCAATATAAATACCCTACCTCTACCTCCTTTGGAATACCTCCTTTGGAATTGAAAGAAAAAAAAAGATTTTCTTAATTATTAACTATTAAACCCACAATTACATTAAATGGATTTGTATTTCCTCGCTTTTCATAAATTTTCAGTGATATAACAACACTATATAAGACACAATGTTTCAATTTTAATTTTAATATAATATATTAATTATTTTGAAATAATATATTTTATTAATAATTAATGTTAATTAAAATTATAATATTAAAATTTTATAGGATAAAATGTTATGTATTTATTTAATTAATAAATTAATATAATAAATAAATCAATATATTAAAAGTATGTTTTTAAAATATATTAATAATAATTATAAAAAATTATTAATTAAATTCATTTCAATATATAAAATATGATTAAGATAATATTTTAATATTTAAAATATGATTAAGATAATATTTTAATATATAAAATATGATTAAGATAATATTTTAATATTTAAAATATGATTAAGATAATATTTTAATATTATTTATTATTGATCAAAATTTATTTAAAAAAATAAGAGTTTTAATTTTGATTCATTAAATTAACTATTTAACTTTACAATTTATTTTTTAATTTAAATTTAAAAAATATAAAATATCTAATGACAAATAAGAGAGTGAACTTGTGCTATAGTTTTAATGTCAAGTCACAATTATATGTCAAACAAGTGTTGCATGGCAGTGGAGTTGGGATGGGAGTAAACGTGAGGTAGTAGAGACAGGTGGATACAAAGTTGAAGTATATGTGGTTTGCATGCAGAACATAATGAAGTAAATATATAGTTTTATACATATGAAATTTGTACTTTTATACATACGAAATATGTACTTGTATAAAGTATATATTTAGATTTATACATATGAAATTTGTACTTTTATAAAGTATGGGGATGAGATTTTATAGAGCATGCACAGAGCCCTCATTGCATACTTAGCCATTTTTTGGATCGCGGGTTCTCGGGGTGGCGGGTTCAAAGTTGGGCCTCTTATGTTTCGTGGCCTACAAATAGGACCGACAGTTCCACGATATACAAAATGACAGGCGGAGTGGCAGACTATAGAAATTTATCAGGAATTAATAATGTCAGTTATACAATAGAATAGTAATAAGGCCTGTTACAAAGGTTTGTGGAGAAAAACACCAAAAAATTAGCATTGTCGAACTATTTTGCTTTAAAAGTAAGTTTTTTCTTGGACAAAAAAGATATAGCATTGTCGAATTGGTTTTCTTTGCACATGTTTTACAGATCATGGATAGAGCGATCATTCCATACTTAGCCATTTTTTGGATCGTGGGTTCTCGGGCTGTTGGTTTCAAAAATGGGCCTCTGGTTGTTCCGTGCCCTATACAAATTGACAAGCGGGCTTGCGAACTATACACGCTTATTATAAAATAAATAAATAATGTATGTTACATATCTCTGGAAATTACATGAACATTTAAAACATCAACGTCGTTAAAGACCAAAAAATTAGCATACAATAGGAATTTTGCACCCAACAATTCTGTCATATACATGAGACAGTAATTTATAGAATATTATAACATTGTACGAAGATTTATACTAATTTTTATAATGCTATAAAACTTTATACATTTTGTATTGAACAATTATGCAGTTGCGGGTTGGCGGAGTTCCAGGTTCACACTTTTCATGTCCAGTGTGTTACGTGATATACATTTTGCATGAAAGACTTTGGTCATATACATTTTACAGCGAACAATTTCGTGATATACATGACAGATAGAAATTAATATGAAATTATAACGTTGTATGGAGATTTAAAGTAATTTGTATAATGCTATAACATGTCTTAGTTAATGAATAGTATAAGCTACTTTTAAAATTTAATTCAATATTTTTTTTTTATAAGTAAGATTGTATAAAAGTCTGTCAAAATGAAGGAGTACAGAGAATTTCCATGGTTTCAAGCTGTAAATACTGAGCTTCCCTGAGGAAAAACCATCTCAGCCAGGAAAACCGCTTCATAACTTAAGTGTAGATTGTCACTGATACAAAAAGAGTTCAAAATTTTGGCTCGTAAGGGTGGGCGCTAGAACTGTAGAAAGTGTAGATAGCCTAATTATAATAACCATGGACAAAACACATGAAAGGTTGGCATGCACATGACAAAAGAATAGACAAAAACAACAGAGATCACGGGTATGGGTTGTAGTGCGGAGACGCGACCATGCAAAAGGTGCGAAATGTCATGTCCCCGAGAGGAGGAAGCTCCTCCTGGAGTGGTGTGCGGTCTAGTTGCATAGAGTTCTCCATCTCTAATGGTAGGTGCTCTTCATTCTGGACGTGCTCCGGGTGTGATGGAAGCCTCTAGTCCTTGCAGTCTGCATCTGCGTGGCCCAAATTTTTCAGTGGCAACACTGGTGCCGAGGTTGTTGCTGCTTGGGTTGTTGTTGATTGGGCTGCCTCTGGTGCTTGGAGATGAGAACCTTGTAACGTGGAGAACAACTGCAAGATTCGAGAGGCTTTGTCGTCAAGGCTGTATAGGCGGAACTGGAGATCTTCCATGTCTCGACGCAGGTCCAATACCAGGCTCTGCACCAGTGCAAGGCCTGTTTTCCACTCGCATTCTGGGTCAGTGTTGGAACCCGCTTGAGATTGGGGTTGTCGTCGTGAATTTTGACTGGCTTTTGGACCATCCATTTGAAATTGGATGTCGTCAAGCTGGTCCTGAAGCGACTGGGTGGCCGTAGAGTTGGGAGGGGCCAAAGGGCCTGGGTGTGAAATAGATGCGAAATTGGCTAAAGGTCTTGGGTTGTTGTTCAGTGAGGCCCCTGAGCGGTCCAGCTCCTCCATTCTGTTGGCAAGGGATGCAGGAAGGGGCGGGAGAGATGAGAGAATTTGAGTTGACTTCCCCAGGGAGGAGGATGAGGTGGCTGAAGAGGAGGAGGATAACAAGGAGGGAGCAGGCGAGGGACACAGGACCAGGCGGGGTCAATTTGTGTAGTGACCGTCAATTAATTGAAATTACCATGAATTGAAACAGAGAAGAAATTTTGAAATTCACTCAATTTTTGCATAATAAATCTGATATTACAATAAATAAAATTTATTAACAATTTCATTCTAAAGATTCATAACTAACCTTAATCTGATGCTGCCTCCTTAGCTTGAATCTGCTCTTTCGCTCCTCTTCCGCAGCTTGCTCCTAAAGACACCCCAAAACCAGCCACCCTGCCGACCAGTATGCCTGGCCCTAGGACATCTATGGACGTCCTAGCCCTCCGAGCCCAAAACCCCTCAGCCCCGGTGCACTGTAAATCCCACCGTTAACTAACTCTGTCCCAATGCTCCCCAAAATATCCTCTCCCCCTCGAATGCATGAAATGAATCCTCCCTCGAAATGAATCCTCCCCCTCCATGGTCCTTCTCCCTCCCTTATGCCTCCTTCACCGCCCTCGCACCTTTACTCCTCACCAAACACCTTATCCATACATTTATTTCTATTTAATGGTCTTATCCTTTACTTAATGTTCATTTTACGTATGGGTTACGTTATCCCTTATGGGATACGTAACCCATTTAACCTTATATTTTATTTTCCCCATTTT
>ML784857.1:1224362-1272506 GCA_009831015.1 Picea engelmannii | reverse complement strand
AAAGGTTTCAAATGGAAGATTCTAAACCTGTGGGTACACCTATGGTAACTGGATGTAAATTAAGCAAGGATGATGATTCACCTGATGTTGATCAAAGATCATATCGATCAATGATAGGAAGCCTACTGTACATCACAACATCTTGCCCAGACATAATGCATGATGTAGGAATGGTAGGACGATATTAGGATGCACCCAAATAGATTCATTTGAAAGCTGTCAAAAGGATATTCAAATATTTAAAAGAAACAATGACTTATGGCCTGTGGTATCCCATAAATCAGAATTTGCAGTTAACTTCTTATTCAAATGCAGATTGGGCAAACTGTGTTGACGAGAGAAAAAGTACCAGTGGAGGAGCATTCTTCCTGGGTGACTCCTTAGTAGCCTGGCTTAGTAAAAAGAAAAGTTCCATTTCTTTATCAACCACAGAGGAAGAGTACATTGCTGCTGCTACCTGTTGCACTCAGGTATTATGGATGATTCAGACACTTGCAGACTCAAAGGTAAAATAAACTACACCGATCCCAATTCATTGTGATAACACTAGTGCCATCAGTGTGTCTAAAAATCCCATCTTCCACTCCAAGACCAAGCATATTCCCATAAAATATCATTTTCTGAGAGAGCAGGTCACCAATCAGATTGTTCAGGTCCATTACATTCCCACTATAGAACAAATTGTAGACATCTTTACTAAACCCCTAGCCAAGACAGCTTTTGAATATCTTAGACATAAGCTGGGTGTCATTGCATCTCACACCTAAAAGAGTCCATCTTGTTAGGGGGAGTTTTTTATTGCTTTAATATCTAATGCCTCCTAAAATTACTGTAACAACTCAGGGGGAGCATGTCTCTTCTTTGACATTGATGTCAAAGGGGGAGAAAAGAATTCGGGTGCCTTAGTTGCCATCAATGACAAAGGGGGAGATTGTTGGCATGCTTTACAAGCAATGTATGCTTGTCATTGATGGCAAGTACAGCAATAATGATGGATTAAGTACAACAATGATGATCCGTAGTGTAGTGATAATCGGGGAAGAGCAGCAACAATGATCGTTGGATCAACAATTCAGATTTCCCGATCGTTGTCAGATCTCAATGTAGACAAGAAGAGCGCGCTAAAGAGGAGGATAGATCTCAGGAATTAAATCCAAGTGCGAGATCCGATCATCATCGGATCAAGGAGAACCTGCACGTTCTTTAAAGTGCAAGGAGTAGAGGGCTCACAGAATCCTGAAAGAAGGAGGACTGTCCATCATCAGGCAGGACACGTGGGCAAAGATCGTCAGTTCGCTGACTGGAGAGTCAAAGGAATGGGGTTCCCTAACCTCTCGAAATCAAGATATGTGGATTCACGACTTAATCTGAGCCGTCAGATCAAGGTTTGATCTGGACCATTGATCCCAGTCCATTTCGGAGTTTTGCGGATCGAGAGTTGGAGATGTCTAAGAATAATAATTACAAGAATCCTGAAATTACGATATGAGGAATCACGACTTAATCTGAATCAAGGTTTGATCTGGACCGTTGATCCCAGTCCATTTCGGAGTTTCACAGATTGAGAGTTGGAGATGTCAAAGAATAATAACCACAAGAATCCTGAAATCGCGATATCTGGAATCGTGATCTAGTCTGAGCCGTCAGATCAAGGTTTGATCTAGACCGTTGATCCCAGTCCATTTCAGATTTTCGCAGATCGAGAGTTGGAGATGTCAAAGAATAATAACCAAAGAAATCCCGAAATGACGATATGCGAAATCACGACTCAATCGAAACCGTCAGCTCAATATGTGATCTGGATCATTGATCCAACCCCATTTCGGAGTTTCATGGATCGGGACTTGGTAGTGACAAAAACACTAAACATCAAGAAAGTCGAAATTGCGAAATGATCTGAGCCGTCAGATCAAGTGTTGATCGGGACTATTGATCCCATGCCATTTCAGGGTTTCGGGGATCGCGACTTGGAGAGTCAATATGCCTCATCTCCAGATTCACAAAATGCGAAATCGCGAAAGCGCCTTATGCATAAGGTTGTGGTCACAACCCTTGGTCACATCAGTAAGAGATGGAGGAAAGAGCTAGAGCAACCAAGCTCCTTTTCGAGGATCGCGACTGGGGATGTCGAGACACATGGTCACACGAATACCAAATTTCCAAAGGCTGAAATAAATGCAAGATCCCATGGAATCAATCCAATGGTGCAGGTGAATTTGAACAAGATCGGAGGGTTGTTGTAGCAAGACACAGTGTAACTGCCAGAAACCACTGATGGTTTCAGGCAGAGGACTCAAAGACACCTGGGGATGATTGACAGAGAAGGTGAAGAGCCTCTGGGAATCTTCAAGAGGGATGAAGATGTTCGTGGAGGCGATTGACAGCTGGATGAGCATTAAGACCTGTAACTGGAACATAGAAGGTGAGCTCGACTATCACAGAGAAGACGAAGAGTCTCAAACTTCCAGAGAGGCTGAGGAATCTCAGTACAACATACAGTGATGTTGAATGAGTGGAAAATGACTAGAGAAGATGAAGAGTCATGATGATGATCAGACAGAGCACTCAAGTTGCGAAGGAATTTGGCGCGGAGTGAGCATGTAGAGGCATTGCGAATATTGCATGCACAAAGAAAATAAAGACTATAAGTATGCTAAACAAAGAAGAGATAAGGGTTGTTACTGTGTAGGAGAATTGAAGTGTGTACCAGGAGGGAGAACGCGGGAATAGAAATACACAGTCAAGGAATGGTGCATTGAAGGGATATGGTGCATAGAGCACAAAAGGTCGAAGAACAGAAAGGGATAGAGGTGTGCAGAAGACACTGATGCAGACAGGGCAGAGTAGTGTAACAGAACAATGACAGGGCTGGTAATCCATTGAATAATTTCATATCGCTGTAATAAGTTCTAGTAACAAAGAATTTATAATTCAGGGTGGTTGGGAGGTGCTAGGGAGGACTGGTGTCCTCAAAGGTTCAAGTGGGTTCTTGAACACATGGAGTTGGTGCTTCCTTCTAGTTGGTACTAGAGAAACCAGGAAGTTGGTGCTTCCTTCTAGTTGGTACTAGAGAAACCAGGGAGTTGGTGCTTCCTTCTAGTTGGTGCTAGAGAAACCAGGGGGTTGGTGCTTCCTTCTAGTGGGTGCTAGAGAAAATAGAGAGTTGGTTCTCTCAGCAAGTTGTAGCTTGCAGAACAGAGGTTGTAGCCTCATAATGAGTTGGTGATCATATGTATGATAATGTAAAGAATGTAGATAATACTTATCATATAAAGAAAAAGAGGTTTTTACCCTGTATGGGTTTCCTTGGGAATTATCTGTCTCTGTCTTCTCATATATGTGACTGATGTTGAATGTGCCTTTATTTATTTCCCATTATTGTGATAATCATTGAGTGCCCTGTAAAGATTTTTAAAAGGAGAATAATTGTTTAAGCACAGTAACAACTGATTCACCCCCCCCCCTCTCAGTTGTTCAACACTATACACTTACAGGGATGGTACGTATAAGTAATTTTCGTGTTTGGTTGGTCATGCCTTTCCCTGCTAGTTTTTGTGGGAAACCCACTTCAATAACTGGATTGATACACAGAGGATTTATACATTTTCCTGTTAGATTTCATGGCTGATCCACTTCAAGTTCTCTTCAATATAGCTTCTCAAGGGGGCGACGTTGATGTCATTGCAGATTCGAATGTTGAAAAATTCATTTTCTAATTTGATTAGATCGATTGAAAGTTTACACAGACCTTCATGAATGTCTCCATTCTGTAGCGAATACCCGACTAGCTAGTTGTCCACCTCTTCTTCATCATATTCAAAAATTCTGTAAAAAATTTCTAAAGACAAGGCCTTCAAATTATCAACTTGTTGATGAAAAGATTCTTTGGTTAATGTCAGCGAGTTGAGGATTAAGATGGGGTCCTGGAAGCCATTTTTCTTTCCTGCTAAGTCTATTTTGGTGAGCTTTGTGAATAATGTTTATTTCTTTGATATTGCTTGCTCACAGGATTGCACAATTAGGTACAGGTTCTTCACTTTCTGTTTCCAACATGCTTCTAATTGAGTGAGCCTTTTTTTGGACGTGAGATCATGTTGTGTTATTCTCATCTCTAGCATGTTGTTGACATGAAAGGAAAAAGGGATGACCGAGTGCACATAGAAATTTTCTTCATTCTTTAAATCCATCTGCAGAAGTAGGAGCAAGTTATGTGCCCTGCTCCCCAGGGAATCCATATTCTGTGATGTTTCCCAGGCCTTGGAAATCAATTCTATTCTTTTGTTGATATTTTTCTCGACATATCATCTACAGGATGCGAGGAAGCTGGAGGAACCTTTTAGATTTGTTGCAGGGGTGCACATAGTCATAGGCATGGCTATTTCCAAGGAACTTCCAAGCAATGGAATAGGAAACAAATCTTCATCTAATTCCTTAATCCGGTTCTTCAGTCTGGCATTTTCGGCTTAAATGAATCCAACAGAATCATGAAGAGCATCTCCGGTTTCCCTGTGAAGTTTAGAGATTTTGGATGCATGCATATTGGCAAGGTCAAGTTATGAACGATGTTTTCTTTTCTTATTGTTTACATCTCTTTTTTCAATGATTATTTTTTTTGATTCGGTTTCACAAACAACGATCTGGAATACGAAGGATTCATCTTCATAAAAAAATTTGGTACCAACCATGTCCATTGAGAAGGTATGATGAATTTCATGTGCGGGCTTATCAAGGTTGCAGAATATTCTTTCCATATCAACGTCAATATCCATGTTTTGAAGGTAAATTTCGGGCTTCTCCGCCTCCCCTACAATTCTTTTTCCGTTCTTCTGCACGGGAAGCTCTTGAGGAAGATGTTCACTCTATCTATACAAAACTTTTGTGGAGATGCTGGCAATAGTTTATCAAAAGGTTGGATAGCTCCAAACATTGTTTGAAATGAAGAAATGGAGGGGACAATATAACCCCCCACAAACATTGCTTCAATGCGTGCGAATGGAAAATCTCCTCATTAATGACAATATCTATGCGTGTTGTATGGTGACCTAATAGAAGTAAATCATAGTTATTGCAAACTTAGAAGTGCGAAGGTGAGGGTAATGGCCAACAACATTTAAGGACAGGAGGTTTCGTGAACGAACCAAGCTGGCGATGTGCGAATGACATTGCATGGTATTTGAAATTAAGACTGGGAAGCTATTGGAGGCTTCGTGAAGGAAGCAAGCTGGTGGCATGTGAATGACATTCCATGGAATTTGAAATTAAAACTGGGAAGGGAGAAGAAAATGCTTCGCAAATAGTGCATTAATGGAAAAAATTCTCGAGCCTCATGCGCATCGATGACAACTTAGATGGTAGATGCACAATGACCTGTTAGCATTAAATATTTAGAAAGAAGACATACACACACACACACACACACACACACACATATATATATATATAAACAATATTTTTTATCATGCACACGTGTGATGGTAACGGCCACAGGGAAGAGAAAGTAAGGAAGGAATGGCCAAGTCTGAAAGTGCATGGTTCGGGATCGCGGTTCTCGGGCCGGCGGGTTCAAAAGAAGGCTTCTATTTTTCGTTGTTCTACAAGTAGCACACAAAGTTCCGCGATATACAAATTGAGAAGCGGGCTTGCGGGATGGTCGAGATTTGATAGACCATCTATAGTTTCTAGATCGCAGGTTCTCGTGCTGGCGGGGTAAAAAACAATGCTCTATTGTTCAGTGCCTTGCAAATATCTTATGATAACAAATTGAGAAGAGGATTTACAAGGTGACCGACTCAACATTCTACTCCAGGGATGGTGGGCTCCCACAAATGATAAATACATATTTGCGGGCTATACATTGGGATGATTTCCGCCATATATAAATTGGGTTCTCAGGCTGGTGGGTTCAAAATTGCGTAAGAAAAGCAAAGGGCTTTGTCCGACTCCCACTGTATATTTCATAATTCATGTGCAACACCAAGTCTGTTATTACCAGATCAGTGTGTGTAGAAACGAGGCAAAAGTAAATATGTGCCTTTATAAAGGATGGACATGAGATTTTATAGATCGTGTACCGATATCGCATTCCATACTTGCGGGTTCTCAGATGGGAGGGGTAAAAAAATAGGCCTCTATTGTCCTATTTTTTACAAATAGAACATACAGTTCCACGATATACAAATTCACAAGCAGACTTGCCGGGTGGCTGAGAATTTATAGAGCATGTACAATTTGTGCATCGCGCATTGTCGGGTTGGCGGGGTTAGAAATGGGTCTCTATTGTTCAGTTCCCTACAAATAGCTTATGATGCACAGATCCCTTATTGCATACTTAGCCACTTATTTGGATCGCACACTTGCGAGCTGCACACTGTGCCTCTAATGTTCTGTGTCCTGCAAATAGCAATTATAGTTAGGCGATATACATATTGACAAATGGACTTGCGGGCTGGTTGTCTCAACAATGCAGTTCTGTTGGATGGAATACATCCAGTGTAGTGGATTCTCGGCACAAGAAAAAAAAAATACCTACAAACAAGTTTGACAAATTCAGAGAAAGTAAAGGAAAAACTGCTTACTATGGAACAAAGGCAGAAAAAAATGCACCTTTGCATTGATTCGTGTACATCTCTCGGTAGGAGTTCTTTGTGCCTTCTAGTTTTCCTTTTTATTTCTATCAACAAAAGTACAAAACAAAAGGGATATGAACATAAGCTCATATGTTAAGAAAAAGGAAACTACTATGTACATATATACAAAAAAAAAAATTGAATAAGATGAATAGAGTCACAAATAGTTTTTTTGAGGATGTACCTTATTTTTCCTCTTTTTCCAGAATGTATATTTTATAATTAGAGTAGAAGATCATATATATTCTCACCAGAACACTATGTGTAGAAATTAGGGATACAGATATTCTTTGAAACATAGCAATATGAGTTTGCAATAAGTTTGATATATATGTTGTAATTCAAGTGCAATACCCACTGTATCGTGATCAGACAAATATGTGTCTAAGACAAACATACTTTATTGATAAATGGGCACATTGGAATAGACATGGTCAAAAAATGTGTTTTGCAGATGGGCTATGTTGTTCATAAGAAACCGTAGACTGTATTTGCACATGTATTTTTGCAATTCTTTTGTTCTACCAGTATTTTGTAGCATGTCAATATTGAAGTCTCCTACAAGTACAATGGATCTGTTCAGATGGAAATGGTCCAATGCATTGGAAATAACATTTACTATGTTGGATAATGTTGCATGGGGAGCAACGTACAAATTTAGTATTGCAACTTTTGTTCCATAAGAAAACATTTTGGCAAGCACCAGTTCAACATTCTTTTCTTCGATATGTATGTGGTCCAAAATTGGTACATGTTTTTTCACCAGTATCATCACCCCATGTGTAATGTAACTTGATATGAAATTGTGATTTAGGAATTGTTTGTTCTGCATGCATAATTCCATGTGTGTTTCCTGCAAGCACAGAATATCAGATTGCATTAAATCATAGTCATTCAGTATATCATCCATGTGTGCATTTAAGTTGTGTGTGTTAAGCGAGAGTATTGATACAGATGAATTTGTTTGTATGGATTGGTAATCATAATGCAGTTTCCATTTTGTGGTGGTCCTCAGTCGTTCCATCTCAATATCAACTTTTTGTTTCACTCTGAAGTTATCTTTTGTCAAAGGACTTAGTAAATACAAGGAGTCTATGCTTCTAACACTGGACAGTGCTGTATATACAAGTCCATGTATCCAAATTCTAGTAGGATGAAATGCAACATTATCAAGTGTTAGGCCTTTTGATTTGTGGACTATACATGCACATGCAAGTTTAATTGAAATCTGTTTGCGAATCTTCAATCGACCTATCTTTGTTGATGTCAATATTGGCTTTGATATTCAGAAAATAGGAGTCCAATCGCTTGTAGTGTTTGAATTATATAGATAAGACAACTTTCTTGCTTGTCGCTTGCCTATATGTGGTTCATGGAACTTAATCGAAATGACATCTACTTTTTTTGTCTTCATATAGCATATATTTCAACTAACATTTCTAATTTCAGTGCAATGTGCAAAGGTAAAGTGACTTAATGTTCATGACGTGGGACATTTCCATGGTTGTCTTCTTCCAAGTCAATCGAATTGATGATGATATCATCGCCAGGCATGAGTGACATCATGTGGATATTATTCTTTGCAACATCCTTATTTTTGTATAATAGGTAAGGGAACGTTGGATTTGTTGGTGCAGGCCGTAAGCACCTCAAATTGATATAGGTCAAGTCATCATATGTTTGGATGTTTGTGCGCATTATATTCAGAATTGCAATGAATGTTTCATATGTCTAGCGCATTGTAGTATGCAACTCAAATCATTTAATATTATCTCTCTAGAAGTCGTGGGTCATTGTTTTCATGTTAATGATAGGTTGTTCAAATATCAAAGAATCTTGGATGGTTTGTGCCTGGTAAAGATTGCCACAGAAGATCATGCCAATGTTTCCAAAGTATCTGGTCTGCACATGTTTTATGCTTCTTATCCAGCTGTCAATGGAATACAAGAACCGACTGCCAATAAAATATGCTTCATCTATAAAGACAAGTTGGAGCTCCTCGTAAAGATTAGACAATGTATCCAACATTTCCTTTCTAAGTGGAAGAAACTGTGACTTGTTAAAAGGCATAAAAAATGCAGAGTGGACTGTTGTTCCACCAGCATTGTATGCAACTTTTCGTGCATATGCAACTATTGCGCCCTTTAGTTTCATAGGATCAGAGAAATTATTTGAATCATAGATTCGTATAAGTATTTGGAACAATGTTTTAGCTATGAATGTCTTGCATGTTCCTCCTCTACCTGTAAGGAACACGTGCACATGACTGTTCATGTTCAACCGTTTTTTAAGGGAAATGTCCTTTACAATTGTTTGTTGTTCGCGATTCAACAGATGTCTTATTCTGTGGTATTCATTATTTTCAATCAGGAAAGGATGTTTTGTAACTTGAAAACCAAGGTTGATACGTTTTTCAATTTCAGTCGCTGGAGGACGAGGAAAATCCACTTGTAAGTCATAGGACTTGGAAGGAGTTATGGTTGTTTTTGGGTTTTTGAATGTCTCATCATGATTGCCCAAGTTTTCTAGGTCATTAAGTGCAACTTCTAGATTGCCCCATGTTGGATTAACATTGTAGGTAAATCTAGCTTCACTGAATCTATGCACTATAGTCTCAAAGGCAACATACACAGGCTCCCATGTAGAGAAGTTATGTATTAATGTCTCTTCATTTTCATGGAACGGAACGTACAACAACAATTTTTCTCTACAATAGTTTTCATAGTCACAATGTTTATTGTATTTGACAAACCGTATAACAGAGGGTTTTTTTCTTTTTGATATGGGTGTCGCATTTTTTTTGTAATGCGATACGAATTATTCTAAGCATATATGCCTATTATGAGATGGACGCTGGATGTAATAATCAATAATAGAGCGACATATGACGTCCTCTAAATTTCCAGGTTCTTGTTGCAGCAAAACCAGTGGTTTAAGCATAAATGTGTGTTTTTCAAGTGGATATGTGTTTATGAAGACACATTTTCTTCAACTACATGTGAGGGGAAAAGAAAGGGAAATGTGAACTACTTGCTGAGCAGACATTTGTTGAAGATTAAGCAATGTATTGCCAAGGGTGCGTATCATTTGTATGTGTTGGAACAGGGGAAAACCTAGGGTTCAATGCTACAACAGGGGACCAACAAAACCCTAAATACTGGCCCTTTCGACAAAACCTGTGAAGCAGATGAAGTCTCACCCAAGGTAGAGGTAGGGGTGGTTGCAAGACGCAGGCGTCTGCAACCATAGTTGGGACACATATCTATGATTATAACACTTAGAAATCACCTAGCATAGATTATTCATCAATATTCAATCCTTATGATACTTCACAGATAGCAAAGAGCATCGCAGTATGCACTTAGATCTAAGATAATTCAACACTTAGCCACAACAATATATATTAGATTTGGCAGATCAAGAAATAAGAATCTTACATACCAGATCTAACATTCATCCATATCTCAGAAGCACAAAGCATACATAGATCTATCTAAACACATCAAAGAACTTAGCAAAGGAAGAGACAAATACATCAGGTCGAGGCACAGAGCACAACACAGATTTACCATGGTTCAACCCCACCCTTGAGCTATGTCCACAAAGTCTTCTTATTTATTACCTTCAGTTAATCAGGTTACAACACAGAGCCATTCAAATCCCTCTTCACATAGGACAGAATATCTGCGCAGATCACTAGATCCTTCTTCATTGCGTTAAAAGCATAGAGCCTTCTACAATATCCTGCACTTAGTCTCTTACAGTATGCACAAAGCATTTACAATCATTACCAAGACTTAGCACAACTCACAACTCTTCGATCACATAGATCGCACTCTACTTCTTTTCTCCCCTCCCTCCTTTATCACTTACTTCACCTATACATCTATTTATACATACAACAGTGGGTCTAAGTGTGGGTAAACCCATGGGCTGACATCCCTTTCCCATTACATTATCCCCCAAAACCAAAAAAGGACCCAAAAAGGGGTCTAGCTTCCACGATTTCTGCTTCGTGTTGCACTCCATCTTTGACAAGCTGTCGAAGTCCCAAAAACGGTCAAATATGACCAAGTGTTCCTCAAAACTTGGCCAGGGCCAACAGTTCCCCAACAGTCACCTGTGACGCGTCCCGATTCACTCAGGTCTGGGTAACTTTGCCTCAAAGATCTCAAGATTGGCTCAAGCTGCTTCGACTTGTCTCTGTGCTATTGCTTCTTTCTAAGTGAATTCCTAAACAACCGCTTTGTTCATAGGTCCTTCCAGTTGTTTCTCGACTGTAACAACTACTTGTTCTAGTAGTGTTCCTTGTCCCTCAGTTTCTTCAAAAAGTAGGTAGCCTGCCTCCTAGCTCGACTGGAGTTTCTGGGTGACTTCCATGACTCTGTTTTGCGTGGTAAAAATGAGTTGTTGGGCAGTGCGTTGTTCCTGGGATCTCTTCATCCTCTCGATGGGTGATAGGAGCTTGAGCTGTGCCTGTACCGTATCTGCATGCTAGTTTTATTCATGGATTTGGGACTCTATTTTCTTCAACTCTGGGTCTTCATATAGTTGTTCATATATCTGCATGCTTCTGCTACTTAGTTGTTTACATTCTGCAACAAGTGTTTTAATTCTCTCAAATGAGCTCTGAGAATTCAATTCTCATTCGTCACACACTTCTTGTGGAGTCTGTCGTATGGTCTGAAGCTCTAATTCCATGACCCTTTGTTGAAGTTGTTGAATAACTTCATCCAGCTTCATCACTTGGCGCTCTATGGGCTATTTGGACTTCTTCTCTAAGATGGTCACAAAGAGAAATGCTCTGTTGACTGCTTCTTCAATTCCTATCTTCTTTGCGAGCAACTACTCTTTCTCTTTTTGGATCTTCACTCTGTCTTCTTCAAATTTTTCTTGGAGAGCATTCTTTGCTTGTTGCGTGACTTGGCGTTGTTCAGTAATTTCCTCCTGTTCTTTATTTAGGGCCTGGGTGGCCTGCACTTTTTCTTCCTAAGCATGTCGAAGGCATACTTTTACTATATCAACAATCTTGCCGAGCTGAACTGATTCATCTCCCACTTCTGTTGTTCCTTCTGGCAGAGGTGTAGTAGAGATTTCTCATCTAGACTGGAGTGCTTGCTATACACCTTGGAGTGTGATCTCAATTTGGCTATACATTTGTTCCTGCTTCACCTCTTGCTTCTCTATTATTTCCTTTCAAGCATCATTGACCACTGCAACAATGAAATCAAGGTCATCCAACATGAGGGAAGTTTGCATCTTGGTTATAGGGGTTCTTGGTTTCTTTTTGGAGGAAGATTTCAGAGGTGAGACCTTCCTTTTCTTCGATGAGTCTTCTTTGTCCCTAGGTGGTGGTACTTCGACTTTCTGTTGTTCAGTTTCTGTACCTTCTTCATCATCACCTTCTTCATCTGATGTAATGGAATCCATCCTTACAAATAGGCTTTCAACATCCTGGAATTATTCAGTCTTCTTCATCGTCTTTTCTTTCTTTGTCTTACTAGGCCTAGGTGTATCCTGTGTAGTTTTGAGGTTGTCGATGTCGGACATTTCTATGGGGTCTTGTGAAACAAGGAGTTTCACCGACCATTCCTTGGTGATCTCTTCCAGGTCTTCTTCTGTCAGCTTATAATACGACTGAATTTGTTCATGGTGCTCATCAGTGCGTGGGGTTAGGTATATAAAGTGGCAGTCCATGTTGAACTTTATCAGGGGTCGGAATCTCTGTAAAGTGTTCAGAGTTATGCGAGGTTCACTCCTTATGGCCAATTTCAATTGGTTATAGTATGCATGGAAAACGACATTTGATTTTCATTGCTTGCTCATGTCGTTCGAGTACCATAATGTACTGAACTTCGTGGCTAGTGGATCAAAGGGGTCAAGGTACAGGAAGGTTGCGCCTTGCGGAAGCTCCCATGCAACAAAAGAGATAAGTATCAGGAGCTAGCTAAAATGGAATTCATGCCCCTGATCCTGGGCTTCTCTGAAGTAAATTTCCAGTTGATTCACCAGGTACTTCACCTAGTTCATCTGTAGTCCCTTTGTGCACTTTCCTGTGAGGTCAACTCCAAAGCCAGATACTTGTGTTATTCGATTCTTGCGTACCAACGTCCTTGCAATCAGTTGGCATGCAAGGTGCATTGTGCCACTTTCAATAGAAGCTACCTTGTATCCTCTTGCACCTTTATCAACATCGCCATAGGATTCTTTGATCTTCTGCACAAGAGCACGGACTGTGGTCTTTCCAGGATAGTACTCATGGGGATCGGGGCCCTACATGCTAATCCCGGTGATCCTATTTATTAGTGACAGATCAAAAATTATGCGATGGTCTAATCATAGGTATCCTTCATGGTAAATTGCTAGCAACAATTTTACACAAGAATTCACCTCCTAGTGTCTGCCGAAGTGTGGTATTTTCATAACATTGATCAAAGTAGACTATGTGAGGTTCATCGTCCATTGCTGAGGGATGAGATTTGAATTCTTTCCCTTAGTTCTCGTCAGGTAATTATATGGGGCGGGCATGCTGTAAACTTTATGGTCCCCCAAGTTGAAGTCGCAAAACTTCAACGTTGTAACCTTGTCTTGATCTGCACGGTAGGTGCGTACCCCTTTTGGTAGATATGTAGTGACTAAGGTGTATTCAAAGCCTCTAGGGACATTTTCCCTGTTAATCTCACCGCTCAGAGGGGGTATGTAAGATGGTAATATGGATGGCACTAAATTCGCATTGGCTATGTCGTCCTTATGCTTAGTTCTTCTCTCTACGCCGACTCAAGATGTTCCTGCTCGAGCAGTCGATGGGGACACTTGCACTCCTCTCATCGATGATGCTTGGACTCTGGTGGACATTCTTCTTTCTGAAATGACTCTCTCAGTCATTAAATCAAGAAGGACCTCTGTGACGGATTCCTCAAGTGCGGTGAGCTTGTCGGACATACACACTCGGGAAAGATAATCGGGGTCACGATGATCTCAAAATATTGCACTAGGATGAACAATTTGCTTGCAATGATCCCTATAGACAATCACTAGTTCTTCGGGCTTCGAGTTTTTAGTTGGAAAAAGTGTTCTTCGGGCACAGTGCGATGAGCTAAATAGGAAATTTGTCAACGGTCTTCTTGCAATGGGTATGGAGCTTCCATGAACGTTGATCCATCCATTATGGCATGGTCCAACGATCTGGTGGTGATCCTTTAATGCTTTTATGTCTGTTCGGGGTGGAATTCAAACAGGTATATCGGTCCAACGACTATAATGCTTCACCATATTGAAGTGCCATATGTCGTTGTTTTGATATCCCAACGAAGCTCAATTCCTATGATTTTTCCTTCTACGAAGTTTCATATGTAATATTCTGTAACTTTTTGATCTTGGCTCTCTTCTTACTTAGCTTCCTAGCCTTCTTCCTAGTGAGCTTCATCTCGGTCATCCTTTTTCCATTCTGATTCTTATCTTCTCTCGACATAGTCACTTCACAATGCTGAGATTCTTTCTTCAAATCCAAGGGTAATACTCCTTCATCATATGGATTAGCTATTTCGGTCTTATGTGGTTCCTCTAATGATCTTATAGCTTCGAAATCCAAGTCCCTGGTGTTCAATAGATTAGATATGTTCTCTTGTTCTTCCATAAAGTAGGCGATCCTTCTAGTCATAAATTCCATGAGTTCTTGCTTCTTCTGTTCTAGGTCTTCCTTTTCTTATTTTCTCCAGATATGTTCTTTTTCAATCCAGATCTTTCCTAACAAAGATGGAAATGGGGCATGGTCCTCAATAAATTTAATAACTTTGAATTCTTACTCTGTCGAAGCTCCATGGGTACTCATAGCTATATGGGTAATCCTGCCACATAGGGTTACCATTTTTTCTTTAAACAACCCTATTTTTCCTAGTGAAGGAACCATAGCAGGCCTTCCTAGGGTTTCCCAAGTACTTTCTATTATAATGTTCATCTGTGTTCCCTCATCCAGAGCACAGTCAATGTCGAAGTCTCCTATTCTTACTTCGATTTTCTCCTTTTCTTCGAAGATCTCAAACAAATTGGCATCTTTATGTTCATCCATGGTTTCTTTCATTTCCAGTAACATAATCTATGATTCTTTCTAGGGTTCTTCTATAATCTTAGTCTCTTTATCTCCTTCAGAGTTTGCTTGGTCCATATTCATCTTTTCAAGTCTAGCAATCATTTTAGGGAAATCTAGCACTTCATGGTCCATGGCCTTACAACAGAGGCAACTAGGATTTATTCTAGGGCATTCCTTAGCAAGATGTCCTAGTCTTCTGCAACTATAACAAAGAGTTAATCCTCTCTTTCTCTTCAATTATCCCCAACTTTTCTTGTACTTCTTGCTAGGGTCATAATGGCTAGCCTGCAAAAATTTATTTCTAGGATCCTGCATCCATTGGTTAGTCCAAAAATTATTTCTATGCATAGGTATAACATATCTTTCATTATTCTTATCAGATCTATTCATATCAAAAGTTCTTTCATCTAACAATGCCCTAGTTTTCAAGCTAGGAAAAAATCTATCAAACATACCTAAATCCATACTTTAGAAACAAAAATTTTCACTTCTTTTACTTCTACAGGGCACAAAGCTTCCCAATCTAAGAACTTTTAACTATTCTTACCTTTATCAGAGCACAGAGCTTACATATCTTACTTCTTTTCTTCAGTATCAACCTCTTTTCTTCCAGATCTAACTTCTTTCCTTCAGATCTGTCCTTCCTTATTTAGCACAGAGCTTTTCAAATCAAGTGGATCACTGTGCACTAGGGCATAGATCCACGCACATAGCTTTCACAATTTCAGGATGAATCTTTACACAAAGCTTCTTCTGCCCAGTTCCCAGCAATCACAATTTCAGGTCCTGGCAACGGAACCATTTGTTGGCACAGGGGAAAAGCCAGGGTTAAATGCTACAACAATGCACCAACAAAACCCTAACTATTGTCCCTTTCGGAAACACCTGCGAAGGAGATGAAGTCTCACCTGAGGTAGAGGCAGGGGTGGTTGCAAGAATTAGGTGTCTGCAACCTTAGCTAGGACACAGATCTGTGATTATAACACTTAGCAATCACCTAGCATAGATTATTCATCAATATTCAACCCTTATGATACTTCACAGATAACACATAGCATCACAGTATGCACTTAGATCTAAGATAATTCAGCACTTAGCCACAACAAGATAGATTAGATTCGGCAGATCAAGCGGTAAGCATCTTACATACCAGATCTAACATTCATCCATATCTCAGAAGAAGAAAGCATAAATAGATCTATCTAAAGACATCAAAGAACTTAGCAAAGGAAGAGACAAACACATCAGGTCAAGGCGCAGAGCACAACACACAGATTTACCATGGTTCACCCCCACCCTAGGGCTACATCCACAAAGTCTTCTTCTTTATAAGCTCCAGTTAATCAAGTTACAGGACAGAGCCATTCAAATCCCTCTTCGCATAGGACAGAAGATCTGTGCAGCTCACTAGATCCTTCTTCCTTGCAATAAAAGCACATAATCTTCTACAATATCCTGCACTTAGTCTCTTATAGTATGCACATAGAATTTACAATCATTACCAACACTTAGCATAACTCACAACTCTTTGATCACATAGATCGCACTCTACTACTCTTTTCCCCTCCCTCCTTTTTCACTCACTTCGCCTATACATCTATTTATACATACAATAGTGGGCCTAAGCATGGGTAAACCCACAGACTGACATCCCTTTCCCATTACATTATCCCCCAAAACCCAAAAAGGAGTCTAGCTTCCACAATTTCTGCTTCGCGTTGTGCTCTATCTTTGACAAGTTGTCAAAGTCCCAAAAACGGTCAAATATGACCAAATGTTCCTCAACACTTGGTCAGGGCCAACAATACGGTCAAATATGACTGAATGTTCCTCAAAACTTGGTCAGGGCCAACAATATGGCATCAATAGGATATTGCAGCATATGCATTCAACACGTACTATGCATTTGTATTTGCTTTCCACATAACTGGCATGTCCTTAGAGAAGCTGTTTTTCCAAATATGGGGGAGTTTTCATTTAAGGAAAAGTGTTGGTTTCCTAAGCATTATTTGTATGGATTGGATGTACTCATATTTTGATACATTTACCTATGTCAAGAAGGCATCAAAGCTCATCATTTCGTCAAATCCTCCTTGTTCTAGAAATGAGAACAAGGATTTAGATTTCTCAACAACAACATTGTCCTCTAAACTAACTAGCTCTATGATTCTTGTAGCTTTCATTAGTGGAACGAGAAAGTTGTATCTACAATGCGAGCTTTTTTGTTTTCTACAACTTCTTGTATGGTAATGTCTATGGACTTTTACAAGGTCTAGTTCCAAATGATTTCTATTGCATGTTATGTATTTATCCACAAATTGTTCGATATCTGAATTATTATCAGCTCCATAGACTAGTGCACCCTCTATCCACAACAGTGCGTGGTCATGATCATTTTCCCTATTCTGGAATTCATTCACATAAAAGTAGTCTGATATTTTTCCGAAAAATGTTTCATCATGGCATATCAATTGTCTCAAATCATTTATTCTATGTCTATAGTATCAAGTACATGTCACCGGGTCTTTTCTTATGAGGTAGTCAATGTCGTTATTTTCCAGTGTATCAATTTTTATTTTGCATTTCATGATACTATGCAGGTCAGAAATGACATCCACCAATGGATCCCAACAATGCTCTGCATTTGTAAATGTGATGAAAAATGTTGGCAGCCCCAATTGCTGGATCATTCCAAAAAAAAAAAAAAATTTTGTTGCAAATAGTCAGGGGAGGTGTGGATGTTCTTGAATTCTATGTATCCAATATCAGATTTCAAATTTTTTTCTAGGTTTACTTTGTATTTCACATCCTTGGCCAACAACTTTCTTCCTTGTAACTGGCCTTTTCTTATTCGGACCCACATGCAGGACAAAACTTGCTCTATTATTATGTGCATTGTTTTGAAAAACAAATTTGTTATGTGACAGGAGAAGTAACCGCTTGAATGTAGTAGCTCCCATCGGACTATTTTATGATAATTGAATCGTTCTATAATATCGGTGCCACATGGATCTCCGTAGAATAGTGTTGGAAAGTTCATTTCCTCATCAAATTTTTCCTTGAATATTCCAAGTGGACGTTGCCCCTCGTCAGGTGCGATTTTGACAATTTTGTCTTGCAAGTCACGAATGCACTGTGAATTAGTGAATCCATGGACCAATGTTTTAGCAGGTGTTTCAGTCTCTGATTCGTCACTTTTATCAAAATCACTAGGATTTTAAAGAGTCTCTGCAGAGTTTCCATGTTCTTCTGCGAGAACATTGTTCGAGTTGGCATTTATACAAATGTTCTTTGCTTTGTACAGGGCCATGGAACATAATTCCTTTAATTCTTTCATAATAGCATGCACATGCACTTTTCCTGTCTGATATTCATTTTAGTATTGCAAGCATCTTTTCAGAGCCACAACGATTGTAATTGTATTGTCAATGAACTGTGGCAACGCTTTTTGCACAACATCTAGTTGAACAGGAACATTAATAATTGATCCTGTTAAGCCCATCTGGGGTCGCTTATATCCCCAAGGTCTGATTTGAGAAAATTAAATTCGTAGAGAGACAAATCTCTCCTCAAGTTCTGTAAGTGCACTTACATCTTCTAGTGGTGTATTACATCCTATTCGGTTAGGGGTTGCAAACTGTGGCAGTTTTCCATTTTCAAGTGATCATTTGCATGGAAGAAAAACTTTCTCATTGGAAAGTGGTTTATCGTTGGTTGTCAGCTGGAGGTATTCTACTTGCAAATCAGGCGTGAAAGACTTACTGTTTTTTGAAAAATTCAATTGTTCACAAATTGCACATCCAATCGAAGGAGTGTCTTTCATTTGTTTCATGTAGGTATGTCTTGCATTTTTTTTCGCAGGGAAGTATGGGTAGAAACTGTTTCCTATTTTTCATGTACACCACGAACTGCCATAGTTGCATGACCATTCTGGGATATGCAACTGCACATGTTTATGTTTTGTTATGCACGAACAAATTTCTTTACATTTCCATATGTGAGTTTCTCTCTAAAAGGAAGTGTAGCAATGTATTTTTTTCTCTCGCGCATGACCTTTTTCAAGTTGTGGTAACTTACTCTACGTTTCTTTCCCAAGGGTGGGATGACCTAGTGGAAATTAGGATTAATTTCACTCTCACCCAGTTTCTTAGAAACTATTTTACATTTTTTTTTCAAGGCCTCTATTTTCTTATCAGAAGTCGGACGAATTTGACGAATAATTTTTTTGAAATTGTTATAACTTACTCTACATTTTTTTTAAGCCCTCTATGGCCTCATCACAACTGAAATGAATTCTATGCATGTGTTTTTTGTTCAAGCCCTGTCTACTGATATCACAATCGGAAGGACTCTCATCTTGACTAAAAAGCATTCCACGCGTATGCAAATTTGATCTCGTTTGGGTGGCATGCACACTCAACCCTGAACTACCAATATCTCCAAGCAAAGGTTCATAATGGATATGTGTTGTATCTGTTTTCAACGCTAGGATGTGAATTGTTCGATCGTAATTTGAATCGATAACCCAAGAATGGACAGTGCCAACTGGCGAGGCTGACCAAACCTGGATCTTCCCCCTGAATACCATAGACATCCATTCCAAACATAATCTTCAACCCTCCATATTCCCTTCTTCATATGGAAGCGCCATGTTCACAAGGTATTCCTGCCAACTTCCAACTGCCGACATATTTTCCACAATATATGGACAAAGGTGCTCATGCAATCACCTAAAATCTTGTTCGCTGCCACCTATAATCCCATTCCAGAAGGATTGTACAATGTAAAGACACAACGACTGAACATCGAACTCAGCTGCTACCAAACAATAAATTGCATTAAACAAACTATCTCCACAACTAGACACAACATTTGTTGCCAACTGTAAACCATAGCAATCTATGCCATCAAAAATTTGTTTCCATTGTGATTGAAGGTCTTTGCAAATAACATAAAAGTAGATATGAGGACCTTCTATGTTGCATATGGACATTTTTCTGTACAACAATGGTTCATAATGGCCACTGAGGGCATCGACATCATGGAACAAGAGACAATATGGATTGTCATATGTAGTTTTGTTGAATAGTAGATATTTTGTTTTTCTTGTCAATGACCATATGCCAACTGATATATTCATCTAGTTAGACAACCACCGAATACAAAAAGTATCTCCCCAAAGTCCCCTTTGATGTGCAGGCAGAACTGGAGATGCAGACAACCACATCTTTGAAAAATATGTAACCACATCATGTAGTCCATGCAACTGCCAAAGAAAATTAGATTCCAGTTCGTATTCATAGGACTATAAAGCCTCATCATCGCCATTTTTAAAACAGGCCAAGAAATAATCTATCAATCCATTGCACAACTTGGTCAACAAATACCGAAAATGCAATAGAACTTGGAATGTATCGAAAAGTCAATTCCCAACAGTATATAAGAATGCATCCAATCTAAAATGGCCATTCATATGCAAAACCACATCAATGTTGTCATGTATAATGGGTTGTGTATCTTTTTCATACGACTCAACATCTATTACCTCTTTCATCTTTTCAACTGTCATTTTGAAGCTGTTTCCTAGATACTTTCAATTTCTATCAAAACAGAGAAAAGCACAGACAAAAAATAAAAACTCGCAAAAAATAAAAAATAAAAAAAAATAGCACACCAATCCCCATATGTATCTTTAAACCTTATTCTTCTCAACTTGAATCCCCCTAGTTCCCATAGCAGATGAGAAGAAAAGAGACCAACACTGGAAACAAAACCAAACAGAAGAAAGACCGCAAAAAAATAAAAACATAACTTAACTCAGCAGAAAGAAAACAGGCAGACACAATTTTTCGTCCCACACAATAGAAGCATACACTGCGTCTACAACCCGCCCGATGGTTCTATCTTCTGATAGAAAACAACTACTTTTCGTAAAGCCCTCTGCATTGCAATTTTCAGAAAAACTATGGACGCGACATCCACCATATGAAGACGCATTGTTTCCAGGAACAAAAACTAAGAACACAAACAAAAATGGTCTGGAACAGAATATTGAAAATCACCGAGAACAGGGAAACTTACCCGTCAAGAAAGGATGAGAAGACCTCAACGCCCCCAAAAATGCAAACCACAACAACAGGTCCAACAACTTGCAAAGTTGAAGAACAACAAACCAGTGAACAACCACGAAGAGCTCGAACTGCAAGTGCAGGACCTCAACTTTGCAAAGTTGAATCAAACAAGAACCAAAATCATGGAATGAAACAATGAACAAGGATGGAACACAAGAGTAGGGATGTCAGCCATGAACAAAAATGTATTGCAAGGCATCTGTACAGTAAACATTTAAGACTGACAGAGCTCTTAGGTAAGCAATTAAGACAGTAAGGACCATCAAAGGGTGTAGGCTTGTGCAAGCATTTAAGAAAAGATGCAACATGGTAGGATTGTTCTCTTGAAGCATGCAACAATAAAGCATAAATCAGACATAGCAATATCATGGAGAATGTATTCAACCCAGCAAAAAATGCTAAGGGGAAACATTCGAACTAATGCTAGCATTAATCCATGTTCCGCGAATGCATAACAAAATTTATGATTCAAAAAGACCATATACTACCAAGTATTTTGGAAATGCAAACATATTTTACATTGGGAATAGCGAAGGCGGCAATAAGACCTCCAATCCATTGTCCAATCAGATCTTGACAAACGTGATACTTTTTATTATATAAAAATCAATATTTTCACTTCCCTTGTTCCAACAATAGACAATAGCGAAATATTTCTAGTCAACACACAAGCTAATGCCAGGCCAACGATTTATGAATAGCTATAGTCCCTCTATGCCTACTATAGGGACTAATAAAAAAAACTTCTTATTATAAATCAAATATTAAATTTATATTAAATATAAAATTTATGTTGATAAAACATTATCTCTTACTTCTTCTTATATTATATTATTTTTAAATGATAAAACTATGATCAAAGTAATATTTACAAAGAAAATAATAATAATAAAAATTAAGTAGAATAATGATAAGCATAAAATACGACCAAGTCAATGAGCAAAATGCAAACCATCCAGAGCTTTGCATTTTCAATTTAGATCTCCGGTTCCAAGTACACATTTATGGAAAAAAAAATGGGCACTATTTCCTACACTCACGGCCTCAGGAAACGCTACTTTAACCTTAAATGGGTGCGAAGAAAAAGTAGCAACAACAGTAGAAAATTGCATACACGTATGCCCAGAACTTATGTGATCAAATTTCATACACAACTCCTCTTCTGGTTTCTCTGGAATAAAAAAAAGTAAATAAATAATAAAGAAGTTATGCAAAGAGGTGAATAAGCTAAAAAACAATGCAATGCACGAACAAAATAAAAAGTAGAAACCGTTCATCTGTGCACAATCTTTGCCCAAAGAAAATCATAAAGAAAATCTATATTAATCATCATCCAACTGTGCACAATTTAAACTATCTATATTAATCATAAAGAAAATCTATATTAATCATCATCTGTTCACAATTTAAACTATCTATAAAGAAAATCATATTAAGCATCCATATTCAACATCCAACTCATGAAATTTAAATTAAATTAAACTCTTCAGAAATAGGCATGAAAACAAATCACCAAAGTAAAAAAATATATCAACAAACCAAGAAATCCAATTATGAATTTTGAAATTAAATTAAGAAATCATCCATAAATATGATATCTATTTAAAAGCTATGTATAAAGAAAACTTAAACCTACTAAACATCAGTTTAAGCAGAATTGAATTGAAAGTTGATGAGATTTAAACTAAATTATGCATAAATTAAAAAACATTTACAAAATGTTCATAAATTATCCAAAAGTAAACATTCGTATAAATAAAAAATAAATAAGTTATAAATAAAATATAGATAATAAACTTATGAGATTTAAACTAAATTAAACTTTGCATAAACATAATCGTAGATAGTTTCAACTTCCAGAGATACATCAAACTGTAACTGTAATAATTTGAATATATAAATTCCATCGCATGGATTGATACAGTAACTAATTAAGCAATAATAAAAGATTAATGGAAGAGTTGAGAAATGACCACTACAATACAACAGATATGAATGACTAAAGGAAATACCTCCCCACCAAAACACACAAAAATAAACATAGTAAGCGAAAGTGCAGAAGATCGGGCAATGAATGGTGTGATGGATGGAGCGAGGTGTTTATATAGGAATTTGGGCCCATTGAAGCCGTTGGATTACGGTCCTAAAGGGCAACCAAGAATTTCCATAAATATTCCATCCGGAATAAAATTTAGAAACCGTCTATCTGTGTATAATGGTTACCTTTTCACTATTTAAAAGAAAACCTGCAATACATCCTGCTTAAGCTGAAGGAATGGAAAGTAAAAGTTCTTATAAATAAAATATAGATAATAGTCATCGATCCTATGGGATTTAAACTAAATTAAACTTTGCATAAACATTATCACAGATAGTTTCAACTTCTATACATACATCAAATTGTAACTACAATGGATTGATATAATAACTAATGAAACAGTAACTAAAGACCAATGGAAGAGTTGATAAATGACCACTCTAATAAAGAAGACATGAATGACTAAAGCGAATCCTTCCCCACCAAAACACACAACATTAATCTCCAAATCAACAATAACTTAAACAGTAAACAAAACAGTAAAGTGTGGAAGATCAGGCCATGAATGGAGTGATTGATGGAGGAAGGTGTTTATATAGGAATTCGGGTCCATTGGAGCCGTTGGAGATGGATCTACGGTCCTAAAGGGAAACCAAAAAAAGCATAGACGTTGGAGATGGATCTATGGTGCTGAAGAGAAACCACGAAAAGCATCAGATCATAACGGTTTGGTATGAGATCTATGGTTCTCACAAGCAAGTTGGGAGGCAGGACAGAAAGAATAAGTGATGATGACGGAATGGATCCTTGGAAAAGCATGAAAATCATCATTAGGAAAAGCACAAAAGATTGTGAGTTGGCCATTACGTCCATTAGTGGCTGCGATTGAAGGAATAAATTTGAATTTTCCACGAGAACACCAAAAATTTATTGATCCATAAAGTTACATGGAAATCATCTAAGGATACATAAAAGTTAAAAAAAATTATTGATTCATAATTTTGATAAATTTTCAGGACTATATTTTATTTGCTTAAAATTTTAAAAATATTAATAATAAATTTAAAATTTCTATTATTTTATTGTGAAATAATAATTGTTTTATCATAAATAAATTAAAACAAGATACTATTTTATTTATATTTATTTTTTTTATTAAATATTTATCAAATTTAAATAAAAAATTAGCTTACATTTAAAACACCCAATTTTCTTCCTATTTTTCTATAAAGATTATGGAGAATTTAGATGTCAAGTTATGTTTTGTGGAAAATAAATTTTACCATAAATAATAAGTTAAAGTTAATACTTTGCCTATCATTATTGAAATATATTGAATGGTTAATTTCTATAAAGATTATGGATAATTTAAATATCAAATTGTGTTTTGTAAAAGCAATTTTTACAACCAAGTTAAAGTTAACACATTGTCCATCATTATCCAAATATCTTTCATTAATATATTTTTTCATTGATTGTTATACTTTATGAGAGGTGTATCTAGCTAAGTTTTGATGTTTTTATAATATTCACTATTTGTCCATTATTAACTTGTATCTTATTCCCTTTACCTTGGTTAATTTAATCGTCATGTTTTTCAACTTCTTTTCCTATATACCTACCTAATAAAGGTATAGGCTATATAAAATATAGATACAAGTTACAACACTTGTAATGGAATACAATTTAGAAAATTAGATTTTTTTTTAATTTATGGGTATTGAAATTTTATAAATTTTGTTTTAAATCATTTTCAATATTTCAAAGATATAATGAATAATATAATATTAGATAATTAATTTATTGATTAAAAAAATTGTTATTATTTTTTAATGGTTTTTTAAAATTTGTATATATATATATATATATTCTTTATTCTCAATACTCTACATTGGAGTTTAAAGAAAAGGTCATGTTAATATAATCATACAATATCCTTATACCAATGTCAAACTAGACTACAAGGTTACACGGAAATAAGTCTACTAATATCAATAGAAGGGAATGTGCATAAATTACATAGTACTATAAGCATAGTCACAATACAACATTTAGATTACAATCATTTCTTAACAACTCTATGAATATCAAATCATAAACAATCAACTATCTCACTTATCCACATACTCTTTGCTTGCCTCCATGTCAATTAAACTTCCATATATGAGTCTTCAAATTCATTACACACTTTTGATGTTGATTTGCACCCATTAATTCATCTTCCATCTCCCATCAATGTGTTTCATTTATGATGTACACTTGTGTAATATTCCAGATATAAAAAGTATGAAAAACATAAATAAAATGTTAGAAATGGTAGACGAACAACAATATAACCAAAATAACACCACAATAATACCAATATGATACCAAAATAACACCAGAATGATCACTTTGATTACTAAGAGCAATGTTCACTTGCCTCTTTGAGGGGGAAACCTCCAGTTGGGCAGAGCTCTATTACAATAATATCCAAGACAAGCGTTCTCATACCCTTGACTCTTATTTATACTAAATATGACTATCAAAAGAACCATCTAGAGGAATATCCTTCTAGAAGCGAAAGCTTCTATTAGGTCTTCTTACATTAGACATATTCTTCCTTATTTCTAGGCGTTATTAATATTGACCTTTATTACATCGGAATATATTATTCTACCTACATGAGGGGTTAGGTCCCTAACATGTCCTCCCCCTTAGAAACAACCTTGTCCTCAATTCTTGAGATGTGTAAATTATTGCAGAATGGTAGTTGGTTCCCAAGTGGCATCTACTGGGGTTGTATCTTTCCACTGGACTAACACTTCATTGATGGTTCACTGACGTAGGTGACGCTCACGCTGGTACAAAATTGCTTCTGGATGTAGCCAAATGGATATTTCTTCGTCGAACTCAAGAAGGTTGGTTTGAGTTTGGAACTTAGTTTCAATCACCTTCTTTAAGCAGGAAACATGAAAAGCAAGATGTAGCTTAGAATGAAATGGCAAGGCTAACTGATAGGCCACATGTCCCACATTCTTGAGAACGGTATAAGGACCATAAAATTTGGGCGCGAGTTTTTGACAATGGTCAACCTTGAGGGAATTTTGCTTTGTTAGGTTGCAGTCGAAAAAACACCCAATACCCTTCTGCAAATTGACATTCAGAGCGACCTTGATCTACTTGTTTCTTCATGTGATTATGGGCCATGACCAAATTCTCTTTGAGGGTATGGAGAATAGCCTCTTGAATTGTAAGCGTTTGGTCAACTACCTGGACCTTAAAGACACCTGGTAAATATGAGAGAATTGAAGGTGGATTTTGTCCATATACCGCTTCAAAACAAGTCATGTTGGTAGTTGTATGGTATGAAGTGTTGTACCGCCATTCAACTAGTGGTAACCATTGATCCCATTGATTTTGTTTTTCTAATGAAAAACACCTCAAATATGTTTCCAAAAACTTGTTGACAACTTCAGTTTGACCATCAGTTTGTGGATGATAAGTTGTGCAGAGATGCAATTGGGTGCCTTGTAGCTTGAACAATTCTTGCTAAAAATTGCTAGTGAAAGTTGGCTCGCGATCAGAAACAATAGAATGCGACATGTCATGAAGCTTGAAGACCTGATCCATTAAAATTTGAGCACAAGTGGATGTTGTAAATGGGTGTTGAAGAGCACATAAATGAGCATACTTGGAAAGGAGATCAACTACCACCATGATGACTGATTTATTGCCCAATTTAGGTAATCCTACAATAAAATCCATAGAGATATCCTGCCAAATAGCAGGTGGAATTATAAGTGGTTGTAGTGTGCCAGGATATTTGACTGTTTCTCCCTTGTTGCATTGACACACATCACATTCAGTCACAAAATTACGAACGTCCTGTTTCATACCATCCTATAAAAAAGAAAGTTTGACCCTGTCATAGGTTTTGGTAAACCTGGAATGCCCAACTATGGGTGTAGCATGAACCTTAGAAAGTACTGTGGGTTTAAGTTTTGACTATTTACTTAAATAAAAATGGCTTTTGTATCGAAGCTCATCATGGAGCCAAGAGTACCCTGGGGAAACTGGAGAATTGGAATACAATTGTTGTATCAGATGTGAACTTTTGGGATCGTGTAGCCATTCCTGGAGAACGACTTGGAGCCAATCTGGTACAATGAAGGAGAGAGAAAAAAGGGACCCTTCATCTTCTTATTTTTGGGAACGGACATCCGCAACCACATTGTCTTTTCATTTCTTGTAAATGATCTCATAATCATATCCAAAGAGATTAGTCACCCATTTTTGTTGCTGTGGGGATGAAATGTGTTATTCCAGAAAATACTTGAGGCTTTGATGATCTGTCTTAATTTGGAAGCGTTACATAATAGATAAGGGAGCCAAAGATCAACGACATGAAAAATAACCAACATTTCCTTTTCATATATTGATTTGCCCAAATTTCGTTCAGACAGTTGTTTGTTGGTAAAGGCTAAAGGCCGACCCTCTTGCATAAGGACAACACCAATTCCTTTACCTGAAGCATCACATTCCAGGACAAAGGTATTTGTGAAATCGGGAAGGTCTTGGAATGGAGTGGTGCACATGGCCATATTCAAGGTTTGAAAAGCCTGAGCAGCTGCTAGAGTCCAGGTGAAAGAATTCTTTTTAAGGAGTGTAGTGAGAGGGGCTACAATCTTTCCATAATTCTTAACAAACTTGCGATAATAACTTGTTAAGCCCAAAAATCCATGCAAGATTTTGAGAGTCTTTGGGTGAGGCCAATATCGCATAGCTTCATTATTTTTAGGATCCACCCTAACGTCATCCTTGCCAACAAGATGACCCAAGTACTCGACTTCTGAGGTGCCAAAATCACATTTAGATTGTTTCTGTAAAATTCGGTGTTGAGAGAGTAGATGGAGAACTCGATCCACATGAGGAAGATGGTTTGTATAGGTTTTTCTATAGATGAGGATATCATCAAATAAAACTAAGACAACATGACGGAGAAAAGGATGGAAGACATGATTAATGAGGCTTTGGAAAGTGGAGGGAGCATTACACAAGCCAAAAGGCATGACCAAAAAATCATAGTGGCCCTCATGAGTTCTAAAGGAAGTCTTAGGAATGTCTGCCTCTTTCATATAGATCTAGTTGTAGTGAGAACGAAGATAAAGTTTAGTAAAGAACTGGGTGCCACTCAATTCATCCAAGAGGTCATCAATGACAAGACTGGAATTTTTTTATTTAATAGTGAGTTTGTTGAGGGCACGGAAGTTAGGACACATGCGCCAATAACCTTCTTTATTCATGACCATGACCACATGAGAATAATAGGGGCTCGTACTAGGGCAAATAACACATGTGTTAAGTAGTTCTTGAACCACTTTCTCAATTTCATTATTTTGGGAAAAGGGGTGACGATAAAGACGAATATTGGGAGGAAGGCTTCCTTAGATAAGGGGAATGGAATGATCATGAACACCACATGAAGGAGGGAATCCCTAGGGAGTGGAAAAAAACACTTGATTTTTATAGAGGATGGATTGGAGGTCATGTGGCACAAAGGGTGTCTTAGTTACTTATATGGCATGGAGTTGGGCAATCACACCCGAATGACATTTTTTTAGCATATTTTCCATGTGATGGGAACTATTGGCCCTTGACCAAGTTTTGTTGAAGCGTTGGTCGTGTTTGGCCAATTTTGGGACTTCGATAGGCTGGTCAAAGATGAAGCGCCAAACGAAGTGGAGATCGTGGGATCTCACCCCCTTTTGTGGGATTTTTGGGTTTAGGGTTTATGTAATGGGTATGGGATGTCGACCCATGGGTTTACCCATGTTTAGGCCCCATTTGTAATATATAAATAGATATCTAGGCGATGTAAGAAAGTATTAGAGATGCCTATTAAAATCGGCTTAGTGTAGAGCTAGAGGCCTTGTGAATACTATGTGTTAAGGCTTGCAGAGCTAAGTGCAAGTGATTATAAGAAGCTTGTGTGCAGGTTGCGTAAGAAGGCTTTGTGTTGTGACCTAACTCGGGGAAGGAGGATCTGGCGAGGTGCACGCAAACCTCCTATCCTCTGCGGATTTGGCTTTGTGGCTCTGTGCATTGAAGGAAGATAATAAAGAGAAGAAGAGTTGGTGGACATAGCCCCACACTAGGGGTGAACCATGTATATCCCGTGTTATGATTTCTTTTGTGTGATTGATGTGATTTATGCTTAGTGTTTCCATATTTATGTATGTTAGATGCATATGATATAATATCTTAGTTCTTAGTAATGTGAATGAATGTTAGATCTGCTCTATTTCTAAGTGTTAAATGCTTGGGTGTGTTAGATCTTGTTGAATACTGTGTTGCTATGTAATTAGGGTTTTACCTGGGCTGTGAATAAGGGTTAAATGATAATGAAGGTTAACTTCTAAGTGCTATGTTAACTACTGTGATCATATATCTGTGTCCCAACTAGGTAAGATAAGTGGAAATTTTCGTTTCGAAAGAATGGATTTAGGTATATTTGATAAATTTTGTCCTAGTTTGAAAACTAGGGAACAACTAGAAGAAAGAAGATGTGATATGAATAGATTTGATAAAAATAGTGAAAGATATGTTATCCCTATGCATAGATAGATTTTTTTGACTAAAAAGTCGATGCAGGATCCTAGAAGGAATTTTTTGCAGGTCTATCACTATGATCCCAGTGCGTAGTATAAGAAAGGTTGGGGATCATTTAAGAGAAACAGAGGATTGACATTATGTTATAATTGTAGAAGACTGAGACATATTTCTAAGGAATGCCCTAGTAGAAGTCTTATTTTCCTTTGTTGTAAATCTATTGGACATGAAGTTTTGGATTGTCCTAGAATGATTGATAAAGTTGAGAAGATGAATATGAGAAAAGAAAACCATGAGGAAGGTCTAGGGACTAAGAATATGATAAAGAACCAGAAATAATAAGAGGCTATATTATTGCAAATGAAAGAAACACTGAATGATCATAGGGACATCAGTTTATCAGAGATTTTAGAAGAGAAAGAGTGCATAGAAACAAGAATAGGAGACTTCGACATAGACTATGTATTGGATGTAGAAACACAGGTGAACATTATGACATAAAGTACTTGGGAAATTTTAGGACATCCTGCTATGGTTCCTTCATTAGGAGGAATAGGATTATTTAAAGGAAAGATGATAACTTGATGTCAAAGACTTGCCCATGTACCTATGATTTCTCATGGAACAATGATAGAAGAAGAATTCAAGGTCGTTAAGTTTGTTGAGAACAATGCTCCCTTTGCACTTTTTTTAGGAAAGACTTGGATTAAGAGAGATCAGATCCGAAGGAAAGAAGAAGAGGAGCTATAGAACAAAAAAATAAAGAATTAAGGGATTTCATGTCTAAGAGAATAATGCTCTTAATAGAAGAACAACAGGACACGTCGAAGAAACTGAGGGCTAGATATTTAGTTGTCAAATTTGAAAGAATGCAAGAAGGCTTAAAGAACCTATCCATGCAAAAGAGTAGAGCACCTACTCCAGAAATAGTAAGAGAAGAAGTATTATCCTCGAACCTTGTCAAAGATCCTCAAAAGTTCGAAGTTACTATGCTAATAAAAGATAAAAACAATAATGGAAAGAGGAATCCAGAGACGCAGATCACAGGAAATAAATCTAGAAAGCTCAGTAAGAAGAAAGCAAAGCTAGACAATTTGCAGGAGGTTCCAGAGAGGACTTCGCAGAAGGAAGACTTGCAGAACTTGAACCTCACTGGAATAACAGAACAACATCGACTGACACTTTGCCATGACGAATCAATATGATTGTTGGAGGAGTCCCAACCATTAATAAAACACTCTAGAATGACTAGAAATGCAGTTATTGCCAGAACGTTCACCATTGGACCATTTGGACCGCGCCATAATGGATGGAATTTTATTGATTGAGGCATTCCTACCCATTGGAGGAGTCCATTATGATGTTAGATATTTAAACCATCGAATGTATTACCGTGGACACTTTTTCCAATTGTGATTATTCGAGCCCACAGAGAGATGATTATTACTGTGTTGTGCTTATTGAGACCTTGCCATCCATTCTGCTACCTTGATTACTTGTTCACTGACCCAAGATATCTAGTCTCGAGCGTGTATGTCGGGTGACTTTAGCACAGTAGAGAAATTCGTCGAAGAGATTCTCATAGACCTCATGGCTGAGAAGGTCATGTTCGCAGGAGTACAAGCTTCATCGACAAGAGGAGTGGAAGCATCCCCATCGAATGCACGTAAATCTGGGTCCTCCCAAACTACGACAGAGAAACGAACCAAGAATCGTGATGACTTGGAAAATGCGAAGCTCATCCCATCAATCCTGACCGACTACATCCCACCTCTGGCTGGCGCGGTTAGTCGTGAGAGTGTCCCAAAGGACTTCAACTACAAATTAATCATTGCGTACCTCCCGAAGGGGATATGCACACTAGGACCATAGTTTGAGAGGATTATGACTCTTAAGATCAGTGACTTCAACTTGGGAGATCGCAAAAACTATGGGATGCTCTCACGACATAAGAATTTGACTAAGATAGCGGGGAAGAAGTCTAAGATAATCCCCCATCCATGGACCATGGACATTGCAAGATCAATCATCCTCAATGTAATGAAGTTACCACACTTCGACCGACATCAAGAGGTTAACGCATGAATTAAACTCATGATGTCGTGATTCCATGGTGGTTACCTATAGTTGGAAAGGTGCATCACAGTAGATCTGATGTTGATCCACCAGATGACTGGAATGAGCATGCAAGGACCAGACCCACTAGACTTTTACCCAGGGAAGGCTACAGATCATGCCCTGTCACAGATAGTAAAAGACACCTATGGAGATGTGGAGAAGGGGAAGTGTGGCTATAAGGTAGCCTCCATCCAGAATGGCATAGTGCACCTAGCTTTCTAGTTGATCACTGGTAAGCTCATCCAGAAGAATAGGCCAACGCAGGTCATAAGGTTTGTCATCAACCTCGTAGGAAAATGTGTTGAAGGGCTGCAAATGAACTGGGCAAGCTACCTTGTCAACTAGTTAGAGAAAGACTATCATGAATCTCAGGATTAGGGCTATGAGTTTCATTTCATCTCGTTGTTGATTCTCATTGCCTTCATTGCTTGGGAGATGACGAAAGGAGAACCTTCCCTGAAATTGAGTTGTCTGAACCACTAGTTGCAAAGTTCACTACACTCTGGTATTCAAGTGACATGGAAAACCAATGGAAGTCAAACACAGTGTTCCACACCTATTATTTACAGCTAAAGAGGGCCATTGAATCTTTCCCTCGCATAACGTCAAATACCCTACACAATTTCAGGCCACTTGTGAAGTTCTTCATAGATAGGAATTTCATTTATATCACTGCGCACGAAGATGAACACAAAGAAGAGCTCCATTCCTATTACAAACTCACAGAGGAGGACATGGAAGAAATAACCAAGGAATGTCCTACAGAGTTCCTTGTACTAGTTGACCAACGAGAACTCTCTGACCCCGACCTCATCGGAAGCCCTATGGTCACTCACAAAGAATATGATGCACCCGATAGCAACAGGAAGAAAAAGAAGGAATAGGTATAGGAATTAAGCAGCGCATCAAAGGAAACTACACCAGATTCACCTGAAGGAGGAGGAAGTGACGAACTAGACAAAGAAGAGGACGAAGGGGAAGAAAACAAAAATGAACATGGTGAAGTGACATTGCCCAAGGATCCCATCACAAAGACTGAGACATCCAAGAAAAGAAAGGGTTCCCTGAAGAAACCTTCATCGCGAAAGAAGTCAAAAGCTAATAAACTTCCCTTTCATACTATGCTCATGGTAGATGATATTGACCTTAGCATTTTCATTGTATCAGATACATCAGAGGACATCTTGCAGCAAAGAAAATCCAAACAGGAGACAATGTTTGACAAGATCGAGGAGGAGCTCAAAGGGGTACAACATGATCTTTACTCAAGCTGCATAGTTCCTACTGCACCATTGTCAGCAGGGAACATAGAAGTAGGAGATGAGCCTACCCATCTACATAGACTACCAGACTCGATAGAGGCTCGACTTCTTCATGTCCAAGAGGAAAACGAACAGGCCACAGAGGCCCTGAAGCAAGAAAAGGAGGAATCCATAGAGAAACGTCGGGTTGCGCAACAATAAAAAGACATCCTCCAGGCAAAGTTTGTAGAGAATAGAGTGTAGATCCAGAAAGAGAAAGAACAGTTGATCGCAGAGTAGATTGGAGTTAAGGAAGCAGTCACCAGAGCACTTTTCTCTGTGATGGGCCTAGCACATATGGAAGAAGAAACCATTGAGATCCAGGTGGGGAAGCTCGCTGAAGCCATTCAACAACTCCAAGCAAGAGAGGCAGAACTGGAACTACAAGTTGTGCCAAGCACTCCGCAGGAAGTGCAGGACCAGAGGGAAGAAACTGCTCGAAGCGCAGTTGAGAGAATCAAGTCATTGGACTTGGACTATAAGAAACTTAGTAGTCAAAGTGCACATACCTACGAGCACCTTGCAGAGGACCCTGAACTAAGGAAATTGGAGTCACAGGTCCAGGAGGCAAAGCAACAAGAAACAACAATGCAAGAACAATTGAAGCTACTGTCACCGGTTGAGAGGATGAAATGGTCACAGGAATAATACATGGTTCAGCAACAGGTCCATGCCATCCAGAGTAAAGTCATGGAAGTGACCCAGAGGCTCCATCCAATGCAGGATGAAACTTGCACACTTTTTGAGGATATTTAAGAACAAGGTACATAGCTAGAACAAGTAGTCACCACGGTAGATCAACGTTTGGAAGGACCAGTGATTGAGAAATTTATTCAAGAGTTTGTCAAGAAGGAGGCTCTGGAGAAGAAGCATGTCGATGAAGCTCACGCTAAGATCGAGGCCTTCGAGGCAGAGTTACCCATATCAGAGTGACTAGGGACGAGTCACAGGTGAGTGTTGGGGGTATGTTCTCCCTTGACCAGGTTTTGTGGAAACACTGGTCATGTTTGACCAATTTTGGGACTTCGACAGGCTGGTCGAAGATGAAGCGCCAGGTGAAGCGGAGATCATGGGATCTTGCCCCATTTTGTGGGATTTTTGGGTTTATGGTTTATGTAACAGGTATGGGATTTCGACCCATGGGTTTACCCATGTTTAGGCCCCATTTGTAATGTATAAATAGATATCTAGGTGATGTAAGAAAGTAGTAGAGATACCTAGTAGAATCGAATTAGTGCAGAGGTAGAGGATTTGTGCGTACTATGTGTTAAGACTTGCAGATCTAAGTGCAAGTGATTGTAAGAATATTGTGTGCACGTTGTGTAAGAAGGATTTCTGCTGTGACCTAACTTAGGGAAGGAGGATCTGGTGAGGTGCACGCATATTTACTATCCCATACGGAGATCGCTTTGTGGCTCTGTTCATTGAAGGAAGATAATAAGAGTTGGTGGACGTAGCTCCACGCTGGGGGTGAACCACGTATATTCTGTGTTATGTTTTCTTTTGTGTGATTGATGTGATTTATGCTTAGTGTTGTCATATTTATGTATGTTAGATGCATCTGATATAGTATCTTAGTGCTTAGTAATGTGAATGAATGATAGATATTCTCTATTTCTAAGTTCTAAGTTCTTGGGTGTGTTATACCTTGTTGAATATTATGTTGCTCTGTAATTAGGGTTTTACCTACGATGTGAATAAGGGTTAAATTCTAATGAAGGCTAACTGCTAAGTCTCTGTTAAGTATTGTGATCACATATGTGTGTCCCGGCTAGGTTGCAAATTCTTGAGTCCTACAACCCCCCCTGCCTCTACCTCGGGTGAGACTTCATCTGCTTCGCAGGTGTTGCTGAAAGGGCTGGTAGTTAGGGTTTTGTTAGTGCATTGTTGAAGCTTTGAACCCTGGTTCTTCCCCTATGCCAACAGGAGCTAATGATATTAGGGGAACCGACGATGATGCCTTGGAACCTATATTGTTGGCCCTCCTAGTCTAATAGCATGGTTAATTCCTTAAAATCCTCCGGAATGGGACCCAAAGTCCTTATCCAATTGATGAAGGTGAATCCCCCTGCAGATAAGTGGATTCCCTCTTGGCCCCTTGACTCCTAAGGCCAAGACAAAAAATTTCTTAACATGGACACTGACTTCCTTTTAGATCTAATCAAGCTAATGAATGAAAGAGAAGGAGAAAGATATGTACCTTATTAGCGACGTCTGTCCTTGCAAAGTCCTGGCTAAGATTTGATCATGATCTCCCTGATAGATCCTGTAGGACAAACAAAGGTACAAAAGACTTCCTACTCTATTGAGATTAGCTCAAACATAGATCCATCTACTGCAAACAAACTCATATGGAACAAGCATAAGTTTGAAAGAAATAGGACAAGCATTGATTATTAATGAGAACAAGTAAAAGTACTTACAATCCTTTGAATGAAGGTGCAACAACTTCTTCCAGTTCTTCTTTTCCAACCCCTTGGCTCAAATAATCTCCACTAATTTCTTTGATGACATCTCACTCATGAGATTATAAGTTTGATGCAATTCTCAATATCCATTGTCAATACCTTCTTATGAGATCATAAGTTAGGTATAATTCTCAATATTCCTTGTACCTTTCACCATGAGAAGGCCTCCTTATATAACTTTGGAGAGGTCCAACCACTTGAGAGATCTTTGGGATAATTTTAGGATTCCTCTCCTTTAGTTGAGGATCTCCCCTAATATCATTCCTTGACCATCTATTCGAATCGAACTGCCTTCAGGAATTAAGCGATTCTTCCCTTATTTGCCTCAACAAACCCAGAATTTGCTAAAAAAAGGATAGCGCTCCCCCAAAAGGGTGCACAGGGCACTCAAGAACTCCCCCAAAGAGGCTCAGGGAGCGCCAATACTCCCTGATAGTGGGTAGGGGAGCGCTCCTCTCCAAAATTTAGGTTTTGAGTGTTTTTTCCATGGAAAAAGGTTTGTACTCCCTGTCAAGTGACTTCTGTTCTTAAAAACTAGTCTTTGGGGTGTCTCAAGTGTCTTTGTGATGTCGTTAGAGGCACGACATAGGAAAGATGGAAGTATGATGTTTATGACACTTGCAACACTTGTGGTCAAGGTGTGACACTTGCAGACAAGATGCAACACTTACAACACTTGTAATGCCGACACTTGCGACACTGTCGAAGTGAGTAATTTTGAGGTGTAATAGATTGCCCCCCAAAGTATGAAGTTATAAAATGATGATGACTAAAGTAATTTGTAGACTTTTTCGAGCAAGGATATGGATGCAGAGAAACTGGAAAAAGCTTCACACACCATCAAACAAATATTATGACACATTTCAAACCCAAGGCAGGCATACCTATGCTTGAGTGATAAAGACTTTTTAGGTATGGCTGCCATAAAATACACTGCGGATCCATAATTTTATTGACAAAATGGTATAGCCACTGCAGATACAATGTGGATCTATACTCCTATGACTTGAACTCATCGTAGCCACGAAGAATACACAGTGGATCTACGAAATGACAAGACATAGCCACGACCAATAGAAAGTGGATCTATGTAACAATATATGTGTCATAGTTCAAGAGAACTCCTTCGCAACCTGGGCAAAGTACATATAAGAGTGATAACTCAAACTAGGGTCTTCTTACCGATCTCAATGTAGTATGAATATAACCATGTGAATAGATGTCTTGATGTCAAACATGGTAGAAACCACTTGATTACCAGTCAATGATGTAAATCATTAACAAGCGTGAGGGAAATCACCATTGATGTTAATGATTCCCAAGGTAATATAGTACATTCTGACGAATGTGAATAGATGAGCTGAAATCGAACATCCATGGAATCATTTGATCAGAGGTCAATGATGTAAACCCACTGTTAGACATGAGGAGGCTTGCCATTGAGGCATGCAAGTCCCAAGGTACTAACTGGTTTCTAAGTCTGATTCCCTAGATAATGTGTTGAAGTCAACAGGAATAGACTCGTCGAAGGAGGGCCTTGATGTATCCCCCATCAACGACACGAAACAAACATAGAGATGTAATTGGTAGATTGAATGAACATGGACTGACATGAGTATTGAAACATGATATTTGGGATGGTTGACTCTCTAGGCACATACTTCCCTTGAACACTGAGGCACATCAGCAGAAATGTGACATGGACCAAAACTTGATAATGCAGTGGATGTTGTGACTTTTGTCAGGTGATCCAAAGGAGTGACATAAACTCAAAGGATTGGCTCAGTGCAGAGGTTTAGCGGATTAAAATGCATGCAAGACAAAGTTTCGTGTTCAAGGGCGACCGTAAGAGTTACTGGAAGTGTTCTCAAAAAACTGCTTGGCTTGCTTCTTTCAATTTTTCCCCCATCCATATAGACGAGTACCTATTTTTAATTTAACGAGATCGAGGAGGGTAACACATGCTCGATATGACTCACCTTCAGTAAGCCCCTCTTCCTTTGTTTAACGAACTGGAAGAAGTAAGGGTTCGATCCCATATGGTCCCTTCAATGTATGATTGTTTAACGAGTCCAGAGAAGATAAAATCGGTGGTTTTTCATATTTAGAGAGTCTGAAAACAACTTAAAGACGACTCCAATGTTGTCATTTTTCATAATGTTAGTCTCGTGAGGCCGAAAAGAGATAAATTATCACTCGAAAGATGCCCTTTCAAACCTTTTAACGAGTGGGAAAGGAAGCAATATCACTCGACAATATTTTCATGTTTAGAGAGTCTGAAAAGAGCTTAAAGACGACTCCAAGGGGTTCCTTTTTCGTATATCCATGCGGGTCTGAAAAAGAGATAAAAGTTTACCCGGATGAATTCTCATGTATTTACGAGCACGAGAAAGAACAAAGACTAAGCTCGGTATGCCCCCAGCTTGAAATCTAGTGGCTTAACTCTGGAATGATCATCAAAGGCTGGAGACATGCCTTCCAAGCTTTAATTCATTCACAGACTTTGAGGTTGTCACCAATTTCTGTACTAGATGGATAAAAAGGATACAGGTGGATGAAATGAAGGTTCAAATATGAGAGATAACCAAGGACTCAACTCGACATCTACGAGATCTAGAAAAAGACTCGACCTGACAGGAGAGGTGACTATTTCATTTTTTTAATGAGCTTGACACAAGAAAAGAACTATTCTCAGGGCTTTGGGTTCAATCCCCAGATTGTTGTTTCATTTTTTAACGAGCTTGCTACAGAGAGGAAAACTATGATCATGACCTCTGTTTCATTTTTTAACGAGCTTTCCACAGAGAAGAGAAACTATGCTGGTAGACTCTCCTTGATCATGTCTTCCAAGAGAATAACGCTCTGGAAGGATACCATGTCAAGGGACAAAACTTGGTCATGGCTTCCAAGAGATCTTCACTGGATGGAAGAAAATCACTCTGGAAGGAACACATGTCAAGGGCCTCATCAGGGGTAAGGAGATTAGGCTCCAATAGCCCTACCGAAGATATCACCATGTCAACTACCGGATCCAAATCATCGGGAGTCGAAGTCATGGGAGACAACACCACATAATTGACATGCGGTGGGGGTGATATTGTCGTCATATAAGAACCATTCAGGGAGGTAATCCAGTTAGGACCAATGAAGGAAAGTTGATTGATAGTCACAATTCTTCCATCATGAGGGAAAGATATCATATGAAAAAGTGTGGACAAAACAACTTTCATGGAATAGACATAAACCTGCCTAAGGAGTAAAGTGAAATCCAAGGGGTCTCGGACTACCATGAGATCAATAAAGATAGTTTTCCCTCCCAAATTTATTAGAAACTGAGGAAGGGTCCCTAAAGGTTGACTAGTTCTTCTATTAAAAGATAACAGATTATGTGTAACCGATGCAAGCTGAGGACAACCCAAAGTGTGCCAAGCAATAGAGGAAAAAATACTAACGGACGCACCTTCATCTATCAACATTTGAGGAACGTCCTGACCAAAAACTTGTACTGTAATCTGGAAAGAAATGTGAGAGGGAAGACAAGGTCCAGTTAGCGCACCACAATCAAAAAGGATGGCCTCATTTCTTGGAGGGGGTTTCATGGGAGAATGAGGAATGCTCCCTAGCATGGTAGATTATGTATCAACGAGAAAAATGTGGGCAGTATTGGGTTTACTCTTTAGAGGGAGAGTAGGATCGACCAATGATATGATCGGATCAACCATGCAGGCACTCTTCATAGGAAGGGTGGGACTGACCGAGGAAGGGACTGGATCAAACACTTTGGCACTTGTTAAAAGAGGAGTGGTATCGATCGATGACAGAACTGGATCGACCACTTGGGTTTCATTCTCTAAGGGGAGAATGGGGTCGACGGGTGGAAACAGATCGATTTATTTGGTGTCACTCTCGAATAGGAGAGTGGGATCGACCAAGGATGAAAATAGATCGACTACTTGGGTTACACTTTTTTTATGAAGAGTAGGGCTGATTGATGACGGAACTCGATCAGCTACTTGGGTTTGTGGTTCAATCGAGGATGAAACTAGATTGACCACCTGATCAACCAGACTGACCGGGGATGGAACCGGATTTACCAGTCCATCAACTAATGATGGGTTGGGGGAAATATTACGATAACCTTTTGGAAGTTGATTTTTTTCCAAAAGAGAAGAATCCTCATCCATGCGAGGACAAAGGTGAGAATAATGATCACATTTGCATAACATACAAGGGAATTTGACAGTTGTCTTCTTCTTACCAACCTTAATGTCACTAGTTGACAGAGTATCACCAACATGACCAGTAGAGGTCGATGACATGGAGGACCACATTTCTAAGACCTTGGGAATACCAGGGCAATCATTTAGAAATTGGTCACCCTTACAAATACTGCAAGGGAATTTGGGTTTCCAATTCTTCATTTTAATCTTGTTGATCTCATCAACACTCCCAGTACTATTAACAGTAACTGGTTGCTTGGATCCAAAATATAATGTTGTTGGGGCCTTGGTCCTTTTCGGGCTATTCTTCTTCTTCTCTTTTCATTTCTTCTTCTTCTGATCAACCTGGCTACATGCTTTAGAGCTTTCACTAGGCGAAGAAGGAGAAATGTAATGAGACTTAATGGGTGAAGAAGGAGAAAAGTTGATGTGAGGTTGATGTGTGGGTGGTGTACTGACATCTAAAGTATTAGGTGCATTTGAAACATTGGGAGGATTCGAGATCACCGGAGTGGGGAACAACCAAACTGATAATCTGATGGTGAGTCCCGAAAGACTTAGTGTGGCAATGTACGGAGGACCAAAGTTTCCAAATGAAGGAAAGGTATAAGGTTCCCCAGGAGAAGGGGTTCCTCCATTGGCACTCTCAGGATTTGATGCCATTAACACTAACTTGAACTAAGGTCCACTAAGTAACACAACCAACACACGCTATGAATTCGAGAAGAAAACAATCAAACAAAACTTTCCCACAATGAAACCACTAGTTGGTGATGAAATCCAATGTCGTGAGATCAAAATAGGAAGAGGCAGGGGTAGAGTGTGTGGACCAGTTATGTTGGCAACCTGCTTAACGGACTTATGCCTTGGTGCAAGCTTCCACTCAGTAATTTTTTATTTACCCTCCAAGGAGCCTGAGTGAGTTTTACCAACGTCTATTCCAGGTACAGTGAGACTTCCCTTCACCGTCACCTTGTGTGAGACCCTAAATATTATGGCTACTAAGGTCACCAACTCGCAGTCAGCCCCTGGGTGGGTACAGTCGACATTCTGATCCGAAAGTATGGGCAATATAACAAGTCTCAAATCAACTCGAGAGGCTCCCACACATAATCGTGGGTATACCCTCAAGTGACCCCCAATATACGACCCGACCACTACAAACAGTTGAACCACGAAGGGATAATCTTTGTAATTCTCTCGAATGCGACCTCGTGCGTAACCCTGTGTGAGAGGGGGATCCCAGAAAGCCTATATGACAATTGTATTTTCTTTCCCTATCGTAAGATGCTAAGTTTGTTTGATATCTTTGGAAAGTTATCCTTTCAACCTATTCCAAAGCCCTACACCTTAAACTAATGTAGGTTTGCTAACAAAGATGTAAAAAGTCTGATAAATTTTAGTTAATCTTTTATTTTAGTGGCTTTTTTTTACTCATAGGTGTATGAGAGTGAAGACTGATGATATTATGACTCAGTTCCCAAAACATGCATAAGAAATGATAAGAAATCTTTTCTTTCAATGAATGTCTAATTAAGGGAAGGAGAAGGATTTTCCTTTCACTGTCAAACACCAAGATGAAATGACCTCATGCAATATTCCTCAATAAGGAATCCAATGCAATGCTAAAATGTTTGTACGTGACTGATAACCAGTAGATGTAAATCTTCTTATGCTAATCGAACTTCAAGAGTTGTGAGATTTACGCAATCTGGAAGCAAACTTCACATAAACCAAAAGACACCCTTTTTGTGATCAAACAAGAAACAGAAAGCCAAAAACTCAAAAGGAAGGAGAAAGAGCTTGGACAAGATGACTCGAGGATCATAAAGAAAATTACAAAAGACCTTTGAAACCTCTTACAAAGTTTTCACTCATTCAGATAAACAAGAAGAAAACGACAAATTGACTCCAAATCGTGAAGGACAAATTGCAAAGTAAGGAAAAATGTCAAAAATTACAAACAAAAGAGGATGAATTCTCATAAATAAGGGTGTTTCAAAGCCAATGTCAAGATGTATTGAGAGTATGGGACCCTGAGCAAAATCCAAAACCAAGAAATAGCTTCAGAAGATGAAAATTCTGGAGAATTTCTCACAAAAATGGGGTAGCGCTCTGGTGTAAGGGGCACCAGAGTGTTCCAACGCTCTATGTAAGTCTAAAGGGGAGTGCTAGTTCTCTGACAACAACATGAGGGGAGCGCTCTGCTACAAAAACTCATAAAAAAACCCAGATACTAAAAAATTCAAGGAAATTCAGTCAATCAGGGTGATCCTGATGACATAAAGAGGCAATCAAACCAATCTAAGAATAAAAAAACAATGTGGAGAATATCAAATCAGTGGGAAAAGGGCCAAAACAATATCTGGGAATGGAAACAAAAATCAGATATCCTCCCCAGTGGAGTCACCAATTTCAGTTGAAGGTGAATCCCCCTGTGGACAAGTGGATTCCCTCTTGGCCTCTAGACTCCTAAGGCCAAGACAGAAAAGTGCTTAACATGGACACTAACTTCCGTTTAGATGAAAGAGAAGGAGAAATATATGTACCTTATTAGTGACGTTTGTCCTTGCAAAGTCCTGGCTGAGCTTTGATCCTGAGCTCCCTGATAGATCCTGTAGGACAAACAAAGGTAAAAAATACTTCCTACTCTATTGAGATTAGATCAAACATAGATCCATCTACTACAGACAAACTCATATGGAACAAGCATAAGTTTGAAAGAAACAAGCCAATCATTGATTATTAATGAGAACAAGTAAAAGTACTTACAATCCTTTGAATGAAGGTGCAACAACTTGTTCCAGTTCTCCTTGTCCAACCCCTTTGCTCAAATAATCTCCACCGATTTATTTGATGACATCTCACTCATGAGATCATAATTTGTATGTAATTCTCAATCTCCATTGTCAATACCTTCTTATGATATCATAAGTTAGGTATAATTATCAATCTTCCTTGTAACTTTCACCATGAGAAGGCCTCCTTATTTAACTTTGGAGAGGTCCAACCACTTGAGAGATATTTGGGATAAGTTGAGGATTCCTCTCCTTCAGTTTAGGATCTCCCCTAAGATCATGCCTTGACCATCTATTCGAATCCAACTACCTTCAGGAATTGAGGGATTCTTCCCTTATTTGCCTAAAAAAACCCAGAATTTGCTAAAAAAAGGGTAGCGCTCCCCCAAAAGGGTGCATAGGGTGCTCAATCACTCCCCCAAAGAGGCTTAGGGAGTGCCAGCACTCCCTGACAGTGGGTAGGGGAGCCCTCCTCTTCAAAATTCAGTTTTTGAGTGTTTTTTCCATGGCAGAAGGTTTGTACTCCTTGTCAAGTGACTTCTCTTCTTCAAAACTAGTCTTTGGAGTGTCTCAAGTGTCTTTGTGATTTCATTAGAGGCAAGACATAGGCAATATGGCAGTATGATGTTTATGAGACTTGCAACACTTGTGGTCAAGATGTGACACTTGCGGACAAGATGCGACACTTACAACACTTGTAATGTTGACACTTGTGACACTATTGAAGTGAGTAATTTTGAGGTGTAACACTAGTTTGCACCCAACATAATGTCACAACCTCCCATGTCGATAGAAAACATATGAGATTTTAGGTGGTAGTAACCAATTTGGAGACGCACATTTTCACAACGCCCTCCACATTTTATGGACCCGCCATTGGAAATCATGATTTGGAAATTATTGACTGGACGAATATAGTAATTAGTTTCTTGGTCAATGTGGCGATGAATAAAATTATGGGTGCATGCACTATCAACAAGAATGATGACATTCACATGCTTGATGTGGCCAATTAGTTTGAGGGTTTTGGGAGAAAATAAGCCAGTGAGAGAATTTAGGGAAATGATCGGTTCTACTTTGGGAGGGTCTGAGGGAGGGGTTATGTCAGTGGGGTCACGTGACTCAGACACAAGGGGAGATTCAATATCCTCTTTTGAAACATCCTCCGAGATGGCCATAAAAATCTTTTGTTTCTTACACTCGTGTCCCAGAAAATATTGGTTATCACAATTATAACAAAGGCCTTTGAGTTGGCGTTCAACCATTTAGGCCATGGTCAATTTTTGGATCTTTAGTGGAGTAGAAGGAGTGGGATTTACTGGTTTAGTGCGAGGAATAAAGAAGGGTTTCTGGTTTTGAGAAGAGACAACCTGTTGTGCTTCCTTATCTTGTTTAATATTCTCCACCCAGCTCTGAGCCCGAGCCATGAGGACATGGGCACGAATCTCATCCTTGAGGCCACTGATAAAACATTCTCAGAAAAAAGCATGAGACATGCCCTCTGTACGAAAATCCAGTTGATCAAAAGCAACTATAAAGTCTTCCATTGTGCCAGATTGTTTCAACTTTTTCAAATGACCTAAATGGTTGGTGTCAGTGTGAAAGTATTCATAAAGCTTTGCCATAAAGTATGTCCAAGAAACATACCCTTGATGGGAAATTTTTCTCCATTTCCACCATTGCCAACATTCTTGATCTAGATGGAGAACACCATACCGGAGTTTGGCCAAGTCATCTGTAATTCCATACAAAGAGAAATAATGTGGGATCTGAGCCATAAAATTTGGTCACATCCACACGCAGAAGGTGTAGGTCACGCTAAAAGTGATGGGGATGAAAATTATGGGAATGAGAGGAAGTTTCAGCTTTGGTATGGAAAGGTGGGTCAGATAAAGGGGGATCTCCAGGGATATGCAACTTGGTGCAGATCATCGAAGTGACAAATTCAAGCTGGGTAGTAATGTCTTCTTTGAGGTCTTCTTTGAGTTCCTCGATTGAGGTAGTGATGGAGGAATGCATGTTTTTATTGATGGTGGAAATATTGGCACTGAGTTGTCTCATTTCTTGTTGGGTCTCTATGAAATTAGATTGCAAGGTATTGAAGTGAGCTTCCAAGTCTTGGCTACGGGTATGGGCCATGATGACAAGGGAACCGAAAAGGAGCAGGTGGGGTCAAAACTTTTGCTAAAAAATTATAGGTATGAATGTGATAAGGGCGAAGAGATAAATCCAATGGAATAGGTCTCAAATAATGGTGCAACAAAATCCAAACTTTTTTTTTTTTTGACACTTGTGGAGTTATACTCCAGTCTGAAGAATACTACAGTGATGAAATCCCCAAATGATTAATCAGGAAGAAATGTGTAGTGATTTTGCAAGTCAAACACAGTTGAGCAACAATAGATCTTGTCTGTTTTTTTTTTTTTTTTCTTTTCATCCCCAAGTGTTAGGTATTCAAGGGTTCTACAGATAAGGGTTTGACATGTGCTATATCACTTTGATATACATGTGAGGTCCAACATTAGTACTTGGCCCAATATCTCAGGGCACTAACTAAGGAGGCTAAACTGTGCCCTTAGCCGTACTACCCGACTACCCAGGTACTAGAGAGTATATTCCCGAGTGTTGTTCTCGGTGACACTATAGCAATGAGGCGGCCGATTGGTTTATCTAAAGAGAGATTCAAGAAATCTAGGTCGATCTATATACAAGTGTTGTCTGATGCACTACCACTTGAAGGTGTACCAACAGGGGTTACAAGGGTGGCCAACGTATGTGCGCTTAAGTACCACTTGTATCTACTACATGTATGAATCCATGACCATGGGTTTATGCACGTAACGACAGATTTCTGTAGCTTAAAGACGTCAGAATACGTCTCGACCATGAAAAAAATTAACCCACAATGTTTTTTCGAGGAAAGTTCTCTGATACCACTTGTAATATTCGAGATATAAAAAGTATGCAGAACAAAAATAAAATGATAGAAATGGCATACGAACAAAAATATAACCAGAATAACACCACAATAATACCAATATGATACCAAAATAACACCAGAATGAGCACTTTGATTATTGAGAGCAATGTCACTTTCCTCTTCGAGGGGGAAACCTCTAGTCGAGTAGAGATCTATTACAATAATATCCAAGACAAGCATTCTCATACCCTCGACTCCTATTTATACTAAATATGACTGTCAAAAGAACCATCTAGAGCAATATCCTTCTAGAAGTGGAAGATTCTATTAGGTCTTCTTACATTCGACTTATTCTTCCTTATTGCTAGGCCTTATTAATATTGACCTTTATTACATCAGAATATATTATTCTACCTACGTGAGGGGTTAGGTCCCTAACAACTTGTCATGATCAATTTTAATAACACTTTTGTTGGTGTCACAATTTATCATGCTTACTTTGGTATTATATCATAGTCATTTTACTTACATCCTTGAAATCTGTGATATGATTTACTTATATTACACTTGCACTTTCTTTATTTGTGTCCATGATTATTCTTTGCATATATCCTCTCACAAATAAATGAATGTGCATCATTATTTTAATCCTTCATTAGTTCTCACTTATATTATTTTCTCCCCCTTAAATTTGTTTATCAGGACTCTTAGAAATAAACATATTCTCTTCATATGGAATGATATTCCACATAGTAAGCTATTGTTTATACTTAGCGTGCTTCTATTTTGGTGGTTTTCTCATATAAAACTTTCTCTATCTCAATGAAGGTCTAAACTACTTCTCATTCACATATGTTATTTAATTTATATGTTTTCTTATTTTGTATCATTATCCCCTTTTTGTGTTTCTCACCTTTCTTGTACCAATACAAGCTTGAAATAAATTAGTTATGGGAAATATATCAAACTCCCATGAAAATATGAAATCATCTTTATTATCACCAAACATTCTCTTCATCATTGATCATGTCTACACTTCATTTTTTGATGTGCCCCTAAGAGAATGGCATTTTGTCCAATGCACCATGAATGTATATCCAACTACAATTTACTTAAATATTCTTCATGTGTGAGTACAATATTTGTAATTTTTGAATTTCTATCTCATTCTCTCTCATAATTTTACGTACATGCACTTACTCCTTATTGAGAAATAGATTTCAATCACCACTTTTTATGTATGTCGAATAGTAGGTATCTCAAGTCTACACCTCTTCTTGTATTACTCCACACTAATTCTTGAATGGGAAAAATCCTATCAATGTGTTTATAGATATATTATATTAGCATTTTTCCTACACATATACCAATGCCATTTTTGTCTTGTCTCCAACCAAGCATCTTAGCAGATTTATAGAACTTCAACTCACTATCTCCATCTTTCCATCCATATTAGGGTGATATGTTCAACTATACTCTAACTTATTTTACATCCCTTTCAAAATATGCTCCAAAAATAACTAACTTACAAATATGGTATCATTTTCACATATGATTGTTTCAACAATCTTAGTAGTCACTCACCAACTTGAAGAAGAAATACTTTTTCCTACGCATATACCAATTCCATTTTTTTTTGTCTTGTCTCCAACCAAACATTTAGAAGATTTCTAGGACTTCAACTCACTATCTCCATCTGTCCATCCATATTAGTGTGATATGTTCAACTATACTCTAACTTATTTCACATGCCTTTCACAATATGCTCCAAAAATAACTAACTTACAAATATGGTATCACTTTCACATATGATTGTTTCAACAATCTTAGGAGTCACTCACCAACTTGAACAAAAAATCCATGCAATATGTCACATCATTGGTATTTTTACAAGAAAAATAAATTTTCACTGTATTTTAAACCATGGAAAACTTTAGATCATGGAATCCTTATTTTGTTCTTGAATGTCCATATACAAAATTCATGGCTACATCTTCCAAAAGCATCTTTGAAATCATCAACACTATCTAGAGTCATGTGTTTGTTTTTGTAAGTAAGTGGTTATTGTATTAATTATAAGGGTGAGTGCATGAAGTTGGTGGCCGAAAAAGTGGAAAGGGGGTCAACAGGAATGTGCACTCGTAGGAACGCGTGCACATTTATAGGAATGTGCACACGTTATTGATGTGACAGGTTCAGAAAACCCAAAACCTACACTCAACAAACCATGTAGGCATGTTCCTAAGAATGTGTGCACATTCTCAAGAGAACGTGTGTGTGTTCTCAAGAACGCATGTGCGTTCTTAAGAAACACGTGTACAATAATGCGTCATCTTTCCTAAAAAAAAATTGAAATAAAAAAAATGAGCGCGCACTTTAGGAACATGCACACATTCCTCAAGAGCATACATGTTATTAGGAACAGGAACACGGACGTGTTTCTGTTAACATGAAATATATCTCTTTCCCCCCTCTCTCTTTCCCCTCTTCCCCCAAATCTCTCTCTCTCTCCATATATCTTCCTCTCTCTCTCCCTCTCCCTCAGTCATTGTCTCCCCTCCCTCTATCTCTACCCCCTCTTCCCCTCGCTTCTTGTCTCCATCTTCCACTCCCTCTCTACCCCACTCACTCTCTCTATCTTCTCTCACTCTCTCTCTTCCTCAATTGTCCCCATGATTCTCTCTCTCTCTCTAATTATCTCTCGCTCTCTCCCCTACTTTTCCCCATACTTATGCCCGCCCCTTCTCCCCCTCCTTCCATCTCTCCCTCTTTTCCCCTCTCTCCCCACTCTCTCTCTTTCTCTCCAACTTTCTCTTCAATTACCTCATTCTCTCTCTCTTCCTT
>ML784857.1:1194254-1205708 GCA_009831015.1 Picea engelmannii | reverse complement strand
TATATATATATATATATATATATATATATATATATATATATATATATATATATATATATATATATAATTTATGAGCATTGGTTATCAAATACGGATTACTTCAAAAATAAACTAGGAAACCATCCTTATAACCTTGTGGAAACATTCAAATCTACTAAACTTTGCATAGAACCCTCACGACTGGGTCTAGGGGTGTAGATTGCGGCTAGAGGTGAATAAAATGTTATACCCCACTTATACTAGGTGGAATCACTTACTATCTTAAAGTTTTTATTTGGTGAATCTTTAATTTATTGATTAAAACCATTCCTTGACAGTTGGTCGTCATTTTTCGAGGAAAACGATGTGTTAGCATTTTTTATTAGACTAAAGTACGTATGATTCTTCTCCAACTATGTGTCAACCAATTCCATGACTCCACACCTGATGTATCACATGGCTTAGGGTTTATGTGTCTGTATAAAGAATTTAGATGAGAAGTTCGAGGATCTGTTCCCAGTTGACTACAATGGTTAGAATCATTTTAAACATGCAGCTCTATCACTTACCTCCAAGAGTTGTTTCTCTGCGTAGTCTGTTGTGTTTTATCAGTACTCTGTAAAAAAATATGGTTATTTCTCATAGTCATTTTGGTGGAAACCTCGTCAAATAGTGTATTCAAATTACTGTATGGCCTTCTACATACATGGACCCTTTTTTTCCACACTCATTTATTCCCATGGTAGAGAGTTTAAAGAGGTGGAATATTCTATGGTTGTTGAAGTTAATAACTTTATTTCTTATTATGTACTTGATATTTCATTCATGCATGCATAGGAGTGTTATCCTTGATTTTGATTCATGGGATCCTTCTGTGAGCTCCAAGATCTCGTTAAAACAAATATAGGACCCTAACTACAAAGGATAGGTTTTTCCTACGGAAGAATACTAATAGAAACTACATTTCGTCTTTAGTTTTGCCCAAGATATTCCATTGAAAAAAATGGATGGATACTAGCTCGAAATCTTATGCGTATTATTCTGTAGCCATAAATTTTTTATTAGTATGCATAGTCTCTCCATACTGTATCAATATTTTAGAAAATACGCTCTGAGTGAACTACCTTGTATTTAACATGAAACCCCTAGGTTTTCTATAGTGTCGATACCTTTGATCCGGATTTAGGAGTGGAATGAACTGATTAACATAATAAATACAATTAACAAAGAGATATGAAGAAAAAAATAGATATCCAGTGTGTTAACACATATTATCCTAAGCATGTGCATACCATTCCAACTTTCTGAGTTTAAACGATATTATCCGGAGTCTATGCCCATTCGACCCCCTTTAAATTAGTCATTGTGACAAAAAAAATAATGGGTACTGAACTTACCTCCGTCGCAATCCGGAGGTTACTTCTGGTGCTAACATAGTGAACAATATATTCTATTGAATAAATAAAATAGGTTGAAACTGTAAAACTGCAGAAATGGAAACAACTTGCTCGAATGGTGGTAGTTATCTCTGAGAAAAGATGTGGCTTGTTATGCACATCCGTCTGACAAGAATGATTACAATGATTCTCCAAAGGCCTTTTTAACATTACTCATGAATAAAAAAAACCTAGACATCCAAAAACATAACCCTATGAGATGAAACACTAAAAGTTATGTGGGCCCTTATGGGTAAGTTGGTACCTCAACTTCCCGGGGTTGTAACTTTTGCATACGACCTTTGTTTTAGGGGTGTGATAGCCCATTTGAAAGGTATTTTCGATAAATATACATTATGACATCAAAATCTGACTCAGTTTATAGTTTGACTATGGTGAGAAAAAAAAAAATTTTAGAGCCCCAAAAGAACCCTGGAAGTACAGAAAGATGTATTGACATGAAAACATACAAAATAATCCAGTTGGATTAGGTGGGAGGCCACTAGTATCCACCTAGAATATGTGTAGGGATTTAGACAACCCTGGAAGTGTAGAACCCACAATTACAAAAGAACATGTTGAACTAAAATATGTCAAGAGAAGCGAGTTGGAATAGGTCGATGGCCACCAATATCCACCTGGATCAGTCCCCCCGCCGCCTTAGGAAGAAATGGTATCCATTGTGTTGAGTTCCCCCATTATGTGAGGAAAATTCTATTGAATTTGGCCCTAGATGAGCCACTTTCCTTGGTGGAGGAGATGCCCTTCCTTGACAACCCGATAAAGATGGATCCTCTGTTGCGAGTGCCCTTGACCTATGTGTCCACTATCTGATCAATAGATTCTTGTTCCGTGAAGTCAGGGTTGAGATTTGTTGGTTTCCATTTTTTGTGATCTATGAGGTATCCAATAATGGTGGGAAATATGGCTAAAGGAGGTCCACCTTGAACACTAGGTGCAAACCAAGGAAGCGTGGAGTGTTGAGCTCAAAAGAATTCCTACCCATATCCTTGGTGATAGTGTAAGGCCCATAGCGAAGTGGGTTGAGTATCTGGTGGGGCCCTTTAAGATGATATTTATGAAAATGTAACCAAACCTTGTCTCCATCTTGAAACTTGTGCAGTACTCTATGTTGATCATGGCACTGCTTGTACTTAGCATTGGGTTTCTACAAAATATCATGGACCTATTGGCAGATGTGTTGAATCCTCTCAATGAATTTGGTGGCTTTGTCAGTCTCAGACTAAACATGGGAAGATTATATCTGTGTGGTTTTAAGAGGTATTTTAACATCAATGGGATCCAAGGGTTGGAATTCCTAGTGAAAAGGGAGATTTTTTTAAAGGAATATTGAGAGCTCCTTAGTGATAAGAATTATGACAAAAAATATATATATGTATATATAGAGTAGAGTAACTTTGTGAAAGAGTAAGGAAAACTACACGATGTCTTACAAGAAAATCTATCAATTAGTTAGTAACATGTGATTGTATTTCCTTTAAAAGAAAAGAATGTAAGAGAGGTGGTTGAAACCTCGTCTCACCACATAAATGGAAATCTAGAGAAGGACCAGCTGTGGAAGCAGACTGTTAGCCCAAACTGACATGAGATCATGTCTGACAGGGAGCCGCATGGGCGGTCTGACAGATGACTGCACACATAGTCTGCAGAGGCGTTTCATATGCAAAGCTTTGAAAATATTTGAATTGATCACACATCTTGCGGTGGTAGTTTCTTTGATGATATGTGGGCATTTTTTATATTTTGTTATGGGGGATGGTTGACCCGAACTCCTGTATTGTAAAGTTTTTATAAATCACTCTGGTTATCTAGTTATGTAATTCGATCTGAGATTTCTTGTTTGATGAAAGTTAGCTTCATGTTTCCATGCTTTATTGCATCTGATACTGAATGTTCATGATTGAATGATTCACATGGATGTTTATTACTGTGTGGTAATGAATGTTGGATTATAACACAGTTATAGCATTTTCAGTCTCCTGAACTCCAAATCCAAGAGGATCTTGTTTTCTGAGTTTTTCCTCTTTAGGCTATTGGAAGACCTGATGTCTACGACAAACCTCTACACTCTCCTCACGAAAGTCTTCCCTCTATTCAACATTACTCTAACTCACTGACTAAAGTTAATTAAGACCTCACCTGCATGTGCATACCAGTCTAGCTTTCTGAGTTTAAGAGATATTATCCTGAGTCTCTTCCCATTCGACCCCCTTTAAATTATTCATTGTGACATACAAATTGACGGGTACCAGGCTTACCTCTGCCGCAATCCAGAGGTGACTTCTGGTGCTAACATCTCACGTTTCGTTTTGGGGGAGCGAATTGAAGACCTTTCTCTGGGTAAAACGACAACAAGCTTATGATTTTGAGGGTGCATCAAATATTAGAACCATTGAAGATTGCGCTTGCACCTGGCGAATCCACTGAGGTGACTCCACTATTTCAGTGTGGTTGCTTCTGGCTACACATGAATTTCCTTGGGAGAACACAATGATCAAATCTGGTCTTTGATGATGAACAAATACCGGACACACTCATTATGCATATCATTCACCTGACAACTCCATGATTAAAGAATCGATTGGTGACTCCACTAGTTCGAAATGGACAAAATCTTGGCTCGAAGGTTTTCTCCCTTCAATTTTTTTGTTGTTCCTTATTTTCCTAATGTTTTTCCTACTCCAGACGAGTGGGTTGATTATTTTCGCATGTTTAAAGAGCGTAAAGAGGACAACACTGCTCAACATCTCTGTGCGTTTCATGAACTCATGCATTAGTGGGAGATACATCATGAGGATGTACTGTTGAATATGTTCATGTTCTCATTAGCAGGATATGCTCATGAATGGTATCACTCTTTACCCCCTGCTAGCATCTCCTCCATGAGAGAATTTCATGCAAATTTCAATAGGCATTGTCAAAAGTTTTATTCCTCTGAGTTAATCTATCATAATTGTTGTGAGGAGTATAAAGACTGTATTCAAGATATGGTTGTTTCTCATGGAAGATGTGAGGATGAAGGATTTGAATATGAAGGAGATGCTTTGGGTGAGTTGGTGGAGCAGGTAAAATCACTTTCTACAGAATTTGAAAAATTGAAGGCAGAACGTGCTTGTTGGTCGTTTGAAGGGGACGCTGAGAGGTTTCCAGTCCTAGAAGAAAATGTTATTGGACACCTTTCTCACAATGGTGATATTGAGGATTTCATAGCCATAGAGGTATCATATTCTACCCCTGATGCACCTGCTGTCTTGGATTTAAATAAAGAAATAGTTGTATATTGAGATGAAGAGCAACAAGTCCCTGCATCAATTTTTGATGACTTGGGGAGAAGAAAGCTATGAATCAAATTCTAAGCTGGATATGAAGGAGTTATAGCAGCATGCAACAAATTTGTTTCCTTTATACATTGAAGAAAAACATTGTATGGAAATCAACCATCCTGGGCCTGCAGAAGACCAAGAGCAGAGCTTTCCCATGGGTCTTGTTTATGATAATTATGACTCTGATCCTTGTGAGAGACATGAAGAAGGAGAGGAAGAGACAAAGGAGCCATTTATATCCTGCCCAGAGCCCTTTAAGTCAGCAGTCATCACCTGGGATCCATCATCCTGCATCATCCTTTCACTCACCTCTGCTTACCAGAGACATCCAACCAGGAGTGAGTAATTGTAAAGCAGAGCAGGCCTTCTGTTGTCAACTTCATGGATTTTGTCACTCGTTCTATGAGCTGGTAAGGGAGTACATGGAGCTGCATTTCCTTCATATTTTGGAGCTGCCTAGCTTTATCTTGATTTCAGCACTAGGAGAGAGGCTAAAAGATGCAATTGTTCTGCTATCACGATTTCATTATTTGTTATCAATCACTGACATAGTAAGTCAGTTTCCATTTCGGACACCACTTAAATGGATATGGTGGAAGTTTTCTTTCACCTAGAACTTTGTAAAAATCAGTTAGCATAGGTTTGTACATAACTAATCTCCTTCTGGATCCCATGTGTTTTGATTTCATTTTTAGAATAGTGTGCTCGTCGGCCTATATTTCCTCAGTAGAATGTTTTTATCTCGACTCGATAGCCCAATGAAGAAGGTGAATGGAACTACTGAAGATATTAGAGCCTCGCAGGGAGGAATCTATCCCTAATGGAGCCTAATGTTAACACATATTTATGTAAAGGGGGGGGGGTGGCGAGTTGATTCCCTCAGGAAATTACCCTTGGTGAGGAAATGTATGAAAGGGGTTTCTTGTGCGACCCACTTCATATTTTTATAATAAGTTTTTGGCTCAGTCGAATTATGTTAAGAGGCATACAGATCTCAACAGCTAAGATCTGCGTACTCAAATATGCGGTCCTTATTACATATCAAACCCTCCCCCCCCCCTGACCTTATGCCTTTAACGAAGGGGGGGGTCCGAGTTGGTGGTTTTGGAAGCGTGGCCCCCCACTATGTGTCACCCTCACAGTAACTTGGACCCACCTGACGCATTACCACTTACCACCTACACCCCCTTTGAGTTAGCATGCTTACTGCCTTCAAATACCGCCATTGCTCCTGCCGCCACCAATCCTCCACTCACATCACTCGTGCACATGTTCCCTTCAAACTATCACATCTCCCCTCTTACCTCTCGACATGTGTCTTCCACTCCCGCTCCATGTCATATCCATCGTGGATGTTGTGTACCTCCTGACCTCGCATGCACCTGCCTCCATTTCCTCTCTCCTCGCCACACCATTCCCCTACGCCTTTACACCTCATCTCCTGAGTACTGGTGCCCATGTTTCCCAGTCACTGCTCTGCCAACTGCATCATTCCACTTGGCCTCTGATCACCCTCCATTCCATACCAGTTTGCACCAATCATCTCACTGGCTCCCCATCGTTAGTGTCCACATCAGCCTGCCAACATTCCCTGGAAACATCCAGTGAAGATCCAAGTGGAAGAATTTCAGAGTGAGACCAACATTATTTTCGAGATGTTGTGTTGAATCAGGCCCATCTTGATCCTGAAGTGGGTAGTTAATGAAGGTGAGAGAGGTGGTTGAAACCTCATGTCACCACATAAATGGAAAGCCAGAGAAGGACCAACCTTGGAAGAAGACTGTCAACCCAAACTGACATGAGATCGCATCTGACAGGGAGCCACATGGGTGGTCTGACAGACAACTGCACGCACAGTCTGTAGAGGAGTTTCAGATGCAAATCTTTGAAAATATTTGACTTGATCACACATCTGGCGGTGGTAGTTTCTCTGAGTATATGTAGGCATTTTTGATATTTTTCTATGGGGGATGGTTGAGCTAAGCTCTTGCATTGTAAAGTTTTTAAAAATCACTCTAGTTATCTGGTTATGTAATTCGATCTGAGATTTCTTGTTTGATGAAAGTTAGCTTCATGTTTCCATGCTTTATTCCGTCTGATATTGAATGTTTATGATTGAATGATTCACATGGATGTTTATGAATGTGTGGTAATGAATGTTGGATTATAACACAGTTATAACATTTTCAGTCTCCTGAACTCTGAATCCAAGAGGATCTTGTTTTTTGAGTTTTTCCTCTTTAGGCTGCTAGAAGACCTGATGTCTATGACAAACCTCTACACTCTCCTCATTGAATTATTCCCTCTATTCACCCTTACTCCAACATATTGACTGAAGTTAATTAATACCTCACCTGCATGTGCATACCATTCCAACTTTATGAGTTTAAGTGATATTATCCTAAGTCTGTGCCCATTCGACCCCCTTTAAATTATTCGTTGTGACATAAAAACTGATGGGTACCGAGCTTACCTCCATCGCAATCCATAGGTGACTTATGGTGCTAAAACAGTGAACAATATATTCTATTGAATAAATAAAATAGGTTGAAACTGTAAAACTATAGAACTGGAAACAACTTGCTCGAATGGTGGTAGTTATCTCTAAGAAAAGATGTGGCTTGTTATCCACATCCATTTGACAAGAATGATTACAATGATGCTCCAAAGGCCTTTTTAATATTACTCATGAATGAAAAAAAACTAGACATCCAAAAACATAACCCCATCAAATGAAACACCAAAAGTTATGTGGGCCCCTATGGGTAAGTTGGTACCTCAACTTCTTGGGGTTGTAACATTTTCATACGAACTTTGTTTTGGGTGTGTGATAGCCCATTTGAAAGGTATTTTCGATAAATATGCATTATGACATCAAACACTGACTCATTCTATAGTTTGACTATGGCGAGCAAAAAAAATTGTTTTAGAGCCCCAAAACAACCCTGGAAGTACATACAGATGTACTAACATGCAAAGATACAAAATAATCCATTTGGATTAGGTGGGAGGCCACTAGTATCCACCTGGAAAATATGTAGGGATTTAGACAACCCTGGAAGTGTAGAACCCACAATTACAAAGAATTACAAAAGAACATGTTGAACTAAAATCTGTCAAGAGGAGCGAGTTGGAATAGGTGGGTGCCCACCAATATCCACCTGGATCAGTCCCAGCCCCCTTGGGAAGAAATGGTCTCCATTGTGGTGATTTCCCCCATTAGGTGAGGAAAATTCTGTTGAATTTGGCCCTGGGTGAGCCACTTTCCTTGGTGGAGGAGATGCCCTTCCTTGACAACCCGATAAAGATGGATCTTCTGCTGGTGATTGTCCTTGACCTATGTGTCCACTATTTGATCAATGGATTCTTGTTCCATGAAGTCAGGGTTGATATTTGTTGGTTTCAGTTTTTTTGCGAGCTCTGAGGTGTCCAATAATGGTGGGAAATATGGCCGAAGGAGGTCCACATTGAACACTAGGTGCAAACCAAGGAAGTGTGGAGTGTTGAGCTCAAAAGAATTTCTACCAATAGACTTGGTGATAGTGTAAGGCCTATAGAGAAGTGGGTGGAGCATCTGATGGGGCCATGTAAGACAATATTTATTAAAATGTAACCAAACCTTGTCTCAAACCTGAAACTTGTGCGGTACCCTGTGTTAATCATGGTGCTTCTTGTACTTAGCATTGGATTTCTGCAAAAAATCATGGACCTATTGGCAGATGTGTTGAATCCTCTCAATGAATTTGGTGGCTTTGTCAGTCTCAGACTAAACATGGGAACATTATGTCTGTGTGGTTTTAAGAGGTATTTTAACATCAATGGGATCCAAGGGTTGGAATCCCTAGTGAAAAAGGAGATATTTTTTAAAGGAATATTGAGAGCTCCTTAGTGATAAGAATTATGACAAAAAATATATATATGTATATATAGAGTAGAGTAACTTTGTGAAAGAGTAAGGGAAACTCCATGATGACTTACAAGAAAATTTATCAAATAGTTAGTAACATGTGAATGTATTTCCTTTAAAAGAAAAGCATGTAAGAGAGGTGGTTGAAACCTCGTCTCACCACATAAATGGAAACCCAGAGAAGGACCAGCTATGGAAGAAGACTGTTAGCCCAACCTAACATGAGATCACGTCTGACAGGGAGTCGCATGGGCGGTCTGATAGATGACTGCACGCACAGTCTGCAAAGGCGTTTCATATGCAAAGCTTTGAAAATATTTGAATTGATCACACATCTTGTGGTGGTAGTTGCTCTGATTATATGTGGGCATTTTTTATATTTTGTTATGGGGGATGGTTGAGCTGAGCTCCTGCATTGTAAAGTTTTTATAAACCACTCTGGTTATCTAATTTCTTATTTGATGAAAGTTAGCTTCATGTTTCCATGGTTTATTGCGTCTGATATAGAATGTTCATGATTGAATGATTCACATGTTTGTTTATTACTTTGTGGTAATGAATGTTGGATTATAACACAGTTATATCATTTTCAGTCTCCTGAACTCCAAATCCAAGAGGATCTTGTTTTTTGAGTTTTTCCTCTTTAGGCTGTTGGAAGACTTGATGTCTACGACAAACCTCTACACTCTCCTCACCAAAGTCTTCCCTCTATTCACCCTTAATCCAACTTGCTGACTGAAGTTAATTAATACCTCACCTGAATGTGCATACCAGTCCAGCTTTCTAATTTTAAGCGATATTATCCTGAGTCTATGCCCATTCGACCCCCCTTTAAATTATTCATTGCGACATACAAAATGATGGGTACCGGGCTTACCTCTGCCGCAATCCAGAGGTGAATTTTGGTGCTAACATTTCAGGTGTTGTTTCCGGGGAACGAATTGAATACCTTTCCCTAGGTAGAATGACAACGAGCTTTTGATTATGAGGGTGCACCAAATATCAGAACCATTGAATATTGCACTTGCACCTGGCGATTCCACTAAGGCGAATCCACTGTCTCGACTCCACTGTTTTAGTGCGGCTTCTTCTGGCTACACTTGAAGTTCCTTGGGGGAACATAATGATCATATCTAGTCTTTGACGATGAATAAATACCAGACACACTCATTATGCATATCATTCACCTGGCGACTCCATGATTAAAGAATCGATTGGTGACTCCACTGGTTCGAAATGGACAAAATCTTGGCTTGAAGTTTTTCTCCCTTCAATTTTTTTGTTGTTCCTTCTTTTCCTAATGTTTTTCCTACTTCAAACGAGTAGTTTGATTATTTCCCCATATTTAAAGAGCGTAAAGATGACAACCCTGCTCAACATCTCTGTGAGTTTCATGAACTCATGCATCAATGGGATATACATCACGAGGATGTATTGTTGAATATGTTCATGTTCTCATTAGAAGGATATGCTCATGAATGGTATCACTCTTTACCCCCTGCTAGCATCTCTTGCATGAGAGAATTTCATGCAACTTTCAATAGGCATTGTCAAAATTTTTATTCCTCTGAGTTAATCTATCATAATTGTTGTGAGGAATATAAATATTGTGTTCAAGATATGGCTGTGTCTGATGGAAGCTGTGAGGATGAAGGTTTTGAATATGAAGGAGATTCTTTGGGTGAGTTGGTGGAGAAGGTAAAATCACTTTCTGCAGAATTAGAAAAATTGAAGGCAGAATGTGCTTGTTGGTCGTTTGAAGGGGACACGGAGAGGTTTCTAGTCCTAGGAGAAAATTTTCTTGGATGCCTTTCTCAGAATGATGAGATTGAGGATTTCATAGCCATAGAGGTAGCATATTATACCCCTGATGCACCCACTGTCTCGGATTTAAATGAAGAAATAGTTGTATATTGATATGAAGAGAAAGAGATCCCTGCATCATTTTTTGATGACTTGGGGAGAAAGAAGTCTGTGTATGACAGATGTGAATCAAATTCTGAGCTGGATATGAAGGAGTTATAACAGCATGAAACAAATTTGTTTCCTTTATACATTGAAGAAAAACATTGTATGGAAATCAACCATCCTAGGCCTGCAGAAGACCAAGAGCAGAGCTTTCCCATGGGTCTTGTTTGTGATAATTATGACTCTGATCCTTGTGAGAGCCATGAAGAACGACAGGAAGAGCCAAATGAGCCATTTATATCCTGCCCAAAGCCTATAAGTCAACAACCATCACCTGGGATCCATCTGCCTGCATCAACCTTTCACTCACCTATGCTTACTAGAGACATCCAACCAAGAGTGAGTAACTGTAAAGTAGAGCAGGCCTTGTGTTTTCAACTTCATGGATTTTGTCACTTGTTCTATGAGCCGGTAAGGGAGTACATGGAGTTGCATTTCCTTTATATTTTGGAGTTCCCATCTTTATCTTGATTTCAGCACTAGGAGGGAGGCTAAAAGATGCAATCGTTTTGTTGTCACGATTGCATTATTTGTTATCAATCACTGACATAGTAAGTGAGTTTCCAGTTCGGAAGCTACTTGCATGGATATGGTGGAAGTTTTCTTTCACCTAGCACTTTGTAAAAATTAGTTAGCTTAGGTTTGTACATAAATAAGCTCCTTCTGGAGCCCATGTGTTTTGATTTCATTTTGATAATAGTGTGCTTGTCGGCCTATATTTCCTCAGTAAGGTGTTTTTATCTCGACTCCATAGCCCAATGCAGAAGGCGAATGGAACTACTGAAGATATTAGAGCCTCGCAGGGAGGACTCTATCCCCC
>ML784857.1:1163875-1193857 GCA_009831015.1 Picea engelmannii | reverse complement strand
TTTTTGGATGGTATGCGTTGTGTTAAGAGGCGTGTAGATCTCAATAGCTAAGATCTGCAGTCCTTATTACATATCGAACCACCCCCCCGCCGACCTTATGCCTTTAACGAAGGGGGGGGCTCTGAGTTGGTGGTTTTGGAAGCACGACCCCCCACTATGTGTCGCCCTCACAGTAACTCGGACCCACCCAACGCATTACCACTTACCACCTACACCCCCTTCAAGTTAGCTTGCTAACCGCCTCCCATTACCGCCATTTCTCCTGCCACCACCAGTCCTCCACTCACATCACTCGTGCGCATGTTCCCTTCCCGCTGTCACATCTCCCCTCTTACCTCTCGACATGTGTCTTCCACTCCCACTCCATGTCACCTCCATCATGGTTTTCATGTACCTCTTGACTCCGGACGCACCTGCCTCCACGTCCCCTCTCCTCGCCACATCATTCCCGTGCGCCTTTACACCTCATCTCCTGAGTACTGGTGCCCATATTTCCCAGTCATCGCTCTGCCAACTACATCATTCCACTTGGCCTCCAATCACCCTCCATTCCATACCATTTTGTGCCAATCATCTCACTGGATCCCCATCATCACCATCCATGTTAGCCTGCCAACATTTCCTGCAAACATCTAGTGAAGATCCAGGTAGAAGAGTTTTAGAGTGTGACCAGCACGCTTTTTGAGATGTCGTGTTGAATCAGGCTCATCCCGATCCTGATGCAGGTAGTTAATGAAGGTGAGAGAGGTGGTTGAAACCTCATGTCACCACATAAATTGAAAACCATAGAAGGACCAGCCGTGGAAGCAGACTGTCAGCCCAGACTGACATGAGATTGCGTCTGATAGGGAGCCACATGGGCGGTCTGATAGACAACTGAACGCACAGTCTGCAAAGGAGTTTCAGATGCAAATCTTTGAAAAGATTTGACTTGATCGCACATCTGGCGATTATAGTTGCTCTGAGTATATGTAGGCATTTTTTATATTTTGTTATGGGGGATGGTTGAGCTGAGCTCCTACATTGTAAAGTTTTTATAAATCTGTGTGGTTTTAAGAGGTATTTTAACATCAATGGGACCCAAGGGTTGGAATACCTAGTGAAAAAGGAGATATTTTTTAAAGGAATATAGAGAGCTCCTTAGTGATAAGAATTATGACAAAAAAAAAAATATGTATATATAGAGTAGAGTAACTTTGTGAAAGAGTGAGGGAAACTCCACGATGACTTACAAGAAAGTTTATCAATTAGTTAGTAACATGTGAATGTATTTCCTTTAAAAGAAAACCATGTGAGAGAGGTGGTTGAAACCTTTTCTCACCACATAAATGGAAATCCAGAGAAGGACCAGCTCTGGAAGCAGACTGTTAGCCCAAACCGACATGAGATCGCGTCTAACAGGGAGCCGCATGGGTGGTCTCAAAAATGTTGCACGCACAGTCTGCAGAGGTGTTTCAGATGCAAAGCTTTGAAAATATTTGAATTGATCACACATCTTGCGATGGTAGTTGCTTTGATTATATGTGGGCATTTTTTATATTTTGTTATGGGGGATGGTTGAGCTGAGCTCCTACATTGTAAAGTTTTTATAAAGCACCCTAGTTATCTAGTTATGTAATTCGATCTGAGATTTCTTCTTTGATGAAAGTTAGCTTCCTGTTTCCATGGTTTATTGCGTCTGATACTGAATGTTCATGATTCAATGATTCAGATAGATGTTTATTACTGTGTGGTAATGAATGTTTAATTATAACACAATTATAGCGTTTTTCCGTCTCTTGAACTCCAAATCCAAGAGGATCTTGTTTTCTAAGTTTTTCCTCTTTAGGCTGTTGGAAGACCTGATGTCTATGACAAACCTCTAAATTCTCCCCACCAAAGTATTCCCTCTATTCACCCTTACTCCAACTTACTGACTGATGTTAATTAAGACCTCAACTACATGTGCATACCAGTCCAACTTTCTGAGTTTAAGTGATATTATTGTGAGTCTGTGCAAACTCAACCCCCTTTAAATTATTCATTGTGACATACAAATTGATGGGTATTGGGCTTACCTCTGCCGTGATCCAGAGGTGAATTCTGGTGCTAACATTTCAGGTGTCATTTTCGGGGAACGAATTGAATACCTTTCCCTAGGTAGAACGACAACGAGATTATGATTCCGAGGGTGCATCAAATATCAGAACCATTGAAGATTGCGCTTACACCTGACAACTCCACTGAGGCAACTCCACTGTTTCAGTGTGGTTGCTTTTGGCTACACTTGAAGTTCCTTGGGGGAACACAATGATCATATCTAGTCTTTGACGATGAAAAAATACCAGACACACTCATTATGCATATCATTCACATGGCGAATCCATGATTAAAGAATTGATTGGTGACTCCACTAGCTCGAAATGGACAAAATATTGGCTTGATGGTTCGCTCCCTTAAATTTTTTTGTTGTTCCTTCTTTTCCTAATGTTTTTCCTACTCCAGACGAGTGGGTTGATTATTTTCCCACATTTAAAGAGCGTAAAGATGACAACCTTGCTCAACATCTCTGTGAGTTTCATGAACTCATGCATCAGTGGGAGATACATCATGAGGATGTATTGTTGAATATGTTCATGTTCTCATTAGTAGGAGATGCTCGTGAATGGTATCACTTTTTACCCCCTACTAGCATCTCCTCCATGAGAGAATTTCATGCAACTTTCAATAGGCATTGTCAAAAGTTTTATTCCTCTGAGTTAATCTATCATAATTGTTTTGAGGAATATAAATACTGTATTCAAGATATGGATGTGTCTGATGGAAGATATGAGGATGAGGTTTTTGAATATGAAGGAGATGCTTTGGGTGAGTTAGTGGAGCAGGTAAAATCACTTTCTACAGAATTAGAAAAATTGAAGGCAGAACGTGCTTGTTGGTCATTTGAAGGGGACGCAGAGAGGTTTCCAGTCCTAGGAGAAAATGTTCTTGGATGCCTTTCTCACAATGGTGAGGTTGAGGATTGCATAGACATAGAGGTAGCATATTCTACCCCTGATGCACCCGCTGTCTCGGATTTAAATGAAGAAATAGTTGTATATTCAGATGAAGAGCAACAGATCCCTGCATCAATTTTTGATGACTTGGGGAGCATGCAGCCTGTGTATGACAGTTATGAATCAAATTCTGAGCTAGATATGAAGGATTTCTAGCAGCATGTAACAAAGTTGTTTCCTTTATACATTGAAGAAAAAAAATGTATGGAAATCAACCATCCTGCGCCTGTAGAAGACCAAGAGCAGAGCTTTCCCATGGGTCTTGTTTATGATAGTTATGACTCTGATCCTTGCGAGAGCCATGAAGAAGGAGAGGAAGATCCAAAGGATCCATTTATATCCTACCCAGAGCCTATAAGTCAGAAACCATCACCTAGGATCCATTGACCTGCATCATCCTTTCACTCACCTGTGCTTACCAGAGACATCCAACCGGGAGTAAGTAACTGTGAAGAAGAGCAGGCCTTCTGTTGTCAACTTCATGGATTTTGTCACTCATTCTATGAGCCCATGAGTACATGGAGTTGCATTTCCTTCATATTTTGGAGCTGCCCAACTTTATCTTGATTTCAACACTAGGAGGGAGGCTAAAAGATGCAATCGTTCTACTATCACGATTGCATTATTTGTTATCAATCACTGACATAGTAAGTGAGTTTCCAGTTCGGAAACCACTTGAATGGATATGGTGGAAGTTTTCTTTCACCTAGAACTTTGTAAAAATCAGTTAGCTTAGGTTTGTACATAAATAAGCTCCTTCTAGAGCCCATGTGTTTTGATTTCATTTTGATAATAGTGTGCTTGTCGACCTATATTTCCTCAGTAAGATGTTTTTATCTCGACTCCATAGCCCAATGCAGAAGGCGAATGGAACTACTAAAGATATTAGAGCCTCACAATGAGGACTCTATCCCCCATGGAGCCTAATGTTAACGCATATTTATGTAAAGGGAGGGGAAGTTGTTTCCCTCAGTAAATTACCCTTAGTGAAGAAATGTATGAAAGGGGTTTCTTGTGCGACCCACTTCATATTTTTATCCTAAGATTTTGGCTCGGACACGTTGTATTAAGAGGCATGCAGATCTCAACAGCTAAGATCTGCATACTCAGATCTATGGTCAATATTACATATCGAACCCCCCCGACCTTATGCCTTTAACGAAGGGGGGGGGTCTGAGTTGGTGATTTTGGAAGAGTGACCCCCCACTATGTGTCTCCCTCATAGTAAATCAGACCCACCCAACACATTACCACTTACCACCTACACCCCATTCAAGTTAGCCTGCTTACCACCTCCCATTACCGCCATTTCTCCTGTCGCCACCAATCCTCCACTCACATCACTCGTGCACATGTTCCCTTCTCGCTATCAGGTCTCCCCTCTTACCTCTCGACATGTGTCTTTCACTCCTGCTCCATGTCACCTCCATCGTGGTTGTTGTGTACCTCCTGACCCTGCACGCACCTGCCTCCATGTCCTCTTTCCTCGCCACATCATTCCCCTGCTCCTTTACACCTCATCTCCTGAGTACAGTTGCCCATATTTCCCAGTCAACGCTCTACTAACTGCATTGTTCCACTTGGCCTCAGATCACCCTCCATTCCATACTAGTTTGTGCCAATCATCTCATTGACTCCCCATCATCAACGTCCATGTCAGCCTGCCAACATTCCCTACAAACGTCCAGTGAAGATCCAAGTGGAAGAGTTTTAGAGTGCAACCATCACGCTTTTCAAGATGTTGTGTTGAATCAGGCTCATCCCGATCCTTATGCAGGTATCTAATGAAGGTGAGAGAGGTGGTTGAAACTTTGTGTCACCACATAAATGGAAAGCCAGAGAAGGAAAATCCATGGAAGAATACTGTTAGACTAGAATGACATCAGATCGCGTCTGACATGGAGCCACATGGGCGGTCTGACAGACAACTGCACGCATAGTCTGCAGAGGAGTTTCAGATGCAAAGCTTTGAAAATATTTGACTTGATTGCACATCTGGCGGTGGTAGTTGCTCTGAGTATATGTAGGCATTTTTTATATTTTTTTATGGGGGATGGTTGAGCTGAGCTCCTACGTTGTAAAGTTTTTATAAAGCACTCTGGTTATCTGGTTATGTAATTCGATCTGAGATTTCTTGTTTGATGAAAGTTAGCTTCCTGTTTCCATGATTTATTGTGTCTGATACTGAATGTTCATGGTTGAATGATTCACATGGATGTTTATGACTGTGTTGTAATGAATGTTGGATTATAACACAGTTATAATGTTTTCAGTCTCCTGAAATCTGAATCCAAGAGGATCTTGTTTTTTGAGTTTTTCCTCTTTAGGCTGCGGGAAGACTTGATGTCTACGACAGACCTCTACACTCTCCTCATCAAATTATTCCCTCTATTCACCCTTACTCCAACATACTGACTGAAGTTAATTAATACCTCACCTGCATGTGCATACCATTCCAACTTTCTGAGTTTAAGCGATATTATCCTGAGTCTGTGCCCATCTGACCCCCTTTAAATTATTCATTGTGACATAAAAACTGATGGGTACCAAGATTACCTCCGTCACAATCCAGAGGTGACTTTTGGTGCTAACACAATGAAAAATATCTTCTATTGAATAAATAAAATAGGTTGAAACTGTAAAACTGCAGAACTGGAAACAACTTGCTCGAATGGTGGTAGTTATCTCTTTGAAAAGATGTAGTTGTTATGCACATCTGTCTGACAAGAATGATTACAATGATGCTCCAGAGGCCTTTTTAACATTACTCATGAATGAAAAAACCCTAGACATCCAAAATAATAAACCTATGAGATTAAACGCCAAAAGTTATGTGGGCCCCTATGGGTAAGTTGGTACCTCAACTTCCTGGGGTTGTAACTCTTGCATATGACCTTTGTTTTAGGTGTGTGATAGCCCATTTGAAAGGTATTTTCGATAAATATGAATTATGACATCAAACTCTAACTCAGTCTATAGTTTGACTATGGTGAGAAAAAAAAATGTTTTAGAGTCCCAAAACAACCCTGGAAGTACAGAAAGATGTACTGACATGAAAAAATACAAAACAATCTAGTTGGATTAGGTGGGAGGCCACTAGTATCCACCTGGAAGATGTGTAGGGATTTAGACAACCTTGGAAGTGTAGAACCCACAATTACAAAGAATTACAAAAGAACATTTTGAACTAAAATCTGTCAAGAGGAGGGAGTTGGAATAGGTGGGTAGCCACCAATATCCACCTGGATCAGTCCCCNACGAAGAAATGGTCTCCATTGTGTTGAGTTCTCCCATTAGGTGAGGAAAATTCTGTTGAATTTGGCCCTGGGTGAGCCACTTTCCTTGGTGGAGGAGATGCCCTCCCTTGACAACCCGATAATGATGGATCCTCTCTTGGTGAGTTCCATTGACCTATGTGTCCACTATCTGATCAATGGATTCTTGTTCCATGAAGTCAGGGTTGAGATTTGTTGGTTTTGGTTTTCTTGCGAGCTCTGAGTTGTCCAATAATGGTGGGAAATATGGCCGAAGGAGGTCCACATTGACACTAGGTGAAAACGAAGGAAGCGTGGAGTGTTGAGCTCAAACGAATTGCTACCCATAGCCTTGGTGATAGTGTAAGGCCCATAGCGAAGTGGGTGGAACATCCAATGGGGCCCTATAAAAAGATATTTCTTAAAATGTAGCCAAACCTTGTCTCCAACCTGAAACTTGTGCGATACCCTGTGTTGATCATGGCACTGCTTTTACTTAGCATTGGATTTCTGCAAAATATCATGGACCTATTGGCGGATGTGTTGAATCCTCTCAATGAATTTGGTGGCTTTGTCAGTCTCAGACTAAACATGGGAAGATTATGTCTATGTGGTTTTAAGAGGTATTTTAACATCAATGGGACCCAAGGGTTGGAATCCCTAGTGAAAAAGGAGATCTATTTTAAAGGAATATTGAGAGCTCCTTAGTGATAAGAATTATGACAATATATATATATATATATATATAGAGAGAGAGAGAGAGAGAGAGAGAGAGAGAGAGAGAGAGAGTAACTTTGTGAAAGAGTAAGGGAAACTCCATGATGACTTACAAGAAAATCTATCAATTAGTTAGTAACATGTGAATGTATTTCCTTTAAAAGAAAAGCATGTAAGAGTTGAATTCCATATTATAATCTTGAAATGGAAACCTTATTGTCTTGATGGCCAAGTTAATAGGTGGTAATAGTCTTAATGGAATTAAAAGGAAAATGATAAGTGTTCAAAAATAATTTGGTTGCTTACTTTTTAGAGCATATCTAAATTTAGGAAGAGTCAGTGAAAAACATATGCTTATTTTCTTTTAAGATTAAAGCTATTCAACAAAATAATATTTTTTTAAAGTAGTAAATATGGGGTATGTTACAAGATTCTTGACCAGATGCATTGGAGCCCTAGAAGGAGGTGGACAACCTGAGGGACTGTGTGGAAGAGAAGGGATTCCATTCTCTTGGGTTGTGCAAGCTGGGTAGAAGAGAGTTGGTGTACTTTGGATTGTTGTGTGTGCCTAGAAGCCTGTGAGAGCTTGAGTGCTGACTAGTTTGGGAATATGAATGACACTTTGGAACCATCCTTGTGGATTCATATCCATGGCTCGGGGGTGAAATTGTTGTTGATACTTGTAACAAAAATGTCTACGGTTGGGTGGAATGTCTTTGGTCTACAACCAGTGGGTGATTCATTTCATTAAACGTAATTTCTCTTTGTCATGTGTTTCTTTGCTTATACATTTATTTTCGTTGTGTATCGATTAATATCTCTGATTGTGAATTTTTTATGTTCTTGATTGCTGGTTATTTCTATTCATGGCATGTTTAAATATTATTTATAATGTAGCTTGAATATTTATCTCTCGATGTGAATATTTCATGCCTCTTAATTAGTTAATAATTTATCATAATTCGAAATTAGTTCAGAAACGAACTTGAAGTAGCGTGTCGAGCCTCTGGGTGGCTAGGTATGTTACATAAATACTAGGGAATTTTATGAATTATGACTAGGAAAAATGTCTATGGATGATCTAATTAATAAATTTATAGATCTGTTGATATTTGTGACTTATATTAAGGAAGATAAAATAAAAATTCAGAGATTCTTAAGGTGTCTACCATAGTCTTATAAAGACAGAATTGAATTTAAAAATCCTAAAACATTGGATGGGCTATTTAGGAAAGTCAAAATGTGTTATCAATAGTATAAATAGATATCTAAAACTCATAAGGAATGGAAAGATAGAAATAAAGATCAACTGAATGAACAAAATAAAGGTTTCAAACCAAGTCCTTACCGTAACATGTCTAAGGGATTCCAAAAGAATGACTATTCATATAACACAACAAACTTGAGGAGCGAATAAACCAGTTAATTTGGGATTCAATAAGATAGTAGACAACCCTAGAGAACCACTTAAATGACGAGAATGTGGAGAGCCCCATTTATGAGGAAACTGTGTTGGACAACTGAGAGGGGGGGGTGAATCAGTTGTTACCTTGATTAAACAATTATGATTATTTTAAACTCTTTGCAAAGCACTTAATGACAATCACAATAATGTAGGGAAATAAGCAATAGCACATTCAACATCAGTCACACATATGAGATACACAAGGACAGATATTTCATGAGGAAACCCATAAAGGGTAAAAACCTCTTCTTCTTTATATGATAAGTGATCTTTACATTCTTTACATTATCATACATATGAGCACCAACTCATAATGAGGCTGCAACCTCTGTTTTGCAAGATGCTACTTGCTAAGAGCACCAACTCTCTGGTTTCTCTAGCACCAACTAGAAGGAAGCACCAAGTACCCAAGTGTTCCAGCACCAACTGGATGGAAGCACCAACTTCCAATCATACAGACACCAACCTGTAAAAAAGAGAACAACAGTTCTCCCTTGCACCACCTTTCCACCCTAGTTTTTCTGGTTGCATCCAGAAGGAAGCTACAACTCCCTGTGTTCAAGCACCCACTTGAACTTCTGAGGACAACATTCCTCCGTAGCACCTCCCTACCACCCTGAAATATACATCTTTGTTACTAAGACTTATTACAGTGATATAAAGTTCTTCAATGGCTTACTAGTCTCATCACTCTTCTGCTACACTATGCTTCATTGTCTACATCAGTGTCTTCTGCACATTCCTCTATTCTTTATGTCCTTCTTCATTTATGCACTGTGTGCCAAATCCATTTAATGCACCATTCCTCTGCTCTATATTTCAGCTACTGCACACTCCTCCTTTGGCATTGATGAATCCCTCTCAACAACAACAACGCTCATCTCTTCTCTGTTCTGCATACTTATAGTCTTTGTGCGCCTTGTGCATGTTGTCCCACCATCCTTATGCATTCTCTCTCATGTCGAGTACTCTACCTATTCATCATGGAAACTCTTCAGCTTCTCTGGCAATTAGTTCCATCTGTCAATTGCCTCTATGAATAGTTTTCATTCCACTGGCAGATTCCTAGAGACTCTTCAGATCCTCTGATAATAACACAGAAGTCTCTTCGATTCCTCTAGCAGAAACCATCAGTGGTTTCTAGCAGTTACACTATTAACCTCCAAAGACCGCTTCAAAAACAGAATCACCATTGATCGATTAACTGTAAAGAGCAACAATATCCCTTTGATCATACTTAAATTCACCTGCACCATTGGATGGAGCTGGTAGGGTCTTGCGTTTAATTCATATGCCCATTGGTTGTGACCGAGCGCTAAACAGAGTTTTAATTTCGTGATCTCGCATCTCGACATTCCTGTGATAGAAGATCTTGACACTCCAAGTCACAATCGTTGAGACTCCGAGATGGAGCTTAGCACCGCTAGTTTCTTCCCCTCACGTGACCACCGACTGTGACCACAGGCTGCGCTAAAAGGCACTTCATATTTCATGAACTTATAAACTTTATCGATTCTGATCAACGGTCGAGATCTCCGATGATCCGACGGTCCATATCTCATCTCGATCTCGCATATCGCGATTCCTGTGATGAAAAGTCTTGATGCTCCAAGTCGCATTCGTCGAGACTCCGAGGTGGACCTTAACTCTACTAGCTTCTTCCCTTCATGTGACCACCGACGGTGACCACAGACTGCGCCAAAAGGTGCTTCGTGTTTCGCAAACTTATGAACTTCATCGAGCTTGATCAACAGTCGAGATATTTAATGATCTGAAGGTCCAGATCTCATCACGATCTTGCATATCGTGATTCCTGTGATGAAGAGTCTTGATGCTCCAAGTTGCGAGCACCGAGACTCCGAGATGGAGCTTAACACCGCTATCTCCTTCCTCCATCTTCCGCAGATGTAACCACTGGCTGTGACAATAGCCTTATTCGAAAACGCATTTCGCACTTTCACATCTCGAGAATTCTGTGATGAGTCCCTTCGACTCTCCATGTCACGAACTCCGAAATAGAACTTGGCTTTATCGTCATTTCTCCATTTCGTATTTCGCGAGTTGGAATGATGGAGCATCTCGTGCCTTTGACTTTTCAGTCAGTAAAACGATCTTTCGACATGTGTCCTCTGGATTCAATGGTCCACGACTGTCCTCGATGAACGGCCAGGATTCCTTCACAGTTTTGGAGAGTTGGATGACTCTTGGTCTTATCCACCTTGCAGCTTCACCATATCTAATGGTTGTTGGTCCTTCGTAATTACTCCAGATCTGACGGCCCAAATATTTTCGTGATCTCGCATTTCATGAGTTTGAACCTCTTTCCTTTGGATTTATCGATCTGCGAGACTCTAAAACAAATCCTTTGTCATGCTTTGACTGTTTTCCCCCTTCTGATCTTACACTATTGATCTTGCCATTCGATTGCTATTGTTGTTTCTTGCCTGCCTGTCTATTGATCTTTCTTGCCTGCCTGTTTGTTATCATTGTTTATTCGCTGCTATTCTTCCTTGCCTTCCTGTTTGCTGATCTTCCTTTCCTGTCTATTTGTCATCGTTGTTGTTGTTCTTTCCATCAATGACAAGCACGCTCTTCTTGTAAACATGCCAACAATCTCCCCCTTTGGCATTGATGGCAACCTTGAACGGCTGCACTAAACTGTTTGGACCTCCAACTGTAGCATTTGGTCCGGACCACTCCTTTTCTCCGCCTTTGACATCAATGTCAAAGAAAACATGCTCACCCTGAGCTGTTGTAGAATTTTTAGGAGGTATCAGATATTCAATCAATACAAAACTCCCCCTAACAGGATGGACTTGCTTAGATGTGAGATGGGATGACATCCAGCTTCTGTCGGAGATATTCAAATGGTGTCTTGGCTAGGGGTTCAGTAAAGATGTCTGCAATTTGTTCTGTGGTTGGAATGTAATGGACCTTAACAACCTGATTGGTGACCTGCTCTCTCAGAAAATGGTATTTTATGGGAATATGCTTGGTCTTGGAGTGGAGTACAGGATTCTTAGACACACTGATGGCACTAGTGTTATCACAATGAATTGGGATCGGTGCTACGTATTTTACCTCCAAGTCTGCAAGTGTCTGAATCATCCATAATACCTAAGTGAAAAAGTTAGCAGCAACAATGTACTCTACCTCTATAGTTGATAAGGAAATAAAAACTTGATTTTTACTAAGCCATGCTACTAATGAGTCACCCAGGAAGAATGCTCCTCCACTGGTGCTTTTTCTCTCATCAACACAGTTTTCCCAATCTTCATCTGAATAGGCAGCTAACTGAAAATTATGATTTCTAGGATACCACAGACCATAAGTCATTATTTCTTTCAAATACCTGAATATCCTTTTGACAACTTGCAAATGACTCTGTTTAGGTGCAGACTGATATCTTCCTACCATTCCAACAGCGTGCATTATGTCTGGGCGAGATGTTGTGATGTACAATAGGCTGCCTATCATTGACCTATATGAACTTTAATCAACATCAGGTGAGTCATCATCCTTGCTTAATTTGCATCCAGTAACCATAGGTGTACCCACAGGTTTAGAATCTTCCATTTGAAACCTTTTCAACATTTCTCTTAGATATTTTTCTTGAGAAATGAACATCCCTTCAAACCTCTGAGTAATTTGCAGACCAAGAAAAAATGACAGTTCACCTATCATAGACATTTCAAAATCAAACTCCATGGCATAAGAAAACCATTGTACCAATGAATCCTTATTACATCTGAAGATGATGTCATCTACATAGACCAATACAATGAGCATATCATTATCCTCTGTTTTGATATACAGATTGTTGTCAACTGTTCCTCTCTTGAACCCTTTGCCTTTGAGATATGTATCCAGCCTGTGATACCAGGCTAGAGGGGCTTGTTTTAACCCATATAAAGCTTTCTTCAGCTTGCATACTAAGTTAGGGTTTTCAGACAGTTTGAAACCCTCTAGTTGTTCCATATATACTTCTTCACTTAAATCTCCATTTAGAAAGGCTGACTTGACATCCATTTGATAGAATTTAAACCTTTTATGACAAGCATAGGAAATAAACATTTTGATATCTTCTAATCTCGCTACGGGCACAAATGTTTCATCAAAATCCAGTCCTTCTATCTGAGCATACCCTTTACAGACCAATCTTGCTTTGTTCTTGACAACTTGTCCCTGCTCATTTAACTTATTCTTAAAGATCCATTTGGAGCCAATGACATTTTTACCTTCAGTTCTATGAACCATCTCCCACATATTGTTTTTCTCAATCTGATCAAGTTCATCATTCATTGTTTTAACCCAATGGTCATCCAACATGGATATAAAAGCTATATGTGATTGTTTGATGTTTTTGATTAGCTTTCTCTTGGTTTGTACACCTTTGTCTTTTTCACCAATTATCTGACTTGCAGGATGATTCTTTTGAGTGATTCTGGAAGAGGAATTTGAAATTGTCTGCTGATTTGAATCTATCTGAGTATCTGTGTCTTCATCTGATTCAAATTATTCGTTTTCTGATTCTTGGACCTGTTCATCTTCAACTTTAGTTGTGTCTTCTGTAGAAGACTCATTACTGTACACCTCTCTTGCTGGGATTCCCTCATCAACTTTTACATCATTACAGTCAACCATTTTATGCACCCTCTTATTATAGCATCTGTATCCTTTAATTTTTGTAGCATACCCTAAGAAGATACCTTCATCATCCATGTCATCATATTTGCCAAGGTTCTTATCATTATTCTTTATGTAACATTTACTCCCAAAGACTTTGAAGTGTTTAATTGAAGCAAGTCTCCCATACCATATCTCATAAGGTGTCTTGTCACTTTGTGGTCTGAGGTGGGCTTTGTTAAGAACATGGACTACTGTGTGTATTGCTTCTACTCAGTAGGTTTGACCAATGTTCTTCTCATTCATCATTGACCTGGCCATTTCCTGCACTGTTCTGTTTTTCCTCTCAACTACTCCATTTTGTTGTGGAGTTCTTGGGATGGTGTATTCTCTCTTGATCCCATGCTTATCACAGAATTCCTTGAAGTCACTTGACATAAAATCTCCTCCTCGATCTGATCTTACTGCATTTAACCTCTTGCCTGTTTGAGTCTCAGTTAAAGCCTTAAATATTTTAAACTTCTTAAAAGATTCAACTTTCTCCTTGAGAAAGGAAACCCAAGTAAGTCTAGAGTAATTATCAATAATCAACATGAAGTAGTTTTCTTTCCAAGTGCCTTCTTGTCTTGATGGTCCACATAAATCCATATGAACTAGTTAGAGTGGTTTCTTTGTTGAAGTAAAGCTCTTGGACTTAAACTGTGTCCTGGTTAGCTTTCCTACTTGGCAGGGTTTACACATTGAATCTTGGGGCTTTGATATTCTCAGAAGATCTTTTACTGCCTCGAGATTTTTGAGTTTGATTAAGTGGTCAAATTTTAAATGTCCAAGTCTCCTATGCCATAACCAAATTTCATCATGTTTTCTTAGATGACAATCTTCTCTATTTTCTTTCAACACATATACATTATTTTCTGTCCTTACGCCTTTGGCCACCACTTGTCCTGAGTTTACAGACTTTATCTTGTAGTCCTTAGACGTGAACACCACTTCACATCCTCTGTCACACATTTGACTTACACTGAGCAGATTATGTTTCAGCCCATCTACAAGTAGAACATCTTGGGCTTTTCCTTTTCCATTACTTAAACTCACCATCCCTTTACCCTTTATTTTACCTGAAGCATCATTTCCAAAGGTTACATTTCCTGATTTTCTTTCACTTAGAGATAGAAACTTGCCTTTGTCTCCTATCATATGTTTGGAGCATCCACTGTCTTTATACCAAGGGTTTGTTTTTCTTTGAGCTGACAACACTAATCCACACTTGTCACTTTCTTTCTTCTTCCACACCTTGACATTTTCAGTAGGCGAATTCAAATCTGGTTCATAGTTCCTTAATCGACAGTCAACAGATTTATGTCCATAGTTATGACAGATGTAGCATTCAATATCATTGTTCAATACGTCAAAATTGTTGTTGCAACGTTGTCTACTTGTTGACTGTTGATTATTTCTTGACCTCCTTAGTTGCATGTCTCTAAACTTAATTTGGCAATTTGCAATCTGTGAAGGTTTGTTACTTGGTTGTATCATTCTTTATTGTAGAAAGTATTTATTCCTTTGAAATCTTAATTGCTCATGTCTAAGTCTTAAGGAACAATTTACAGCTTTGTGACCAAAGTTAGAATAGTAGAAACAATAACCATAGAAAAATTCTTTGTACCTGGAAAATGGTTGTCTTCTTTGAGCAAATCGATTTCTTCCATGTTGATGATGTCTTTCAATAGATTCAATCTTGATGATGATTTGTTCTATAGATTCATGTTGATTTGTTCTATAGATTCAATCTTGGCACCTTTTTCTTTACTCGTCCTGGGCGGCTGGTTGTCTTCCTTTGTTTCTGCAGGTTTGTTGTTGACATTGGTTGTAGATTTGATAAACTTGAAGGCTTCTTCCTTTGTTGGCTTACCACTACTTGATCCCTCTTCATAACCCAAACTAGTATTCAGCTTTGGATTCATTTGCTAATTCAGAATGGTGGCTAATCCTTCTGAGGCTTTGATACTTGACAGATTCTGATTATACAGGGCTTGAAACTTCTCCATTTCTTTCCTAGTTTTCACTACTTCTTGTTCTAAGACTTCACATATTGCCTTCTTTTCTGATAACTGTTGTTGCAGAATGTCTTCGATTTTCTTTGCCTCTTCTAATTCCACTTTTAGTAGGACAAGGTCTCCATCAAGTTCTTTACTGTCTTTCTCAAACTGTATTAGCAATTGTCTTTGCTTTCTATTCTTAATTCTTAATCTGTCAATCTCTTCCAGTGCACTGATAAGTTCTCCTTCCATGTCAACCACATCTTCTTCTTCATTAGCATCACTTCCTATGATTTTATTATCATAATCCTATTTGGCCATAAGTATGAAGTCATTTAGTTTATCTTCAATAGAGGAGTCATTGTCTTCATCATTTGAAGGATCATCATCAATGTTTACGCAAAGACTTTTCTTCTTAAAGTTTTTCTCTTTAAATAAATTTCTATGTTTGTGCTTCTGCTCATCATCACATGTTTGATCCTTTCTTTTGCGGGGACATTTATTTGAAAAATGACCTATCCTACCACAGTTGAAACATTTGAAAGGTAGTTTACCTTTGTATTTTTCTGATCCCTTCTTCAGTCTCTTCACAAATTTTTCTTTGATTTCATCGGGCTCAAAATCCTCATTCTTGTATGCCTTAAATGATGCTTCTCTGGAGGTGGGTTTATCTTTAACTATTCTCATTTCATATGCAATCAATGTTCCTAGAAGTTGATCAAACTCCAAGGTTTTTAGATCATTAATTTCTTCTATAGTAGAGACCTTCGTATTGAACCTATTTGGGAGAGATCTCAAGATTTTCTGAACTAAAGAAGGTTCTTCAATTTTTTCACCAAGTGCTTTCATTGCATTTACCATTTCTTCTACTCTCAGAAAGTATTTTCCAACAGTTTCATCTTCTTTCATCTTCAACTATTCAAACTGCATTCTGTAGGTTTGAATCTTGGCATCCTTTACCTTCTCATTACCTTCATAATTGCTAATGAGTTTGTCCCACATTTCTTTGGCAGTTCCTAGGTGCATAACTTTTATGAATTCTGCTTCTGCAAGCCCACTCAAGATAGCATTCATACTCTTAGCGTTGAAGCTAAATTCTAGCTTATCATCCTTATTATCTAGTACATCTGGCTTTACATAACCAATATCTACCACATCCCACACATCTGCACCTAAAGCCATTATGTAGGTTCTCATTCTAACTTTCGAGAAGGCAAAGTTTGTTCCATTGAATAGAGGGGCCTTATTGGTTGAATTTCCTTCATGGATTGACATATTTAAGCTCTAGGATCTACCCTTAGATAAAAGGGGCTGGCTCTGATACCAATTGTTGGACAACTGAGAAGGGGGGTGAATCAGTTGTTATCGTGCTTAAACAATTATGCTTATTTTAAACTCTTTACAAATCACTTAATGACAATCACAATAATGCAGGGAAATAAGCAATAACACATTCAGCATCAGTCACACATATGAGATACACAAGGACATATATTTCCTCAGGAAACCCATAAAGGTTAAAAACCTCTTCTTCTTTATGTGATAAGTAATCTTTACATTCTTTACATTATCATACATATGAGAACCAACTCATAATGAGGCTGCAACTTCTCTTTTGCAAGTTGCTACTTGCTGAGAGCACCAACTCTTTGGCTTCTCTAGCACCAACTAGAAGGAACCACCAACTCCCCAAGTGTTCCAGCACCAACTGGATGGAAGCACCAACTTCCAATCATACAGACACCAACCTGTAAAACAGATAACAACAGTTCTCCCTTGCACCACCCTGCCACCCTGGTTTTTCTGGTTGCATCTAGAAGGAAGCTACAACTCCCTACGTTCAAGCACCCACTTGAACTTCTGAGGACAACAATCCTCCCTAGCACCTCCCTAGCACCCTGAAATATACATATTTGTTACTAAGACTTATTACAATGATATAAAGTTCTTCAATGGCTTACCAGTCTCATCACTTTTCTACTACATTGCGCTACATTGTCTACATCAACGTCTTTTGCACATTCCTCTACGCTTTATGTCCTTCTACCTTTATGCACTGTGTGCCAAATCCATTTAATGCACCATTCTTCTGCTCTGTATTTCAACTGCTACACACTCCTCCTTTGGCATTGATGAATCCCTCTCAACAACAATAACGCTCATCTCTTCTTTGTTCTACATACTTATAGTCTATGTGCCCCTTGTGCATGTTGTCCTGCCATCCATCTGCATGCTCTCTCATGTCGAGTACTCTACCTGTTCATCATGGTAACTCTTCAGCTTCTCTGGCAGTTAGTTCCATCTGTTAATTGCCTCTATGAAAAGTCTTCATTCCACTCGCAGATTCCTAGAGATTCTTCATCTCCTCTGATAATCACACAAAAGTCTCTTCGAGTCCTTTGGGAGAAACCATCAGTGGTTTCTAGCAGTTACACTGTTAACCTCCAAAGACCGCTTCAGCAACATAATCACCACTGATCGATTAACTGTGAAGAGCAATAGTAGCCCTTCGATCATACTTAAATTCACATGCACCGTTGGATGGAATTCGTAGGGTCTTGCGTTTAATTCATATGCCCACTGGTTGTGACTGAGCGCTAAATAGAGTTTTAATTTCGTGATCTCGCATCTCGGCATTCCTGTGATAAAATATCTCGACACTCCAAGTCGCGATCGCCGAGACTCCGAGATGGAGCTTAGCACCGCTAGATTCTTCCCCTCACATGGCCACCGACTGTGACCACAGGCTGTGCCAAAAGGCGCTTCATATTTCGTGAAATTATAAACTTTATTGAGTCTGATCAACGGTCGAGATCTCTGATGGTCTGATGGTCCAGATCTCATTGCGATCTCGTATATCGCGATTCCTGTGATGAAGATTCTTGATGCTCCAAGTTGCGATCGCCGAGACTCTGAGGTGGACCTTAACTCTGCTAGCTTCTTCCCTTCACATGACCACCGATGGTGACCACATGCTGTGTGAAAAGGTGCTTCGTGTTTCGCGAACTTATGAACTTCATCGAGCCTGATCAACGGTCGAGATCTTTAATGATCCGACAGTCCATATCTCATCGTGATTCCTATGATGAAGAGTCTTGATGCTCCAAGTCGCGAGTGCCGAGACTCCGAGATGGAGCTTAACACCGCTAGCTCCTTCCTCCATCTTCTGTATATGTAACCACTGGCTGTGACCATAGCCTTATTCGAAAATGGATTTCGCACTTTTGCATCTTGGGAATTCTGTGACGAGTCCTTTCGACTCTCCATGTCACGAACTCCGAAATAGAGCTTGGCTTTATCGCGATTTCTCCATTTCACATTTCGCGAGTTGGAATGATGGAGCATCTCATGCCTTTGAATTTTCATTCAGTAAAACAATCTTTCGACATGTGTCCTCTGGATCCAATGGTCCATGACTGTCCTCGAAGAATGGCCAGGATTCCTTCACAGTTTTTGAGAGTTGGATGTCTCTTGGTCTTATCCGCCTTGCAGCTTCACCATATCTAACGACTGTTGGTCCTTCATAATTACTCCAGCTCTGACGGCCCAAATATTTTCTTGATCTTGCATTTCATGAGTTTGAACCTCTTTCCTTTGCATTTCCCGATATGCGAGACTCCGAAATAAAGCCTTTGTCATGCTTTGACTGTTTTCCTCCTTCTGAGCTTACACTATTGATGTTGCCATTCGATCGTTGTTGTTCTTCCTTGCTTGCCTGTTTGTCATCGTTGCTGCTTCATTGCTATTCTTCGTTTCCTGCCTGTCTGTTGATCTTCCTTGCCTGCCTGCTTGTCATCGTTGTTGTTGTTATTGCCATCAATGACAAGAATGCTCTTCTTGTAAACATGCCAACAAATTGTCCACGCTTAAACCCAACAAGTATAAATTCAGTTCAAAATCTACATGAAACCACCATAGTTTGAGATATTGGGAAAAGCATATGAATAATTAATGCTTCTCTAGAAGGGAGACAAGCAGAGCATCAGTCTACTATAGTGGAAATTGAATGTAAGCTTCAAAATAAAAAAAAATATATCCATACTAATAGATCGAGGGGTAAGTTTTAGCTATATAAATCCATCATTAGTAGATAATTGTAAGTTGGAAAATGTAAAACATCTTAAATATTGGTTAGTACAATTGGGCACTAGAACTAAGAGAAAAGTAACAAAGTATATTTCTAAGTGTAATATAGGAATCAATGATCAAAGTATTGTGGTAAACTTAAATGTGTTACCCTTAGGATCATATGATATTTTTATTGGAATGGATTGTTTAGAATCACACAAGGTTTTACTAAACTATTATGAAAATTCATTTATATACCAATATGAATATAGTATAAACAAAATAGTTCAAGGACTAAGAAAACCAATTTCACTAAGAAAAATATCATCTATGCAACTTAAAAAATGAATAAGGAAGGGGTGCAACAATATGCAATTCAGGTGATGAATATACAAAATGACAATAACAAACCAAATTTAGAGGATTACATTGTTTTACAGGATTTTAAATATGTTTTTGCTGAGGAAATAGCAGAGTTACCTCCCAGGAGACAAATAGACTTTTATATTGACTTAATACCAGGATCTTCCCTTGTGTCAAAGGAACCTTACAAGATGAGTATTCCTGAGTTAATTGAGTTAAAAATACAAATATAGGAATTATTAGACAAAGGATATATGAGACGTAGTGTGTCACCATGGGGAGCACCAATTTTATTTGTCAAAAAGAAGGATGGGACGTTCTGGTTATGCATTATTTGTCGACAACTAAATAAAATGACAAAAAAAAATAAGTATCCTCTACCAATAATTAATGACCTATTTGACCAAGTGGGAGGAGCGAAAATATTTTCTAAGATTGATATAAGATCTAGTTATCATCAAATCAGAATTAAGGACGAGGATATTAATAAAATAGTTTTTTGAACACGATATGGACATTATGAATTTATAATGATTTCGTTTGGACTCACAAATGCACCAACAACTTTTATGTGCTCAATGAACAATATATTTAGTTAGTATATAGATAAGTTCATTCTGATGTTTATTGGTGATATTCTGATTTATTCAAAAGATGAAAAAGAACATGAAGAACACCTAAGAAAAGTGTGTTACAAATGCTATGGGAACATCATCTTTATGCCAAATTTAGCAAGTGTGACTTCTATCAGAAGAAGATACAATACTTTGGACATGTTATTTCAGAGGATGGGATGGAAGTAGATCCATAAAAGATAAAGGAAATTATAGAATGACCTAAACCCCCAAACATTGTAGAAATATGATCATTTATGGGAATAACCGGTTATTATAGATGGTTTATTGAATTTTTTTTCTAAAATCGTTTTTCCTATTACATCCTAATAGGAAGAGGGGGTAAAGTTTATTTGGTCACAAGAATGTGAGGAAAGTTTCAGTAAGTTAAAAGAACAATTAAATACCACACCTATTCTTAAGGTCTCCAACCCTTATAAGGATTTTACTATTTGTATCGATGCTAGCAAGGAGAGGTTAGGTGTAATTTTGTCACAAGAAGGACACGTGATTTCTTATGAATCAATAAAGTTAAAGGATAAAAAACGTGATTATGTGACAAATGACTTACAATTATCATCTTTGATTCATGCATTAAATATATGGTGTCATTACTTAATAGGAAGGAATTTTTTTATTTTAATCGATAACAGTGGCATAAAGTAGTTGTTAAATCAACAAGTATTAAATGCATGTCAGGAAAGGTGTCTTGCATTCCTAAGTGAATTTTATTTTGAAATCAAACATATTAATGGAAAATAAAACAAAGTGGTGGACGCACTTAGTAGAAGAACATGTGTCATTTATGAAATAATTATGAATAAATATGACCATGATCTCAAAGACAAAATCAAATCTTCACGTATAACTAATGATGAATATACAAAAATAAAGGAAATACTATTGAAAAGTTAAGAGACACAAATATGAAAGATTTCCAAATTGACCAAGAGGGAATTATAAAATTTAAAAATAGAATTTACATACCAAAATCGATGGATTTAAAGCTAATGGTTCTAAATGAAATCCATAAGAAACCTTATTCAAGCCATCTTGGATATCAGAAAATAGTTACAACACTAAGGAAACAATTTTATTGTCCTAATATGAAAATTGATACAACTGACTATTTGTCCAAGTGTTTAGAATGTCAATAGGTAAAGGCGGAACATCAACATCCATCTGGCTTATTATAGTCGTTTTCTATACCAGAATGGAAATGGGAAGTGATATCAATGGATTTTATTACACGTTTTCTATACCAGAATGGAAATGGGAAGTGATATCATGATTCAATTATGGTAGTAGTGGACAAGTTAAGTAAATATGCTCATTTTATATCTGTAAAGTCTACTTACAAGGTTGTTCATATTGCATATTTTTTTATGAAAGAAATTTTTAGATTACATGGAATACCAAAGAAGGTAATTTATGATAGGGATGTTAAGTTTCCTTCAAGTTTTTGAAAGACATTATTTGCAGGTCTTGAAACTCAGTTGAACTTTAGTACTGATTTCCATCCTCAAATCGATGTAAAAAACAAACGTACTAACCAGATTATTGAAGAGATGCTATGAATGTACATGATGGATAAACCGACAAAATGTGAAGACTACTTACATTTAGTATAATTCACCTATAATAATGGTTATCAGTCCTCAACCAAAATGAGTCCATTTGAAATCCTTTAAGGGAGGAAATGTACAACTCTTATTGGTCGGGACAATACAGTTAATAGAATCATGGTTGGACCATATATGTTATAGGAAATGGAGTTGATTGTTAAAAAGGCTCAAGAGAATTTAAAAGTTGCATAGGACCGACAGAAAAGTTATGCAAATCAGAACATTCTACATAAATAATTTAATGTCGAGGATCATGTCTACCTAAGGGTTAAAGAGAAAAGGAGTTCGTTGAAACTCAGGAGATGTGAAAAATTGGTAGCAAGGTTTTGTGGACCCTTTGAAGTATTAGCTTGAATTGGTCCAGTGGTGTATCAGATAGCACTACCGGAAAATTTAAAAGTACATAATGATTTTCATATATTGTTATTAAAGAAATATTTTCTTGACCTCAATCACATAATTGATTGGAACTTGTTACAGGTGAAACCACAAGGAAACTTCCAGGTGGAACCTTTGCGCATTTTGGACAAGAAAGAAACGGTGCGGCAGAATCGGGTCATGATCCAGGTAAAGGTGCAATGGAAACACTTCACTCCTAAAGAAGCTACTTGGGAGTTGGAGGATGTCATGATAAAGACATACCCAGTTTTTCTCCAAGGATGACCAGAAAGAATAAACATTAACATCAAGGACGATTTTAAATCCAAGGAGGAGTGTATGTAATAACCCAAATAAAGTATTTAGTGTGTCAAATAATTTCCTTAAGTGCAAAATTCAAAATTGTGATTTGTAGGGAAAAAGTGGTTGTTATTAATTTAATTAATATGCAAGATATCGAATTACCAAGTGTCCTCAGTTGTTGGACAAATGTAAGAGACAATATTTTAATTAAATTTATGAAGGACACATAAGGGAAAACCAAGTTAAAAGAATATTATCATGAATCCATGAGTGGGGAACAAGTTGGATCTAACCATGGGCATAAAAGGACATGTGTAAGTCAATTTTGGTGATTGACACACCTTGAAAATCAGGGATTACTAAAGCTATGAATTTCCCAAGGAGGAAAAGGAGCTGGAGGAAAAACTAAGACCTAGGAAAGAAAATATAAATACATATGTGTGAGGAGGCATGACACTGCTTATCATGTGGGAAAGAGAAGAATTTGATGTGGAAAATAAACAAGGTATTGTTCTGGTATCAACAATGAAACAAAAAGTTTGTTGTGTGAGCACTGAGGTGTAAAGCAATAGATGACGTTTTTTTTTTATTGGAACAAGAGGATCATTCTGCCTTATGGATTCATGATCAGGATTAGGGGTGATTAGATCAAGTATTTTGGTTAATCCATTCTATGAATGGATGGAACTTGGCTGCTCCTTCTGTTTTCCATATTTTTCTTTAAATTATTTTCAAATTTAATGGTTGATCTTAATGCTATTAGTGGAATTGTGAAGTCTCATTTAATTATGATAACTGATGTAGTTCCTATAATGGTTTTCTTTAAAGGAAATCCAGAATATTGAATGAAAGTTTATATATATATAGGTGCAATATGGATCAAACCTTCTAAATATTTTTATATAACTCCAAAAATAAATTTTTATATAACTCCAAAAATAATGCACAATTTTACTTATAGAAATTTTATTGAGCTATCTCATAGGATGAGATATTTGGCATGAAAGATACCATACAAAAAAGATACATCAATTTCTTTTTATCAAATATTTGTACAGGTTAAATATGAATAAGTGAAAATAAACATGTAATGAGTTATAAGCTCGGAAAATAATGTGGTATAAATTGGTTAATTTATGATTATACAAGATATAAACAGTAAAAATAAGAAGTTATAAATGATTTAAATAATATTTAGACGTGTGTGCAAATAGTTGTCGTGAATGTGGGACTTCTCCTTGAAACCATATTCTGGATAAGAGAGATATGGATTTTGACTACAACCTGATTGGTTCCTCGCATAAAAGAGAGGCCCATCATTAGTCATTGTATCATCTATGAGGATATCACATAGGATATCACATATCAAAATAGAAGAGACATTTTCTTACCTGAATTGAACATAGGTAATTATATTAATGAGAAAACATTGGGTATTCTAACCACTTAATAGTTTGCATAGCTATGAGAATAGTAATAAGAGGTATTCTTATTCTATATAAATTTGAGCAAAAGTTAAATGAACAATAAAATATCAAGCCAAATCAATGTATTTTGAAACACGATGATTTTGATAGTAGAATCAGATTCCTCATATGAATCACTTGTAGAATAAACACATTATTACAAGTATATTAAACAAAGAATAGATACACGTATATATATACCTTACGAATTATATATACTTTACAGGCATAATAAACAAAGGATATATACACGAATATTGGAGTCCTAAGTACAAGGATATATATATATCTTACGTGTATAGTCCTCGACAAGAAATGATCAAATAAATTTATGTAATACAACAACAAAAAACAACGAGACACATATAGAGGTCACAGAAATGTTATCGAATACTGTCAATAGAACTATCTTCGACTGTAGATTTAAATCTAACAAGTAAGATTTGAATTAAATACAGAATCATAACGTCACCGGAACTGTCAGAGAGTTTTAAAAATCAAATGAATGAATGAGGGTTAAACATGGCCAAAATAGGCAAGGGATAAATTCATGGTACAAGTGACTTTAAAAGTTTATAGAAACACTAAGTTAGGTATATCTACAGAGTCATTTAGAGTATTGTAAAGCATAATAACTATAAGACAAACAAAAATATTCTCATTTCATATCTTTAATGAAATGTTATAAGATATATCTGGGGAAATCCCATAAGTTGGTTTTGGGATTGGTACATCTCAACTGAAGCAAACCGAATAAAATTCTAGGTTAATTGACCAAATGTCAAGAAAGGAGAACAATCCAAAAACAAAGAGTTTAAGCGGATCAAAATCACAGTAAACATAACATTAACTACAGTCAAGGCATATTGACAATTTAGGACCATTCAAGTAAATTATAAACCAAATCCAAAATGTAAGTTCTGTCTAAAGCGAAAGCCTCGAACCAGAGTAATACTTTGGGCGTGACCGAGGCCATAAGCCACTGACAGTCGGAACAATCAATAAGCTAAGGATTGATAATGCTCGAAGGAATCTATCTTTATATCATGAAACTACATCTTAAATTACCATTAAGCTCAACAATGCGAAATGGAGAAGCAATATAACGACATTTTAGGAAGACAAACGATAATAGCAGCTAACGAATTTAGTTCACTGCGAGTTCGAAGTTGGATAATGGGTAGAATGGATTTCCAAATATCAAGAAATGTATACAACCCAGAGTAAAAGAATTCAAGGGTCCTTTTAAAATTAAATAGATATTTTGCTTACCTCCATTTCCGACCTAAGCACGGGAGGGTTAACCAGGAGAATGGACACATTTCCTTCTAAACCTCTTATAACATATTTTCTTTGCACGATTAAGTTTGTGCAACATAGGAAACAAGACAACAATCCTCTCCATAAATCTATGAGGATATTGAAACCATAGACGCAAACTCCAGACTAAGAGGGAGACGAGTTAAAACCATAGACCAAGGAAAGAAAAATTACAGGGAAAGTAAAACCTCTCACAGAGGAGAACCAAAACAACACTCAGGGTTATGCAAACGAAGGAAAGAAAACATGTTTGATGTGTTTAAGACTTCATCAAAACCAATGAACTGTCACAATAGTACCAAAACTTAAATTGCAGGGGTGTGATAGCATGTGATCAAAACTGCATGGCATGCTAGTAATGGATCAAGCAGACAAAGACCAACACACAGAGTACGTCGGGTTGAGGATAAGCCTAGACGTAGAGTATCCCTCCCTACGTATATTAATTGCATGTCAAGTATCCTATGACAGAGTAGGTGGGAGATGTAACCTTGGTGTAAGTGAATTGTTACATTTAATGTTGATGAACCTATATTACCTTTGGAGCTCGAATTTAACATCAAGATTTCCATACCTTTTGTTTATTTGTTACGTTACATTTAAATCAAACTACATTTAAATCAAACTATGGAAGCTATACCTTCATATAGGTTAATTACAGTTAAGGGACAAGTGGACACTTGTAACTAGGATTTTTTTCTAGGATGAGTCTAAAACATTTATGAGATGTGTAATTAAAAAAAATGGCGTTAATAAGTATTGACAAAGAAGGTGATGAAATTACAATTTAAAGTTGAATGCTAGTTATGTTATAACAGGTAATTATTCGATTCGATGTAAGCAATAGTTTTGTTAGTTTTGTTTCAATAATAAGTAAAATGAATAAAGAATTTTGTTTTTATTGATGAAATTTTGAGTATGTTACATGAACTTATCACACTAATATGGATGGACAAATGGAGGTAGTGAGGTGAAGTCCTATAAATCTTCTAAGATACTTGGTCGAAGATAAGACAAATAATTGGCATCGGGTATCTGTGTAGAAAAAGTGAGGATATAATATATATCTATAAACTCTGTAGTGTTGATATATTGAAAGAGAATATAGATTCACAATAAAATTGAGTTTAGCATCCATTTGTTCCATTTTGAACCACAAATCTACGACTTCCCCTCTGATCTGGTTGTGTTCTCTCGACGTTGAACAAACATTTGAATGATTTCTTTTTGGATACTCCAAGAGGATAGTCTTTCTTTTTACTGAATGAATTTTTGGGATGCTCCTAGAAGATGAGTTGGGAAGCTTGAATTCCTCTTCAATCGAATTATGTGGACTTTATTTTTTAGTCAACAATATAAATACTATAAATGTATTTAATTTGAAATTATTTCAATTTTTTCAACATCTAATTATATACAAATTTATGTATGTTGTAATATAGATGTTATATATATTTAATTTAAAATATCTAATTACATAGATCTATATGTTGTAATATAGATGTTATATATTTTAATTTAAAACTATGTTAACATTTTTAGCATCTAGAAATGTATTTAGTAATTTATTTATCATAAATGAAGTTTAATCACACAATTTTAAGTTAATTATATATTTTTTAATTTAATAAAATTTGATATTTAAAAAATCTATAAAAATAAAATAAAATATACATGATATTCTTTTTCTCTTTGATAAAAAGATTAAATTGAAATAGAAGTACTATGTTGTTTGATATATAAGATTAAAGGTAAATATTATTAGAAAATATATAAAGTATTTCAGTAGTGTCTTAAGACTTAAAACTGTTAGCATCTTAGAAGAATAAATGTGGCATGTGTTTTCTTGAATAGAATGATATGATTAATCCACATCCCAAAAAATTAGTAATAATTCTTTTCATTATTTATTAATAACTAAGTTATAAAAAACATTACCACTTAAAAATATAAAAAATATATATATCTACATTACATTTATTTTTGAATATTTGTTCCATATTTCAAAATAAGTATATTAAATATTAATATTGACTATAATCAATATAATAAAATTTGATATTTATTAAATCTATAAAAATACATTTAAATATATATGTTTTTTTCTCCTTGATAAGAGATTAAATTGCAATAGTAGTATATGGTTTTATGTATGAGATTAAATCTAGATAGTATTAAAAAGAATTTAAGTAACCTCAACAATGACCACAATAAACATTAACATTTTTATACTATTTAGGGTAAAATCTAAGTAAGATCAAGATCTAAAAAATTATGATTAAACTCACATCCTCAAATAACAATTAATAATACCTATCCTCATTATCAATTAACAACTAAATGTTATTTTATCTCTCCTTAAAAATGAAAACTAAACTAAAATAAATTTATAATCAAAATTATGTTAGTTTAATTTCCAATGCTTAAACATATTGCTTTTATGTTATCTTCTCTATAAACCTACACTTCCATTTATAGTACACTTCTTTTCAAATATTTATTACATACATATACACCATATTTCCTAAAAATAGAAAGTAGATTGTGATCATTGTAATCAAAATCACTTTTATTTAATTGTCAATCTGGGTGCATCCATAAAACAGTAAGAATGGAAACCCCTGGTGCATGCATAAAAAAAAAAAAATTAAAAATGGAAAGCCCTGGTGCATTCATTCAACAAATCATGTTATTCCCAAATGTTTTAAATATAAAATATAGTTTTTACATCTCAATCAAAGATAACCAGTATTTTTATTGATCGACAATCAAATATCGAAAATAAAAAATTGGAAAATAAGAAGAAAACACAGTTTTAGTGATGAGATGCACATGATATCCAATGCCATGGTGGGTCAATGTAGGAAACACAAGAAAGATAAGACTGCAAAAGAACATGATTCCCACTTGAAGCACATCTAAAAGTCACAGGATACATACTTTTGACCACATTATCATCCAGAAGAGCAATGGCAGTAAAGTGAGCAAACACCAGAACCGACAGAAATGCATGCACAAAGTCGAGGAATCGAACCCTGCAGCATGGGGTAGCCCTTTGGGAGTTGCCAAGCCATAGGGAGTTTCCCATCAGAACCCCAAAAGCTTAAAAAAAAAAAAATAGAAAGAGCGTAGAGGAAGAGAAGGCATTCTGTCATAAAAAGCGCTAACTTGATCACAGTGAAAATTTGGCAGAGAAACTGAAATGCAAGGATTGTCACCGTGGTAAGGAGGTTTGCCAGATGTGTCGTGCAAGCTAATGTTTGGTTCAGTACATTCTGAATCAAAGATTTCCTCGTCCCCTAATACTTTATCTGTTCTCTGTGCTTAGAATCATCTGATTTTTCAATTTTTTTTTTTTCCAGAAGTGCCTTCTCCATTTTTTCTTTTGTTTATGTAGGCTTTCAACATTCACTCACTCAATAACCAGCTTAGCAATTTCAGTGCTAAGGTTTTTCTATAAAGGTATAAATATTTTATCCCTTTTGGAATTGAATTGTGATTTTCAAAGAGGAAACATATATTCTGAATCATTAAACTGGAAATTTCATAAATTTCATTTCATAAATTTCCTTGATATAATAATAATATAAAATACTATATTTTTAATAAATAAATAGATATATTAAAAATATGTTTTTAAAATTTTTAATTTTATTCAATTATTCAATAATATTTTAATAATTTTAATTTTAATATATAATACTTTTAAGATAGTATATTTATTTCAATCATTTTAATTTTAATGGAAGTTTATCAATGAAAGTCTTAGTAAACTTAATCATCATCAATATATAAAATGTGATTAAAATAATATATTAATATTATTTATTATTAATCAAAATTTATTTAAAAAATAAAAATTTTAAATTTTATTCATTAAACTAATCATTTAACTTTACAACTTTTTTAATTTAAATTTAAAAAATATGAAATATCTAATTACTAATGACCAATAAGAATAAACTCATGCTACTGTTTTAATGTCAATTTACAATTGTATGTCAAATAAGAAAAAGCTTGATATTATAAATCAAATATAAATATAAAATTTATATTGATAAAACATTACCTCTTATTTCTCATATTATATTATTTTCAAATGATAAAAATTTCTTATTATAAATCAAATATTACATTCATATTAAATATAAAATTTAAATTGATAAAACATTATCTCTTACTTCTTTTTATCTTATAAGATTCTTAAATTATATTATTTTTAAATGATAAAGTTTTAGATTATTAAACTAATATCTAAAAAATAACAATAAGAATTAAGTAGAATAATGATAAGCATAAAATAAGACTAAGTCAATGATCCAAACCCAAACCCAAACCATTTAGTTCTGCGGTTCCAATTTAGGCGGAAGCTTTTATGGACAAAGAATGGGTACTGTTTCCTACACTCACAGTGTACACATTTATGGACAAAGAATAGGCATTGTTTCCTACACTCACAGCCTCCGAAAATGCTACGTTAACATTACCCATCACTCTTCTTAACTAGGTGCGAATAAAAAGTAGCAACAGCAGGTATGAACACCAACAAATAAAAAATTGCATAGTCGTATGCCGAGAACTTATGTGATCAAATTTCATACACAACTCCTCTTCTCCTGACTTCTCTGGAATAAAAAGAGAGTAAACCCTACACATTAAGAAGTGAATAAATAATAAAGAAGTTATGCAAGGAGGTGAATAAACAACAA
>ML784857.1:1113582-1163775 GCA_009831015.1 Picea engelmannii | reverse complement strand
AAGTAAGATCAAGATCTAAAAAATTATGATTAAACTCACATCCTCAAATAACAATTAATAATACCTATCCTCATTATCAATTAACAACTAAATGTTATTTTATCTCTCCTTAAAAATGAAAACTAAACTAAAATAAATTTATAATCAAAATTATGTTAGTTTAATTTCCAATGCTTAAACATATTGCTTTTATGTTATCTTCTCTATAAACCTACACTTCCATTTATAGTACACTTCTTTTCAAATATTTATTACATACATATACACCATATTTCCTAAAAATAGAAAGTAGATTGTGATCATTGTAATCAAAATCACTTTTATTTAATTGTCAATCTGGGTGCATCCATAAAACAGTAAGAATGGAAACCCCTGGTGCATGCATAAAAAAAAAAAAATTAAAAATGGAAAGCCCTGGTGCATTCATTCAACAAATCATGTTATTCCCAAATGTTTTAAATATAAAATATAGTTTTTACATCTCAATCAAAGATAACCAGTATTTTTATTGATCGACAATCAAATATCGAAAATAAAAAATTGGAAAATAAGAAGAAAACACAGTTTTAGTGATGAGATGCACATGATATCCAATGCCATGGTGGGTCAATGTAGGAAACACAAGAAAGATAAGACTGCAAAAGAACATGATTCCCACTTGAAGCACATCTAAAAGTCACAGGATACATACTTTTGACCACATTATCATCCAGAAGAGCAATGGCAGTAAAGTGAGCAAACACCAGAACCGACAGAAATGCATGCACAAAGTCGAGGAATCGAACCCTGCAGCATGGGGTAGCCCTTTGGGAGTTGCCAAGCCATAGGGAGTTTCCCATCAGAACCCCAAAAGCTTAAAAAAAAAAAAATAGAAAGAGCGTAGAGGAAGAGAAGGCATTCTGTCATAAAAAGCGCTAACTTGATCACAGTGAAAATTTGGCAGAGAAACTGAAATGCAAGGATTGTCACCGTGGTAAGGAGGTTTGCCAGATGTGTCGTGCAAGCTAATGTTTGGTTCAGTACATTCTGAATCAAAGATTTCCTCGTCCCCTAATACTTTATCTGTTCTCTGTGCTTAGAATCATCTGATTTTTCAATTTTTTTTTTTTCCAGAAGTGCCTTCTCCATTTTTTCTTTTGTTTATGTAGGCTTTCAACATTCACTCACTCAATAACCAGCTTAGCAATTTCAGTGCTAAGGTTTTTCTATAAAGGTATAAATATTTTATCCCTTTTGGAATTGAATTGTGATTTTCAAAGAGGAAACATATATTCTGAATCATTAAACTGGAAATTTCATAAATTTCATTTCATAAATTTCCTTGATATAATAATAATATAAAATACTATATTTTTAATAAATAAATAGATATATTAAAAATATGTTTTTAAAATTTTTAATTTTATTCAATTATTCAATAATATTTTAATAATTTTAATTTTAATATATAATACTTTTAAGATAGTATATTTATTTCAATCATTTTAATTTTAATGGAAGTTTATCAATGAAAGTCTTAGTAAACTTAATCATCATCAATATATAAAATGTGATTAAAATAATATATTAATATTATTTATTATTAATCAAAATTTATTTAAAAAATAAAAATTTTAAATTTTATTCATTAAACTAATCATTTAACTTTACAACTTTTTTAATTTAAATTTAAAAAATATGAAATATCTAATTACTAATGACCAATAAGAATAAACTCATGCTACTGTTTTAATGTCAATTTACAATTGTATGTCAAATAAGAAAAAGCTTGATATTATAAATCAAATATAAATATAAAATTTATATTGATAAAACATTACCTCTTATTTCTCATATTATATTATTTTCAAATGATAAAAATTTCTTATTATAAATCAAATATTACATTCATATTAAATATAAAATTTAAATTGATAAAACATTATCTCTTACTTCTTTTTATCTTATAAGATTCTTAAATTATATTATTTTTAAATGATAAAGTTTTAGATTATTAAACTAATATCTAAAAAATAACAATAAGAATTAAGTAGAATAATGATAAGCATAAAATAAGACTAAGTCAATGATCCAAACCCAAACCCAAACCATTTAGTTCTGCGGTTCCAATTTAGGCGGAAGCTTTTATGGACAAAGAATGGGTACTGTTTCCTACACTCACAGTGTACACATTTATGGACAAAGAATAGGCATTGTTTCCTACACTCACAGCCTCCGAAAATGCTACGTTAACATTACCCATCACTCTTCTTAACTAGGTGCGAATAAAAAGTAGCAACAGCAGGTATGAACACCAACAAATAAAAAATTGCATAGTCGTATGCCGAGAACTTATGTGATCAAATTTCATACACAACTCCTCTTCTCCTGACTTCTCTGGAATAAAAAGAGAGTAAACCCTACACATTAAGAAGTGAATAAATAATAAAGAAGTTATGCAAGGAGGTGAATAAACAACAAAAAAAAAACAATGCAATGTACGACAACTTGTGAAGAAGAAAATTTCAATTTCTGTTAAAAATTTAATTCTGGCTCCCAAGAATGTATAAATCTTTGTTAACCACTTAATCATTCAAACAAGTCACTAACGCCAAAATTATATCAGCAAACTGATCAGTCCAACTATAAATTTTGGAAATTGTTGATAATATGAAATAAAAAGTAAGAGCCGTTAATCTGTGCACAATCTTTGCCCTTTCAATAATTAAACTGCACAATCTTTGCCCTTTCAATAATTAAACTGTCTATAAAGAAAATTATGGAGCTCTTGAAATTTAATCATCCATAATCATCATCCAACTGATGAAATTTGAACTAAATTAAACTCTTCATAAATGGGCATGAACACTCAGAAACATAAAACTTTAAAACTTCATTCATGGATTCTTATGTAATCAAACTTCATACATAAAGTCATCTTCCCAGAATTTATAAATCTCTTCGCCCATCTAAAAACAAATCACCAAAGTAAAAAATATATCAACAAACCAAGAATCTAATTATGAATTTTAAAATTAAATTAAGAAATCATCTATAAAATATGATATCTATTTAAAAGTTATGTAAAAAAAAAACTTAAACCTATAAGTAAAATAAAAGGTCGTATAAGTCAAGTATACATAATAATCAGCCCTCACAGATAATCAGCCCCCACAGATGAGATTTAAACTAAGTTCTGCACAAATAAGAAAACATTTACAAAATGTCCATAAATATTTCATCCGGAATAAAATTTAGCAACCGTTCATCTGTGTATAATCGTTAACTTTCCACTATTTAAACTGTGTATACAGAAAACCTGCAAAACGTCCTGCTTAGGCTGATGGAATTGAAAGTAAAAGTTCGTATAAATAAAATGTAGATAATAATCATTGAACCTATGAGATTTAAACTAAATTAAATTTTGCATAAACATAATCGCAGATAGATTCAACTTCACTGACATCAAATTGTAATTGCAATAATTTGAATATATGAATTCTATCGCATGGATTGATACAGTAACTGAATACCAATGGAAGAGTTGATAAATGACCACTGCAATACAGAAGACATGAATGACTAAATAATAAGTGAATAAATAATAAAGAAGTTATGCAAGGAGGTGAATAAACAACAAAAAAAAACAATTCAATGTACTACAACATGGGACAAAGAAGATTTCAATTTCTGGGTCCCAAGAATTGATAAATCTCTCTTAACCATTTAATCATTTAAACACGTAACTAACATCAAGTCCAACTATAAATTTTAGAAATTGCTGATAATATGTTATATGGAATAAAAAGTAGGAGCCGTTCATATGTGCACAATCTTTACCCTTCCAATATTTAAACTATGTATAAAGAAAATCATCCAACTGATGAAATTTAATCATCCATAATCATCATCCAACTGATAAAATTTAAACTAAATTAAACTCTTCATACATATATTAACAGAGCTTATGTAATCAAACTTCATACATAAATTCAGCTTCCCAGAGTTTATAAATCTCTCTGCCTGCCTGAAAACAAATCACCAAAGTTTATAAACATCCGTTGAAGCAGAATGAAATTGAAAATAAAAGTCCATATAAGTAAAATATACATAATAATCAGCTCACTGATCAGATTTAAACTAAGTTCTGCATAAATAGAAAAACATTTACAAAAATTTCATAAATATTCCATCCGGAATAAAATTTAGAAACCGTCCATCTGTGTATAATCTTTACCTTTTCACTATTCAAACTGTGTATACAGAAAACCTGCAAAACGTCCTGCTTACGCTGAAGGAATTGAAAGTAAAAGTTCCTATAAATAAAATATAGATTGCATAAACATAATCGCAGATAGTTTCAACTTCCAGACAAACATCAAATTGTAACTGCTATCATTTGAATATATGAATTCCGTCACATGGATTGATACAGTAGCTAAAGACCAATGGAAGTGTTGATAAATGACCACTGCAAGACAGAAGACATGAATGACTAAAGAAAATCCTTCCCCACCAAAACACATAACATTAATCCCCAAATCAACAATAACTTAAACATATAACATGAAAAAAAAAACTAGTAAAGGAAAGTGCAGAAGACCGGGCCATGAATGGAGTGATGGATGGAGCAAGGTGTTTATATAGGAATTCGAGCCCATTGAAGCCGTTGGATTACAATCCTTGTAGACGTTGGAGGGATCTACGGTCCTAACAGCCAACCAAGAAAAGCATACACGTTGGAGATGGATCTACGGTGCTGAAGAAGAACCAGGAAAAGCATAGACGTTGGAGATGGATCTACGGTGCGGAAGAGAAACCAGGAAAAGCACGAAAAGCATTAGATCATAACGGTTTGGTATGAGATCTACGGTTCTCACAAGTAAGTTGGGAGGCAGGGCAGAAAGGAAAGTGATGATGACGGAGTGGACCCTTGTGAGTTGGTACGTATGAAAGGGATGGGGATTTGAGGCTGCGATTGAACCTTACTGTTTTCCATGTGAAGGAGTAAATGTTAATCTAGCGATACATAAAATTTTAACTTTTATTACTTCATAATTTTGATGGATTTTTGAGATTTAAAATTGTGTAAAATTTTAAAAACATTATTAATAATAAAATTAAAATTTATTTTATTTCATTGTGAAATATTAATTGTTTTATCATAAATAAATTAAAACAAGATAATATTTTATTTATATTTAAATTTTTTATTAAATATTTATCAAATTTAGATAAAGAAAAATTAGCTTACTTTTAAAATACTAAATTTTTTTACTATTTTTTTTTACCAAGATTATGGAAAACTTGTATATCAAATTATGTTTTGTGAAAAATAATTTTTACGATCAACAATAAGTTAAAGTTAATACTTTGTTTATCATTATTAAAATATATTTTAATACTTTGTTTATCATTATTAAAATATATTGCATCATCAATTTCTATAAAGATTTTGGGAAATTAGATATCAAATTCTGTTTACTGAAAACAATTTTTACAACCAAGTTGAAGTTAACACATTGCTCATCATTATCCAAATATCTTTCATGAATATATTTTATCATTCATTGTTATACTCTATGGGAGGTTGTATCTTGCAAAGTTTTGATATAATGATAATATTGACTATTTGTCCATTATTAACTTGTATCTTATTCTTTTAACTTGGGTAATTTAATAGTCCAGTTTACCTTGGTTAATTTAATCGTCATGTTTTTCAACTTTTTTTTCTATATACCTACCTAATAAAGGTATAGGTTATAGAGAATATAGATACAAGTCTACAATTTAGAAAAATAGATTTTTTAAGATTTATGGGTATTGAATTTCTATAAATTTTGTTTTAAATCCTTTTCAATATTTCAAAGGTATAATGCATAATATAATGGTAGATAACTAATTTATTGATTTAAAAAATTGTTGTTAATTTTTAGTGGTTTTTTAAAAATTTGAATAGTTATGGGTATATAATGCTTAATCATATATATATATTCACTCTTTATTTTGAATAATCTACATTGGGAGTTTATAGAAAATATCATGTTAATATAATCATACAATATCCTTATACCAATGTCAAAGTAGACTACAAGGTTATACAAAAATAAGTCTACTAATTTCAGTAGAAGGGAATGTGCATAAATTACATAGTACTATACGGATAGTCACACTCCATCGTTTGGATTACAATCATTTCTTAAGAACTCCATGAATTTCAAATTATAAACAATCAACTAGATCAGTGATCGACAAACTTTTTGCTTGCCTCCATGTCACTTAAATTTCCATATATGACTCTTCAAATTCATTACACCCATCAGTGTGTTTCCTTTATAATGAACACTTCTATTATTTTCTCCCCCTTAAATGTTTTTATAAGGACTCTTACAAATACACATAATCTCTTCATATGACATGTTATTCCACATAGTAAGCTATTCTTTATATTTAGCATGCTTCTAGTCTCGTGGTTTTCTCATATACAACTTTCTCTATCTCAATGAGGATCATGAATCCTTCACATTCTCATATGTTATTTAATTTATATGTTTTCTTCTTTTGTATCATTATCTACTTTTTGAGTTTCTCACCTTGTACCCGGGATGATTTTAGGGGCTAAATTTCACTCATGGGATACTTTTGCATGGTTTTTCCCAAAAACCGTGTAATGAACCACATATTTCCCAAATATTTTTTTTTTGTTAGGGAACATTAAAACTTCTTGACTCTTCAACATCTTGATCAAAACACATATTTATTTCTTTTATTGTAAGGAGAGTAAATTTATCGTTTCTATTGGATTTGGAATCATATACTTATTTGTAATTAATACAATTGCGACTAGGGTTGTCATAGCCCTTAGAATATCTTCCATGTCTGTGTTAATTCATGCTATCCAAAATTTACAGTGCGTAATAAACTAAAGATTAAAGACTATCATATAATATATCCATTACAATTAGCACTTATCCATAAGGATATACATACATATAGTTTACCATGTAAACTATCATATGGTTTCCATAGTACTGACACTATCCATGTCAATATATATATATATATAGTTTATCACATAAACTAACCTATGGATACCATAACCTTAACTCTATCCATATCAATATATTTATACATATATTGTTTACCATATTATCTATCTCATGGATACTATGTACTAACACTATCCATAACATCAATACATCATTTAATATACAACATTAACCCTATCCATAGCATTGCATAATGTTTAACCCATGGTCTGCTATATGGATACTATCGCGATGTAATATTTTAGCTTAACGATATAGTTATCATTTAAGACATAGACTGTTACAAGATTATCATAACACTAGCAGTATCCCTAATGATATACTTATTGTTAATCATAAGGATTAAAATGTTGGAAACCATAACGATGTATGCTCTTAGCATAGAGTAGCGAGCACATACCAATACACATTTAAAATTTGTAACCCACCTGACTAGAAACATGACTCAACAATAAATTGGTTTGAAAATGTTTTAATGGAGGATGTCAGTTCGGATCATGTATATGTCTAACCCCTGGTTATTCCATTAATGGATAGACTTGAATTGTACCTCCTGGACTTGACACTTAGGCCATCGCTTCCAATGCAATCTTGCCACCTCCACGGTTTCACATGGTAGAGGTTATGGCGCGTACCTACTGCATTACTCCTTTAATGAGGCATGAGGTAATAATCGTCCATTGTTTGTCTCTTTGGTCTTGAATCATTTTGTCTCTGTGCTGAAATGCGAAAATGCCCTTTTGCAATATATGCTAACATTTTCCCCTACTCTGTAAGGCCGACGACTTGGGAAGCTCGGCGTTGGTAAAATATGGGAGGAGGTGATGCATCTTTGGTTATCCTATGCGCAAGGTAAGTAAAACAACTCTATGAAAGAATACTCTATTTGATGTAATGTGATATAAGAGATGTCTATTGTCAAACTCTCCATTTCTCTCTCTGTTAATATTTTGCATGTATTATCGTTGCATCACCTTAACCATTTTTCTCGCGAGGTTTATCTGTGTTTAATAGATTCCCATTTCTCTCTATGTTAAGATTTTTCATGTATTATTGTTGCGCCACCTTAAAAGTTCTGCTCTCGAGGTTGATCTGTGTTTAAGAGACTCCCATTTTTCTCTCTGTTAAGGTTTTTCATGTATTATTGTTGTGCCACCTTAAGCATTCTTCTCCCAAGGTTTCTCTATGTTTAAGATTCGGGTCCAGAGGTTGTTACGTTTTCCTCGGTTGTCTGTTGTTCTTCTTCACACACTTATTACAGTTCTTTCGTGGCCTGAAACTTTTAAGGGTCAAACCCTGGCTTGTCTCCTTTCAGACTTGTCTATTGTCGAACTTCGTAGGGATTTTCATATTTATCATTTATGCATATATAAAATCAATAACCATATGTGGGAAACCCTTCCATTTATATTCTAGGTAGAATAAATCCTCTATGGGAGTTTTGTGGGTTTCTTCGTGTGAAAATTATAAATCGTAGTGAAAATCCCTCTATGGGAATTTGTAAATAATCTCTTTGTAAACTATGTTAATGCTCTATGGGGATCGTAGTTTACGCTCTGTGTGTAAAGTAGCATCATTTACCCTCTGTGGGGATGCATAATTAGGCTTTCTGTAGGATATACCAATATTGTAAAAGTTGTGATTTATGCTCTGAGTATACAAAAGCATTATCTACCCAAGGTGGGGATTCATGATTACACTCTGTGTAAAATATATATCAACACTTTGTACTCGTAATTCATTCTATGTGTATGCAAAAAACATTACTTACCCTCTGTGTGGATTCGCGATTATGGTGTGTAAAAACTCTATAAATCATAAATCATTCTTTGTGTATGCAAACACATTTCTTACCCTTTGTGGGGATTCGTAATTATGTTGTGTAAAATATATACATCGACACTCTATAAATCGTAACTTATGCTCTATGTATACAAAAGAATTATTTACCCTCTGTGGGGATTCGTAATTGTGCTCTCTGTATTTAGATCAACTTTGTATAAATCGTAACTTATGCTCTCTGTATGCAAAAGTGTTATTTACCCTCTATGAAGATTCATAATTGTGCTCTATTTATTTATATTAACAATGTGTTAAATCGTGACTTATGCTCTGTGTATACAACACATTATTTACCCTCTGTGGAACTCGTAAATATATGCTATGTTTTATAAGTGAAGATTATGCAGAGTTACATTAAATTAATGAGGGGGCCATGTTTTGTTTTGCGAGGGTACCCATCAACCGATTTTTAGTCCACTCCTCCCCCTTTTGGGTCGTGGATAGATTGTCACACAAGCACAAGTGGTGATCTGGTTCTTCGCCAAACTCAAGCTAAGTATTGTTTTAACTTACTTTTTATACTTAAATTCCATAGAATGAAAATGCTAGTATGGATTACTAAACCCTCGTTTTCTCCTTTTTCAGGTTTATGCAATCGAGAAAAGCGGATCGAGGAAAACCTCTTGCTCGAAAGGTATTTGAGTTCCGATCTAGGCGTACCTTCTTCGATTACAACATGATTCTCTATTTACTTCTTATAATTCTGTTTATATTACAAGTTACCGTGGAGTCTTTGGTCTATGATATTGTAATATTTTGAACAATGCTCGATTGAATACAAGGGTTGATTTTGTAATGAGTTCACAAATATGTTTTATATAGTAATCAAAATTGTATTTGAACTATTATTCTTTCTATCTATTCTCTGTGGTTTTGTACCGATCTGAATAGAAATTCAACATATATAAATAAATAGTCAATAGGAACATAGCAACAGTTCTATTTTTCTTTTATGTATAAACACAYATATATATATATGTATATACAGTCATTTATAACCATGTTTAATGATCACTAGGAACATACARYAGTTCTATCATTTCTTTATGTATGAATACATATGTGTGTATATACAGTCATTTATATATATGTATAACCCTACATAATGATTACTAGGAACATATCGTAGTTCTTCTATTTCTACAAAGTGAGAACATATATATATGTATATACCATCATCACATAAACCATCACATCCTAACAACTAATAATCAAGCAAAATATTGACAAGGAAAGCAGGTAAAGGTACATATCTAAAAAGCCTAATGCTGGGATACAAATGGAACAACCACATTCCACCCAACCGTAGAAAAGAACAACCAAGTTCACTTTCCCTGTTCACCCCCTAGCGTGACCATAAGTCCATAAGGGAAAACTAAAATGATCCTCTTTAGCTACAGTTACCATCCACTACTTAGAAATTCCTTTGCCTCCTCCATATGTTGTTTTTATATGCATCTTGTGCCTAGGTCTTTCCTTCCCTCCTTGGGAAATTCACATCTTTACAAATCCGTGGTCAAATCCCACATTTTACACTTGTAAAAATCAGCCTTGAGGTAACTCAAATTTGTTCCCCACTCATGGAGTCATGGTCAACTATTTTTAACCTGGTTGTTCCATTTCTCTTCTAGCATTTAATTTATAAAAAAAATTGTCTCCCACATGTGTCAAAATAAAAGAGGTTAGTTGGGAAGGTCAAATCGTTGCCCAATAGTCATCAAATAATTAATTACAATAATAAAAATTTCAAATTCCGATTTGCCATAAATGACAAATAATTTCCAAATCTGAATTTTCCAAAAACAAAAATTATTCTAAGGTTCACTTAGAATTTAATAATTCTAAATTTTGAGGATATTACAAAACTACTCACTATTCTAAAAATGATTCGCCCAAATTCTATAGGATAAAATCATTTTACCTTAAAAATCACCAAAATTTAATACAAACTATATACAATTCTTAGAAATTTGAATATTTTTACAAAAATATCGTAAAACATTTTATAGTTGACATCAGAAGGATTAGTAATATTTGCCAAGTTTTCTAAAATTTAAAATAAATTTTCATCCTTAAAATCATCTATGCCTTGTACCAATACAAGTTTGAAATAAATTAATTATGGGAAATATACCAAACTCTTGTGACAACATGAAATCATCTTTATTATCACCAAACTTTCTCCTCATCATTGATCCTATATACACTTTATTTTTTTATGTGCCCCTAAGATAATGACATTTTATTCAATACACCATGAATGTATATCCAACTACAAATTACTTAAACATTCTCCATGTGTTAGTACAATCTTTATAATTTGTGCATTTCTATCTCATTTTGTCTACGTTTGCATATATGCACCTACTTCTTATCTACAAATAGATTTTGATCACCACTTTTTCTGCAAGTTGAATAGTAGGTATCTCAAGCCTACAACTCTTCCTTTATTACTCCACACTCATTCTCAAATGGAAACATTCCTATGGATGTGTTTATAGATATATTATATTATCAATTTTCCTACACATATACCAATGCCATTTTTGTGTATTATCTCCAACCAAAAATGTAAGAAGTTTTCTAGGAATTCAACTCATTATCTCCATCTGTCCATCCATATTAGGGTGATATGTTCAACTATATTTTAAGTTATTTCACATGCCTTTCACAATATTCTCCAAAAATAACTAACTTACAAATATGGTATTACTTTCACATGTGATTGTTTCAACTATCTTAATAGGCACTCACCAACTTGAAGAAGAAATCCATGCAATACGTCACATCATTGTTATTCTTACAACCAAATAAATTTTCACTATATTTTAAACCTTGTAAACCATGAAAAAATTTACATCATGAAATCCTTATTTCGTTCTTGAATGTCCATATATAAAATTCATGGCTACATCTTCCAAAAGCATCTTTGAAATCGTGAACCCTATCTAGAGTCACATGTTTTTTTTTTTTTTTTTTTAAGTATATGACCATTCTATTAATTATAAACAAGTTTTACAGAGAAAGTGAAGCCTCTTCTAGCATCAGTCATGTGAAAACTAGGGGTGAATGAGACCTAAAGCACCTCGTTGAGCCGTTTCATTTGAATATTATGGACTAGAGTACTCTCTCGTTGGAGGAGTAAAGGTCCCTACCATACAATGCAACATCAAAGTGAGAACCTCAATAATGTATGCATTATGGATATCTAAAGATTATATTCAATGCTTCAATCGTATGAAGTCTTGCACCTTGGGTAGAATTCCCAAAGCTACCATTGTTTTTGTATGTCAATAGAGTTCTAATGTACGAAAGAATTTGGAATTTCTAGTTCTCGTGCATCCCAACTCCTGAATTAGAACAGGAACCTCAAATTCCACCCCTTCGTACTCCTTGAATAATTAGAACAGGAACCTCAAATTCCACCCCTTCGTACTCCTTGAATTCGCGCACTAAGTGAACTTCCTCCTCCATACTATGCATGGATAATTTATCTTCCTATGAAAAAATATCCACGTAGAACTCTGAAGCATATTTTGTTTCTTTGACAGCACAAGTTTGCTTCATAGAGGGGTTGTGAGGTTTCCCACCTCATGATGACATAACTAAAAGGAAAAGCAGTAGAGGATAATGGAACAAACCAGTCGCAGGAACAAAATGATCCCAAATCCCTCCAAACTTTGCAGTAGTTGAGACATGCTTCCATATTTTTTAAAAATTCGAGGTCGAGCTAGCTCAAATCTTCCTCGCACCTTTACATCGTCATTCATGCTACTCATTGAAACCAAAATTATGAAATTTGTGTGTGTATCATCCTTTCAAGGCTGATGATAACATTCATGAACCAAATATCCTCGATCATTATCCACTCTTCTGCTAAGTATAAATGAAGGTACAATCTGTTTCCCTTGCCTCAGTATAATACTGGAAGGTTCCTTCTCTGTAACCATCTTCCCACTCAAAATTATGATCGGCGCTATCAGTTTTAAGTCTCCTAAATAAACCATGTAGTATCATGAAGTGACGGAACTAACCAGAAGGGATTCTTCCCCTACGTGAAGAGCTGGGACAGGACTAGCATGTTCATTATCACCTCGCTTTCCTCCATCAATGATTTTTTCTTGCCTTAACCTGAGGCATACACCCACCTGCGATGGAGATAAATTTGGAGGGATCGTCGAGGTGATGGGTGTATCATGGAATATGGTTGCAATATGTTCCCCCGGACTAAGGCTTATCAGTCTCTTTTCTAGGTGAACTCGAGGGCACCCCATCCGAGGGGAGTCATGTGTTCCTTGAGTCACTCCCTTTTCCAACTTTTAATCATGCACATTCCCACAACTATATTGACCTCCATTTTCATACTCAACCAATAGTAATCTCTTATGTAACAAACTATGTCCATGAAAATCAACATTTGTTATATTTTTAGAAGGATTTCGTGGATGTCTTTAATAATCCACAATGACAATATGGAGACCTAATTGTAGGTTAGAGTCATCGGATGGACCAGTTGCAAAGTCAACCATTAACTTTGTGTGTTCCCTCGAATAACCCTAATATACAATTGGGTTAATCTTAGGTCCTATGAACTAGCTCTCCCATATTGGATCGGTAATTTTGCATCTCTTTTGAGTGAATTATTTTTCAGGACAAAGCCACTAAGAAATCCTTGGAGAATGCAGATCAAGTCACAAGTCACAGGCAGACGCAATACTACTAATATCAGGGGAAAATGTGGAAATGGAAATGGTTGGAGAGGTTAGGTGGAGATGGTTACCTTCATAATCATTGATGAATTTGAGATCTCTCTCCTCCACCATCACCAAAATATGGAAGATCATATTGACTCTTCGTGAAAATGGTGAGTTAATTATGAAAAGTATATGTTAAAAAGTCAAATATGGAAATATGCTTACATGGTGTTAAATGATAATATAAGATCATAATTATGTCATAATCAATTAAATGAAAGCATGGTTATTTAGGGATTCAACCATATTAAATTAGACATAATATGTGCTTTGAAGGAAAAAAGCACAATTTAAATTTTCACTCTTTTCACATGTTTAAAAGATGAAATGTATAATGCATAAAATTATAATCAATTAAAAACAAGCATAGTCAAAATCAATAAAAGACAAGAATAATCAACTATAAAGTAAAGACATTGAATCAATGGTAAAGTAAATATTATGTTTTTGAGAACAACTACTCAATTTAAATTCTAACATCTATCACCTACTTAAAGATGAAACTTATAATGTATAAGATCATAATCAATTAAAAAAAAAACATAGTCTACGTAGTCAACTAGCTAAAAATAAACGGTATAATGTATAAGGTCATGAGGGAAAACTCCCAACGACAGGTCGCAATTAGACCCACTATCGTTTGGGGTAGCTGACCAGATTCTGGCCTGGTTACCAACTAACTAAAATACTAACTAAATATGAATCTGAGAACCAAAGGTTCTGAGATGAATTAAAAAAAAATAAAAATAAGTAAATAAAACTAACTAAAGTTAAGCTAAGGTGTATGATTATTATTCTAAGATGAAGTTTTAAAATAATACTAAACTAACCTATCATGATCAGGGGAAAAATAGAAAAGTAAATAATAGAGTGAATAATGTGTATTACTTGCGTAGAATAAATTCATGACACAAGTGATATATAAGTTTAATAGAACAACCGATTAGAACCAAATAATTTATTAATTAATAGAATTATGCTATTGATGTACTCATCTTGAAAATCATGGTAACTGCAAACTGTAAACATTAATTCAGAATCAATTCATCAACCAATATTCACATACCCCAAAAAGAGAGATGCATAAATAGAATAATCACATTCATACACATTAATACAATAATATCCAACTTAAAAATGTCTCTGAGATTCAAATTAACTTGTAGTATAAATATTGTCCTTCCTACATTCAAAAACCAAAATCCCTTTCAAATGGAAAAGGCACTCTTTTTATAGTGAGGGGCGACTGTTTACAATCATTCTTCTTGGAAATAATGAAATTAGGGCCATTTCACAAAAAGGGACTCTTTGTATTCAAAATTTATATTACAATAACAGAAGAAAGAAACATCTTGAAGGAACTGTGCAATTTTGTAATCATGACCTGGCATGTTCTTATAGTTTGTGTGGTATTCTTTCTAAATGGAATGATTGTTTAAAATGATCTCAAGTTTTCTTGATTGAAATCTCTCTAATATCGACTCTCTGTTGCAGATTTTTGTGAACACCTCTTGATATAACTTCTGTATTGTGGCCTTTACGAAGGATTGGATTTTGTGGGTGAGCCAGGCAGGTTTCAAGAGGTGTTCTTCAATTGATTTTTATTCAAATTGCATCAAACTATGGATGTTTTCCTCGATAGATTTATCGAGGTCTTCCACCTAAACCATTTCAGAACTGACAAAAGTCATTTCATCGATGGAATGCATTGGTTTTACCCCTTCCTTTTTGATGAGATAATTTGCATCTTTCGACAGTTTCACACAAGTGTAAGCAACTAATCCTTTGGTGGAGTGGGCACTCATGAAGAGAGTTTTTCTAGTTTCGAAGAGCATTTAGTACCTGAGTCTTTCCCTCTTCGAATATAATGATAGGGTAGTAGATGGAGGTTGGTGCATGTCCTGCCAACTGATCATCTCCTTAAAGGATTCACCCACTTCGTAATACCTTCCTTTATTCTCTATCAAAGTGATTTGTAACCTAAGTTGTTCATGTCTCTCAACTCGTATGATACTTAACAAATAGAGGAGATCATTATTTTACATCGCTATTTTTTCACTTAATTCCAGTGCTTGTGCCTTGATGGATTCCATGATGCATGCAAAAGCTCTAGTCTTTTCAAGGGTTGTATTGAGTTTATTCCTTTCCACCTCTAAATCATTTATGTGGGTGTCCCATTGGATTTTCATCCTCTTTTCAAATTCTATGTTCATTTGGTCTCTTTGTGCTTGTAGAGATCTATCGATCTTCTCTGAATTGAGACCCTCAACTACTTTTACAGCTTCATGGACATCTATGGGGAATTTGTTCTTTACACCTTTTAAATCTATATTCAAATTGACTATTGGGTTCTTATTCATGCTGAGGGATTTAGTTACCTCAAGGACAAAGGAAGCATTTAACCTTAGAAAAGATTTGAGAGTTGAAGCTTCTTGGATCATGTTCTCTTCTGGTTCAGGCCCTACTTTCCACTCTAATACCCTAACCACATATGACTTTGACATGTTGTCTTCTCCTCTCTTCCTTTTCGTTGATATTTTCTCGAAGCTTCTCATTCTATTATTGAAGTGGCAATCTCCAATAGCTACTACCAAGCCCTAAAAATTCAATGCTTGCGAGGAGATGGAGGAGTCTCCTGGAATGATGCTTATGGGAGTGTACTCTGGAGGAGGTAAGTTCACGATTCCTAGGTTGGGTGTCGATGGAGTGCTTGGTGTCTAGCTTAAATTCTGCTTCAATAGCTCATGAATGTTCTTCTTAGCTTCATCCTTGTTGGACAATCATTTTTCCTCTACGTCTTCAGCCAATTTCTTAGCTTGTGATTCATTCGCTAACCTCTTGGCTTCTTCTTCTTCAACCAACCTTTTGGATTATTCTTCTTTCTTCTTTTTTAGATCAGCCTAATGTTCCATGCAATCATGTTCTTTCCCATTCTTCTCCTCAGATTGTCTCTTTTGATAATATTTCTCATCTTGGAGCCTTTTATGTTCAATTTTCTCTTCTTTTTTGTTCTTCTCCTACTATTTGGTGATGTCAGTATCTTGTTCTTGCAGAAACAACTTCTAGAAATGGTTTAAACTTTCCCTCTTGAACTCTTCTTGTTAAATCTCAATCTCTCACTTTGCAGTGTCATGAGGCAACTGGTGTAGGACTTCATCATACGAGAGTGTTCCTTTAAACATATCTTCCTCGAAATAAAAAACGTGGATTTTTGGATGGGTGAGGCTAACGAACCTAACATGAATCATTTTCAACTCCTCAACATCATGGTGTTTAGTCTCTCCCAAGAACATGGTTAACTCATGTAAGGTATCTACTTCTTTCCTTACGTGTTGAACGTTGGAGATAGTGTAGCTTCCAATGTGGAAAGGAAAAACTCTCGAAACTTGTTTACTATTGGTTTTCAATAGTGTAGTAACCCTTGACCCCATTGTTTGGTATGCAATTTCCCTCATTAAAAAATGGTCAAGGAAGAAATATGGTAAAAGGTTTGGGGCTCCGGTGGTCCCATAAACCCTAATAAATGACTAATACTTAAAGAAGAACCAGTCAACTACCCCTTCCATCCCACTCCTAGCCTCAAAGGAGATTCAGTGTCCGGGGAAACCAAAAAGGATGGAGTGAGAGGGGAAAGAAATAAATTGCAAATATCATAAAAGTGTTGTCTGTAATTGACACTCCATAATTGAGAGGTTGATTTCGGTCCCAGTTGAACCCCAGGTTGAGAAACTGTATAGAAGAAAAAATAGCATTGATCATATAGGAAGACATAAAAAAAATGGATCCTTCATACCTGAGAGATTCTTCATGTGCAGACATATGTTAAAAACTAGGATATCTTCCTAGTTGAATATTTGTCCCATTTTGACGATGGTGTGTGCCAATGATAGCCAGTAAGTTTGGAAATGTGTGTTTTTTTCTTCCCCAGATAAGCGGCAGAGAATAGACACCAACAACTTGTATGGAGTTTTGAGCCTGTGGGTAGGAACTAATTTATGACCTTGTTTGAGGGTTTCAACTTCGTCTACCCACCAATGATTCATCTTATTTGTTGGTCCTTTTAGTCCTTGGGAAAACCCTTTTAAGAATGGTTCATTTAGAGAGCATGTGGGGGTGGGAAGATGATATCTTGAGCCAGTGTCTTCATGTCCGAGGGACGTTATTCGCTTCCCTTGTTTTATCATGGTGTTCACTATAGTAGTGTCAAATTGTTTGAGGGACCTCTGTGCTGCCTCATTGTATGGGAAGAGATGTGGCCATGTAGATACTAGATGGATATCACTTTTCAATATATTCTGGTGCACTTCTAAATCATCAGCATCCATAGGGAAATCTTCAAAGTTGAATATCATGTAGATTTCTTCATAGTCGGGGAAATGGTCTTCACGAGTGTCAAGAATAGTGTTAGTCACTAGAGATTTGACTAGTTGAGATGATGGTTTGGGATTTGTGGCACCATGGAAGTACACTGATATATTCTACCTCTTGGGGTTCTAGATTGCCATGATAAATTACCAAATTTTCCTAAAATAACATGTTAAAACAAGTATCGACTTAATTAAATAGAACGTGTTAACTGTAATAGAAAAAGGTTGATTAAACGACAAAACATGGGTTACCCATAATCAAGCGATTGCAGTAATAGTGTAGGATCACTAAGAGAATATAGGGATCAAGACAAAATAGAATCTTTTCAAACTATGTTTCATAAAATTATGGTGTAATTTGTGTCTGAATACGAGTTATTTTATAGTTCATAACACATATCAACCTAACAAAAGTATGCCATAACTTCGGTGTGTACAAGAATCTTACTAAATCTGTTCTTAACTTCTCTTGTTAATGCACATTATCTCTATCCTTAAGGCTCATTAAGATTGATGAACGCCTTGATTCATGCATCAGGTTTTGTGCCAAATTGTATTTAAAATAAGACTGTTATTAGGATCGTGCATTTGGAGGATGAGAGATCACGAGTTGATTTGAGCTCTGAGGGGAAGGGTATCGAAGGTATATTCCCTCATATGTGGACCAACTTGTGGATATAACACATCAACCAATAGGTAGAATTATGGGATGAGGTGGGACCTGTCAGGGTCTTGGCGTCGAGGGTTGTTAGGGTGAGGTTGAAACTAAACCCTAAGGGGAAGGTAGCATTAAAATATTCACTTTTCTAGAAAGGAGTGCCAAACATTTTTTTGTATAAGACTTCATAACACAACTATCAAAGATTTAAAATATGAGGAGACATTTGACCTCCGACGAAGATGGTATCAAAGAATATTCTTTTGGCATGGGAGAATGTCTGGGATACACACATGGGATGTTTCTAGAGGCTATCGAAGTTTATCTTCAGAGTTCAAAAGGATGGGGCATGAAAAGGCTTCCGACGAGAATGGTATTGAATGGAATATTCCTTCGATACATTAGATATGGCATAGTGTCCTAAAAAAAAAATGAAACTAAAAACAATAAATGAAACTTATTGGAGAAATATAAACCGGGAAGTCAAAGGTCCAATATTGGGATGCCATTTGGGGAGGAAACCATTTGACAGGTCATACTGACTCAGGGGGGAAAATATATGTTGGTTTTGATGTAATAATACATGGGGCATCGTGAAGATAAAGCGACGTATTTTATGAATTCATCAGAGTGTGATGATCAATGTTTAAGTTGACACATGAATTAATGAACTCTGACGAACACGATCTTAAAAAAATTGTGAGTTTATTTTTTAATTCCTTAGTGAAGAAAGGATGTAGGCATTTTACGGTATAAAATAGGCACAAAATGAAAACAAAAATTAAGGGACCCATAAAATTTAAAATGTGGGTAGTTGTGGGAGGTGAGCCACAACAAATGACGACTTACTGGGAAGAACTAGTTATCTCTGAGTTCCAAAAAAGAGAGAGACTTCAGCCATATTTGAAGATAAATTTACCTTCTAATATTCCATTCAATACTCATATTAGGGACCCCGCATTCATTGGCCTCAGGGAAAGCTATACAGAACACCTGTTACCAATTATTTTCCACATAATTCGAGTGCACGTTTATGGGAAACTTCATACATCCATAGTGAAACAACGATAGTTGCACCACATAGAAATATTCATCAACTACTATAGAACAAAGTATTTTCCTCACCTCTCTTTCTCAGCATTTCTTCGATCCTAGCGAGAATACATATCCACAATGAATATGCCTTGGTATCAGACAAGCATGGCTCCGTCGCTAGCAAGCGTCCATATCCTCGATGAGTTTACTTGTACTTCCCACACTTTTAGTAGTGTTTTCAACTTCCTTATGATTATACTTTTGTATCCACCTTTTATATATAGAATTTAGATATTGTTATTGCAATATAGATGATGATAAATAGGAAGCAAGGTGATATGAGAGTTACTTTGATTTTCTAGTCTCAGTTGAAAGTTTATCCTTGTGGGTATGTAAACACGAATCACAAATATGTTTTAGAATGGGGAATTAATGGGAATATACAATGGAGTTATGTGGAAGATATTGAATTTAGAACATTTCAATAAACTTGAATGGAACACCGAAAAGACATGATGATGGTCACATAAGATCGGATAAATTATGGAAGCCATCGAAGGGTACACAATTTGAAGGTTAGAAGTTTTCTTTTGGAACAGATGAACAAGTTCCTCTTTTTTGTGCTATCATTGTTCACAAAGATAAGTGTTGATCTTAGATCAATTTGACATCATAAATATGGAAAGGTACTCGCATGACAATGCACTTACATGGGTATAAAAGTATTGGGTCTCTATTGCAAAAGAAAGGCTCGTTCAGAGTAACCGATAATAAGTTATTCTAAACTAAAGGGAGAAAACAAATTCAAACAACGGTGGGACTATTGAAGTGAAATATCAGTAGAAAATGAAAAGAAAGAAACTGGGGGAAAAAAACTATGTACAAAGCTACATCACCATTGGTGATTAGGAGAGGTAATTTTTTAGGATTTGTTCATTGACAAGGAGTTCCTCCTCATCTCCCTGTAATGTTTTGAGTCTAAAATTCCCAGGACTTATTTTCTGGTGAATCAGATAGGGTCCTAGCCATAGTTTCTGTAATTTTGATTCTTTCCCTTCAAGTTCTTTAGCTTTGTCCCATTTGAGAATGATATCCCCTTCTTGAAATCCTTTGTTGCCTACATTTTGCTTTTTGAACCATTTTTTAATTCGTTCTTCTTCAAGTTTTAGCAGCATGTTTAACCTTTCTTGTATTACTGGGTAGGCTTTGTCTTGGGTTGATTGGTCCAATTATAAGGTGAGTAGGAAAGTATGGTTCGGCATGGTAGCTTCCTTCCCGTAGACCAGGAAGAAAGGGGAGTTACCAATGGATGAATTGGGAATAACCCTATTAGACCAGACAACATTTTGAAGAGCGAGCTTCCAATTTCTTTGATTATCGTTGACAATTTTCTTGAGGATATTAATGAGGTTCTTATTAGTCGAATCTACCAAACAATTTCATTGTGGGTATTAATTCACTGAGTACTTAAATTTGGTGTTTATTTCAAGAGCGAATTTAGTCATTTTAAGAGAAGAAAAATACTTGGCATTATCAAATACTAAAGATTCCAGAATTCCAAACCTAGTGATGATATGTGATTCAATGAATGAAATCACCTAATTTTAGTTGATGGTCTTCAAGGGGACTTCTTCGCTCCATCTGGTAAAATAACTAGTAGCCATCAAGATGTATTTGTGCATATGTGATGAGTTAGGATTCATCTCCCTGATCATGTCCAACCCCCACTGCTAAAAGGGGTGTTCGATGATGACAATATGTAAGAGAAAGGATACCTTATTTTCTCTCTCGGTTGGCGTCTAGCATCACTGACATTCCCTTGCATATGAATGAGATTATTTGAATAAGGAGGGACAATAATATAAATCCCTAATGATTTTGCGTGCAGTAGTATATCCAATGTAATTTCCTCTCGCGATTCCATCATGGATCTTGGACATGACTTTCTTAGCGTCTCTTCTCTTGAGACATCTTAGGAATACACCATCGTAATTTTTTCTGCATAGAATTCCCTAGATAAGCTGATATTGGGCATATTTGAGCCTTAGGGCCCTTTTCTTTTTTGGGTCCAAATAATGTGGAGTCGATCCATGAGTCAAGTAATATTTCATTTAGTAGAACTATGGGTATGAACTAACTAGGATATAACAAACATCTTTTTCAAATGGATCAGAATCTTGATATAGAACATCTTCCTAAGACCCAACGCAGGGGGATTCCATGGCCATTTTTCATAGCCCTTTCCCTTCGATGAATTTTGAAGGTTTGATCTCCAGGTCATATTATTGCAAGGTTGTAATCCAATTGTCTCTTATATCTGCTAAATCTCTTTGTACTAGGAGGTTTCTAAATGTTGGGTAGGGAACAATAACCTTGGTTTTATATTTGAGTAAGAATGGCTGAAAGTGCTTGAAAACTTCGAATACTTCATATGCTTATTTATCAACTTCAGGATAATTTATCTCAACTCCTTGTAGACCCAAAATTATAAATGCTATAGGAAATTTGTCTCCTTCTGAATTTTTCTTTGTTAAGACAAACAAAAATTCATTATCGAAGGAGAATGTGTAAAGGATGAAACATCGATCAAAATCCAGGATTAATAGTGCATGTTCTTTTTCAATATATTATTTTATTTTATCAAAATCATCCTTCTCTTTAAACTGCCATTTAAATTCAACAATCTTTTTTATCATGTCTTGTAGGGGTTTTACAGTTTTGAAAAAACTGGGAATGAATCATCTTACAAAATTTATTCTCCCAAGAAATGACTGCATAGATTTTTTGTTGTGAGGGGGAGGGATCATAGAAATCACTTCAGAGCTTTCAGGTTCAATCTACATACCATTCTTGGAAATAATGAAGCTCGGGATTTTGCCTTCATAAAAAAAATAAATGGATTTCTTGGGGTTTAGAGAGATGTCGTACCTCCTACATATGTTGAATACCTTCTTCAAATGATATATGTGGTCCTCTCTATTCTTTGAGAATATGGTTATGTCATCTAGGTATACTACCACACATTCTCCCAGTAGACCTCTAAAGGAGATATTCGTGGCTTGTTGAAAATTTGCTCCAACATTTATCAATCTGAAAGGCATGTTCTTATAGGCATACATTCCCCATTTAGTTTTGAATGTTGTATTTAGTTGGTCTTCATGAGATACTAATACTTGGTTATAACCTGAGAACCCATCTAGTAGAGAGAGTGTTTCTGATCCAGACAGACACTGTAGAATTTATGTCATGGGAGGCACATGGTATTTATCTTTCTCTAAGGCCATGTTTACATTTCTAAAATAAACACAAAGCCTGATATGCCCATTATTTTTCCTTGCTGGTACTAAATTGGATATCCATTGTGCATGTCTCACTAGAAAAATTATCTTAGCAACCAACAATTTGTTCAAGTCTACTTTGACTTGCGGTTCAAGGATGTGGTGCATCTTCCTCAAATTTTGTTGGAATCGCTTGGTTTGAGGTTTCATGGGGATGAAATGTTGTATAATATTTTTATCATATGTCTTGAGGTCCTCATACATCCAGGAAAATATGTATTTATACTCTTTGAATAACTTGATGTATGATTTCCTTTCTTCAAGAGAGAATTTTTTTCCAAGGTTAATGTTCTCAGGGGAAATATTTGACCCCAGGTTTACTATTTCAAACTGTGTGTATGAAATGTTAGTCCTGCAGTTGGTGACATTTTTGAATTTTTATTGAAGGTTGTAGAGTTTTTCTAGTCTGACCACACTCTTGGGGATATTGTTGGTCGAGCATGTTTTGTTTGTTGCTTCAACAGTACCATTAATATCTATATTTATTACCAGGACGTGTTGGCCTTCATATATGATAGAATCCTTGAAGGTATGTATGATGTATAGGAAATTAATGATTTGTTATTCATCATCAAAGACCCTCCAATCCACGATATTGTTAGGAATTGATGGCTTGTACAAAACTTCAACATAGAAGGAGTTGATGATTTTTACTTATGCATATAGTAGTTACGGTTCTTGTTTATTATTACAATCATTTAGCACATTAATTGCATATATATGATCACTAAAAGAGAGGCAATCACAGAAACAAGTTAGGCCCAAATATTATCCTGGAAAAACCTCTAAGGGAAGAAAACCCAACAAACTTCCTCAATATAGAATAGTCAACCAAGAACAATGCTTCTCTCCAAGAGAGAAATAACAAAGTAGAAGATACTCCTCTACTCCTTCACTAGGAAAGAGTAGCACACCACTTAACCAAGATGTATCCAAGAGATAGACCAAAAACACTCCTCAACGTCACACCTAGTTGTAGTAGATTATCCTCCAAGACTTTCACACTTTTCCTCTCTACTGCAGATCTTATGAGTGAGTGTCCAAGTGAGGTTTTAGCCTCCTTAATAAATAGTAGTATGGATTCCCTTAATTAGGTCTGGGCCAACCTATCACCTTACCCTCTTAATTTACATTTAACTGTCAAGGCACAATAGGGTCGAATTTTACAAAGGCACAATACAGTTGTCTTAATAATTATAATATAATAACATTCTTTAGGGTTTCTATTGGTCAAATACAATAAGGATATAATACAAAGCTACTCAGTATTCAACACTCCCTCTTAGAAAAGAAGGTATTCTTCTCGTTATGGTCATAATTACTTATTTTGTTCTTCTGCATACTTGGTCATTGTCTTGTTTTCAATCACAAATCTATATATCATAGGAAGTTTTACACTTTCACTAGAATAACATATCAACATACATTGGGGTTACCAACATGCACTGGGGTAGCATACCATCCTACGTTGGGGTTACTAACTTGCGTTGGGGTAGCGTACTAGCTTGCATTGGGGTTACCAACCTGTGTTGGGGTAGCGTACCAACCTGCGTTGGGTTTACAAACCTGTGTTGGGGTAGCGTACCATCCTACGTTGGGGTTACCAACTTTCACTGGGGTAGCGTACCAGCCTGTGTTGGGGTAGTGGACCATCATGCGTTGGGGTTACCAACATGTGTTGGTGTAGCGTAAAATCCTACATTGGGGTTACCAACATGTGTTGGGATAACGTACCAACTTGTGTTGGTGTTACCACCCTATGTTGGGGTAGTGTATCGGCCTGTGTTGGGGTTACCAACCTGCACTGGGGTTGCATACCAGGCTGCGCTTGGGTAGCTTTCCCATACCGATTATCTCATCACTTCCCTCTATCGGGGAACACATCACTTCCCACTATTGGGGAACACATCACTTCCCGCTATTGGGGAACACATCACTTCCTGCTACTGGAGAACACATGACTTCCCTCTACTGGGGACCACATCACTTCCCGCTACTGGTGAAGGCTTTCTAGATCACTCCAATATTGTCTTTGAAATACTCGAACTTGACTCTAGATAGGGGCTTAGTCAACACACTTGCTACCTATTCATCGGTGGAAATAGGCTGGAGTCTTTATTCTCCCTTCTGTACCATAGTGGTATTTGATATCAATAGTATTTGACGTGTCATGAGACATTGGGGTAACTGACAACTTTATGCAACTCTGTTTTTCATAAAATATACAAGTTTCCTTCAACGCGATGTGACATCCCCAAAAATAAAGTATTTTTTGAAATTTAAATTTGTTGGAAAATTATTCTGTTTTTAGTAAATTCGAATTTGGAATTTTTTTTTCCATTTATGGCAATTCCGAATTCCGAATTTAAAAATTGTAATTAATTATTATGATTGTGGGGAAGAGATCTGATTTGACCCAACTAACTATTTGACTATGACACTTGTATGAAAACAAAATATTTTATATTGATTGCAAGAGGACAAATGGAACAACCATGTTAAAATCAACTGACCATGACTCAATGAGTGGGGAACATGTTGGAACTACCTCTGGGCTGATTGTTACAAGTGGAAAATCAGAGATTTGGCCATTAGCAGCCCCTAAAAATCAGGAATTTAGAAAGCTGGGAAACTTCCCAAGGGAGGGAAAAAGACCTGGGCAAAAAGATTTTTATTGATAAATAACATATGTGAGGAGGCAGGACACTACCAAGTATGCTGGGAAAGATACTATTGATTTTTTTCTTGCTGTTATGAACACTACGAAGTGAGTGTGAGGCAAGAGGAATCTGTTGGAATTGAAGGACATTGTTGAGGAGGAGTTTTCCAAGTTCTCCCTTATGGGTTCATGGTCAGGCTAGGGGGTGAATTGGGCAAGTGATTTTGGCTGGCCTATTCTACGGTTGGGAGGAACATGGTTGTTCCCTTTGTCTTCCCATGAACTGGTTCAAATATGTACCCTTTCCTTCTCTGTGTGAATGATCTTATATCTGATGTAATGTATTTATTAAATCTGAAGTGAATTATTTCCCATTTCTGTTGAATGATTTAGTCACAGTTGTAGTGCGACTATTAAATTTGGTATGGATACAGTAATCCTGGGAGAAATCTGTCCAAATGAGTGAAGTATGAATCTGATAGCATACCTTACGAATCTAATGATGAGCGATGTTTACTGTTGATTTAAAGTCTAAATGAATACTAGAAATTTTTTTTTATTTGTTACAACAAATCGGAAAATTGCATGGTTAACATCGGAAGTAGCTGTAGGGAATTCCTTTCCATTTTATCGAAGTTTCCAGTATAGTACCATCTGAATGTAAATAGAGTTGGAGTTAAAGGTTATATATAGGGTTGTTATATTTGTGTAAGTCTTTATATTTTGTTGTAAGAAATTATACACAGGATCCGGTTTGTGGTTTTAATTATATACCTATGAATCCAAAAGTAAACAGGGTCATGGTCAAATATATATAAATACATATTCTTATGTATTACCACTCGAACCAAACTGTATGAATTAGAATGGAAAATAAATCTCTACAGTAGTGCGGATTGGAAATGGCATCATGCATTTATCAAGTCTCGGTATACACATCCTAAAATTGAAAGTGAAAACTATTACCAGTAAGATAGAATTACCCTACACAGTAAAAGTGTCAAGAGGATAGACACGAACTTATATGTGTAAGTCTGTATTTATAGATGTATATATATGTAAATAAGTAATCATTCACAGAGTCACATCTTAGCGCTTGACTCGGATAAACCTCGATCCTAAATTTTTCAGTAGTAAAGAAAAATAGAAATACATCAAAGTAAACAAGACACTAGAGTCTCATTGATGTAATACGAAATGTCTGAGTAAAAGAAGGAAAATATTTTTAAAGAACACAAACCTTCAAAGTATAGAAATTCCTTCCAAAGCATTTTATAATTGTAAGATTCGAATTATACAGAAGTTCAAAAACTGAATACTACTTAAACAACGACCGTAATAACCAAAGTGCCAGTCTAAGATACAATCCGAACAGTGAAAGGATTCGATTAATACAATAGCCATTAGAATGTTCAATTAAATAGGAAAGGAATTCCCGTAGGAAAATCTTCAGAATTATCATTACTCATGACATCTGAACCTTGAACTTAAGAATATAGGTGGGAATTTTTCCCCTCTTTCCAAGCCATTATGGGAAACCAAGTTCCATTATCGAACGTCTACAATCTAAATTGTAACCATGTTTGTTGGGTCTCCTGAGAGGTTAAAGAAAAAAAAAAGGGAACTCGAATACCTTCTATATCGAAGACGAAGAGGAAGCCCCGAAGTCCTTGCTTGTGCAAAAGCCTGGGAGAATTATCAGTCACGAGAGTCAGTAAGCTATTTACAAGAAACAAAAGAACACCAACAGAGTGATAATTATTATTAATGGAATATACTAGAGAATACTTAACTTCTGATTTGGAGGTCTTGTCTTTTTCTTTCCTTGTCGCTTGTCTCCTGGATGAATGTGTGGGCCGAGGGAGAAGCACACAACAAATATCTAATGGGTCCTCGTACCAGCAAATCCCATCATTAGTGATTATACCATTCCTTTGAACGAAAGCAAATATAACGGACCAAAAGTACAGTTATAGTAATCAACAAATTTAAACATAGTAAAATAGATGACGATATTGCCTTTCACAATACAGAGACAAGTATAAGTCGAATTGTGACAAAGAAAGGTTTCAGACCGAGATTTTACCCCAAATGTTGGACTCTTAAACCCTCCCAAAATCGATACTATAGAGAGTAATGAGAAGAAGCAGTCATCACAGGGCGTGTCAGGACCAGACCCCTACGAGGTCACCTTGCAACATTTAGCGTCACCAATACAAGAAAAACTACTAATGCAAATTTTATTCGACGGAAGGAAATTCCCTTATAAAATACTCACAGAACTTTATATTCAAGAGACACATACCGTAAGGAATTTCCAGGGACTGGGTGTGAACATCTTAAGTAGGTTTTTCATTTATACCAAATAATTAATGTCTATGGGTTCCATTGAAAAGGCCAGTTAAGGGTCTGAATGTAATGTCGACGGAAGAACTCAACCTTCGCAAAGGAAAGATTGAGAGAGAAAGAGTTGTCATAGACAGGGTACCCTAGCCCTTTTAACATGAAAACTCACACATATCTGACCCTGGTCTCATTGTATAACCACCGGGTAAGAGCGTGAAGTGGTATCACCTTGAGCATATCGAAACCCTAAACTAATTACCAGGAGGCCAAACTGACAAGTCTCTGAACTTTGAGAGCGAGGAGACAGAGTGTCGAAACTCTGGGTATACCGAAAAAGAAATACACGAAACTCTGTGATAATAACTACAAGTAAAAGGACCATCACTAATTTGAAACTCCAGATCTCTATGCCTCTGGTTTAAAGTTACGATAACATAATAGAAAAACTTACCAGGGAAATGGGCCTAGTCGACTGTATTGCTGAGCAACGACCTCCAATGTATATTTCCCCTCATCCAAAATAACCACACACGGAGTCTATGTTTGTTTTCTCGAGGGTGTACTACTAGAGTAAATGCCAAAGGACATTGAGCCATGTGCTAGGACGGAGTTGGCATGAAAAGATTGAGGAAGGTCAGGTGGGAGAGACATCGAGAATGGTGCGTACAGGACCCATATTAAATACAAGAACAAAGGCTTAATTCCTTTCTGACAGATACATCTCCTTCCCTTACCAACCAAGATGCGAACAGTCACTTCGTGACTGTCCAGTTGTAACTAGTCAGTCACTGGCTAATTCGCTCAGTTAGCTTACCATTTCGTTATCTCTATCGGTGGAACGAATTTTAGTTATGAGTTAGTTGCAGAGGAAAATTGCGTGGGAATTTCCTTGTTTAAACCTTAAGTCGGATGACTAATTTTTTTTTGACCACGACTGAGCCTTAAAGGAAATCCGTTTAAGCGACTCAGACAATGTCAATAATATCACTAACCATGACATAATATGAGTTATGCTAAGGACATAACTCTCGACGTATACACAGTTTTGATGGATATGCTATTACAATAGGGCAATGCTATAAAATTGCGCACAAACATGAAGAATCCAACTTTTTAAGAAGATTAGGACTCGAATCCTAATGTACATCCTATACAGGTGGATATATGTATAAGTATTAATATATTTATGAAAAAATATATGTGTTGAAAGGTACTGGAATCTTTTGGAAACCTCTCATATAAAGTATGATGTTAGTTTGGCATAGTATTATCCTCATATGACAGATAGAATATCAATCTATAATCAGGGTAAGATTTAAATATCCTATTCTATAATTCTATTAAACGAAAGGTTGGAGATTAATGTACCATTTAAATAATAAAAAAAAAAAATATTTCAAATTAGAGGTATATTACATATGGTATCAGAGCAGAGTTTACAACACTGGGCCTTGAACAGGGCCACATTAAAGCTTTGGCATATATATTTTTACTTATGCAAAACTAATCAAAACTTCTTTGTTACAAACAAATTTTTTTTTATGTTTCGTGTTAATAATGGCAGCTCAAAATGATGCAGAAATCATAATGGAAGGAAATCCATAATAGGGACCTCGTAGAGACCCAAGGCAGAATAGTGAAGGAAGCTCTGCTACGGAAGTACTGTAAACAATGAGAAATCTTATTGTTGAGCTATAGGTTTTCAAGGCGTACAATGAGAAATTGAAGAAAGCACAGCAGGAACAACAAGAGATAAATGAAGTCCTGTTGCGCAGTATAGTGACCAACAAAATCCCAAAGGATGATAACCATGATGAAGAGGTCAGCAAAAGGGCCTCCAAGAACTCTGGGCCAAAAACAAGAAAAGGAGACAGTTCATCTGAAGGAACACCTTCAGCTGAAGACAAAACTAAAGAAGACAGAAATGGAAAACAAGTAGGCCACCTTCAAGGAGAATTTAAAAAGATTAAACCAGCCACCTTTGATGGAGAATCAAGGACAAGAGAAGAAGTTGAGGCATGTTTGTTGGACATCAAAAAATACTTCCACATCTACAACTATTCCATAAATATGATGGTCAGAATGGCTATTTACAATCTGAAAGGGAAGGTCAACATTTGGTACGAGACCTGAAATTGGCCAGGGGCGTAAAGGAGAAACTGTTGGGATGGTGTGACTTTAAGAAGTATTTCAAAAAAAAATACCTTTCTGAAAGCTATTATGAAAGGAAAATGAAATAATTTTACGAGTTGCGACTTGGACAGATGCCGATGGAGGACGTTATAAATAAATTTCTGGAGCTACTAAGGTTTGTACCGTACATCCAAGAGGATAAGGTAAAAATCCAGCGATTCTTAACCTGTTTACCATAATCCTATAGGGACAGAATTGAGTTTGACAACCCCAAATCCTTGAGTGAAGTATTCAAGAAAGAACGAATGTGATATGACCAGTACAAACAACGAGTAGAGTTTCCCAAAGCCTAGAAGGATAATAAACAAGATCGAATGAACCAGCGGAAGAAGGGATCCCAGCCAACTCCTTATCAGAATGCAGCAAAAATATTTCCGAGAAAGGACTTTTGCTCCAATCATCTGAATACGCAAGGTGGCAGTAAACCGATAAATCTGGGAATGAAGAAGTTTGGGGATAGCTCCCGCGAGCCATTAAATTGCTGGGAATGTGGAGAACCTCATCTAAGGAGGAACTATCCATGTTTAATTTCAGAAAACATAATTGTTGTTCATCATTTACAGGAAGCCTCAACGACGGGAGACGTGGGCAGAAGCCTGCATCGGATAAATGCAGCCATAGATGGTCGGCAAGTTGACCACCAGTCCTCTATGGTAGAGATCGAAGGTAAAATCAATAACTCTCGAATTTATGTTTTAATTGACCCTAGAGCTAGTGGAGTCAAACAAACTTAAGAAACTAAAGCACGCAAAATCATGGCAGGTACAACTAGCAACAAGAACTAAAAGGAAAGTAGTTGAATTTATTTCTAATTTCGAGTTCATCTTAGATGGTCAAAATATAAGAAAAAATCTGAACATCCTACCACTAGGATCTTATAATATGATTATCGGGGTGGATTGGTTGGAGCAGCACAAAGAAGTACTAGACTGTTATACAAAGTTACTTAACTATAAGGATGACTTCGTCACTACTAGAACAACCTAAGGTATACTAAAACCTTTATCAGTCAGACAAGTTTCAATGATGCAACTCAAGAAATGTATGAGAAAAGGATGTCAAGTTTATGCCATCCAAGTAACGAATCTGTTAGAAAAAGAAGAAAAGCCAAAGTTAGAAGACTTTGTTGTCCTACGTGATTTTAGATACATGTTTGTGGATGAGATACCATAATTACCCCCTAGAAGGGAAATAGACTTCTCCATAGACCTACTACCTAGTTCAGCCCCTATCTCAAAAACACCTTACATAATGAGTCTACCAGAACTGACAGAATTAAAATTACAATTACAGGAATTGTTGGACAAAGAGTATATCAGACCGAGTGTCTCACCATGGGGGGCACTGGTCCTCTTTGTGAAAAATAAAGATGGTACTCTAAGACTACATATCGATTATAGACAACTGAACAAAATGACTATTAAGAACAAATACCCCTTACCAAGGATAAATGATCTGTTCGATCAAGTAGGTGGGGCCAAGATCTTTTCAAAGTTGGGTTTACGATCCGGTTATCATCAAGTTAGGATAAAGGACGAGGACATAAACAAAACAACTTTTCGAACAAGATATGGACACTACGAATTTGTAGTCATGCCTTTCGGACTCAGTAACGCACCAACCACATTTCTATGCCTGATGAACAATATTTTCATTTAGTACTTAGACAAGTTTGTAGTAGTATTTATCAACGATATTATGGTCTATTCTAAAATGGAGGAAGAACATGATGAACACTTAAGAATAGTTTTGCAAACGTTGAGGAAACACAAAGTGTACACAAAATTTGACAAGTGTGACTTTTATCAAAAGGAAATACAATATCTAGGACATGTAATTTCAGCAGAAGGCATTGTCGTAGACACGGAAAAGATAAAAGACATTATGGAATGGTCGGTACCTAAGGATGTGGCAGATATCCGATCATTCATAGGAATCACCATATATTATCGCATATTTATAGAACGGTTTTCCAAGATAGCCTAGCCTATCACGTCATTACAAAAGAAAGGGACCAAGTTTAACTAGTCGCAGAAGTGTCAAGACAGTTTTAACAAGATGAAGGAATTATTGACAACTACACCCATTTTGAAGGTAGCAGACCCAGATAAAGACTTCACAGTATGTGTTGATGCAAGTAAAGAAGGACTAGGTGGTGTCCTAACTCAGGAAGGACAAGTGATTTTTTATGAGTCCCGAAAATTAAAAGAACATGAGCAAAATTATGTCACTTACGACTTAGAATTGGCAGCGGGAATACACGCCTTAAAAATGTGGCGACACTACATAATGGGAAGAAAATTTATCTATTGACGGATGATAGCAGTGTGGATTATATGTTTAGCTGACCAGATCTCAATGCAAGGCAAGCAAGATGGCTAGCCTTCTTGAGTGAATTCGACTTCAAAGTCAGAGATATCAAAGGCAAAGAAAATATAGTAGCAGACGATTTAAGCAGAAGAGTCCATGGGTTATTCGAGATAAATATCAACATGGCAGAAAGTGATCTGGAACAAAGAATAAAGACGGTAGGTATTAACGATGAAAATTACACTAAGATAATGGAAGAATTACAAGACAGTACTACAAAGGCAGATAAACTAGAACTAAGTATCGACAAGAAGGGACTATTACGATTTAAAAATAGGCTCTACATACCAGATTCAACAGAGCTAAAATTAATAGTCTTGGACGAAGTGCATAAGAATCCGTATTCTGGCCATCCAGGATACTAGAAAACAATAACAACACTTAGAAAACTATTTTAATGGAATAATATGAAGGGAGAAACAACAGAATACTTGGCTAGGTGCCAAGATTGTCAGCAGCCTAAGGCTGAGCACCAGTATCCAGCCGACCTATTACAACCATTACAAGTACTAGAATGGAAATGGGAGACCATATCGCTGGACTTTATAACAGTTTTTCCCAAAACTCAGAAACATAAGGATTCTATCATGGTTTTAATCGATAAACTCAGTAAGTCTGCACACTTTATTCATGTAAAGTCTACTATTAAAGCTATAAACATTGTTGAAATATTCATGAAAGAAATTTTTAGACTACATGGTATTCCTAAAATGGTGATTTCAGATAGAGACGTAAAATTCACATCCGCTTTTTGGAAGGAGTTGTTTACAGGGATAAATACTAATTTGAATTTCTGTATGAGTTATCATCCACAAATGGATGGACAAACCGAAAGGATAAACCAAATCATAGAGGATATGCTCCGCATGTACGTAAGAACAAAACTGAACAAGTGGGAAGACTATCTACAATTGGTAGAATTTGCATATAACAATGGGTACCAAACTTCTACTAAGTTAAGCCATTTCGAGGTACTATACGATAGAAGGTGTACGACTCCAATTAGCTAGGATAACCCGGATGATAGACTCATGGTTGGACCAGAGATGCTCCAAGAAATGGAGAACATGGTAAGGAAGGTACAACAAAACTTAAAAGAAACACAGGATAGACATAAAATCTATGTAGATCAGAAAACAAGACACTTGGAATTTCAAGTGGGAGACCATGTTTATTTAAAGGTCAAAGCCCAAAAAAGTTCATTGAAGTTAGGGAACTGTGCCAATATGGCACCCAAGTTTTGTGGGCCCTTAGATATACTAGCTCGAATTGGACCCGTAGCATACCAATTTGCACTCCCAGCTAATCTAAGAATTCATAATGTATTTCATGTTTCTTTGTTGAAAACGTATGTTCATGATCCTCCTCATATCATTGATTGGAACTTGGTGCAGGTGGAACACGAAGGTGAGTTCCAAGTGGAACCCCTATGTATTCTGGACCAGAGAAAAAAAACACTTCGGAACATAGTCGTCGCTCAGGTAAAGGTGCAATGGAAGCACTTTAGTCATGAGGAGGCCACTTGGGAGTTGGAGGGATATCTGCGGAAATATCATCCAATACTGTTCCAAGAAAGGAACGAACACTGAGGATAGTGTTTTATTGAAGGGGGAAAGGATGTGACATGCCCAAAAATAAAGTATTTTTTGAAATTTAAATTTGTTGGAAAATTATTCCGTTTTTAGTAAATTTGAATCTGGAAATTTTTTGCCATTTATGGCAATTCTGAGTTTCTAATTTAATAATTGCAATTAATTATTATAACTGTTGGGTAGAGATCCAATTTCACCCAACTAACTATTTGACTATGACACTTGTATGAAAACAAAATATTTTATATTGATTGCAGAAGGACAAATGGAACAACCATGTTAAAATCAACTGACCATGACTCCATGAGTGGGGAACATGTTGGAACTACCTCTGGGCTGATTGTTACAAGTGCAAAATCATATATTTGGCCACTAGCAGCCCTTGAAAATCAGGGATTTAGAAAGCTGCGAAAATTCCCAAGGGAGGGAAAAAGACCAGGGCAAAAATATTTTTATTGATAAATAGCATATGTGAGGAGGCAGGACACTGCCAAGTATGTTGGGAAAGATACTATTGATTTTTTTCTTGCTGTTATGAACACTACGGAGTGAGTGTGAGGCAAGAGGAATCTGCTGGAATTGAAGGACATTGTTGAGGAGGAGTTTTCCAAGTTCTCCCTCATGGGTTCATGGTCAGGCTAGGGGGTGAATTGGGCAAGTGATTTTCGCTGGCCTATTCTATGGTTGGGAGGAACGTGGTTGTTCCCTTTGTCTTCCCGTGAACTGGTTCAAATATCTACCCTTTCCTTCTCCGTGTGAATGATCTTATATCTGATGTAATGTATTTATTAAATCTGAAGTGAATTATTTCCCACTTCTGTTGAATGATTTAGTCACAGTTGTAGTGCAACTATTAAATTCGGTATGGATACAGTAATCCTGGGAGAAATCTGTCCAAATGAGTGAAGTATGAATTTGATAGCATACCTTACGAATCTAATGCTGAACGACATTTACGATTGAGTTAAAGTTTGAATGAATACTAGAATTGTTTTTTTTTTATTTGTTACAACAAATCGAAAAATTGCATGGTTAACATCGGAAGTAGTTGTAGGGAATTCCTTTCCATTTTCTCGAAGTTTCCAGTATATTACCATCTGAATGTAAATAGAGTTGGAGTTAGAGGTTATATATAGGGTTGTTATATTTCTGTAAGTCTTTATACTTTTGTAAGTCTTTATATTTTGTTGTAAGAAATTATACACAAGATCCAGTTTGTGGTTTTATTTATATACCTATGAATCCAAAAGTAAACAAGGTCATGGTCAAATATATATAAATACATATTCTTATGTATTACCACTGGAAATAAACTATATGAATTAGAATGACAAATAAATCTCTATGGTAGTGCGGATTAGAAATGGCATCATGCATTTATCAAGTCTCGGTATACACATCCTGAAATTGAAAGTCCAAACTATTACCAATAAGATAGAATTACCCTACACAGTAAAAGTGTCAAGAGGATAGACATGAACTTATATGTGTAAGTCTGTATTTATAGATGTATATATATGTAAATAAGTAAGCATTCACAAAGTCACATCTTAGCGCTTGACTCGGATAAACATCGATCCTAAATTTTTCAGTAGTAAAGAAAAATAGAAATACATCAAAGTAAACAAGACACTAGAGTCTCATTGAGGTACTACGAAATGTCTGAGTAAAAGAAGGAAAATCTTTTTAAAGAACACAGACCTTCAAAGTATATAAATTCCTTCCAAAGCATTTTATAATTGTAAGATTCAAATTATACAGAGGTTCAAAAACTGAATACTACTTAAACAACGACCGTAATAACCAAAGTGCCAGTCTAAGATACACTCCGAACAGTGAAAGGATTCGATTAATACAATAGCCATTACAATGTTCAATTAAATAGGAAAGGAATTCCCGTAGGAAAATCTTCATAATTATCATTACTCATGACAGCCGAACCTTGAACTTAAGAATACAAGTGGGAATTTGCCCCCTCTTTCCAAGCCATTATGGGAAACCAAGCTCCATTATCGAACGTCTACAATCTAAATTGTAACCATGTTTGTTGGGTCTCCTGAGAGATTAAAGAAAAAAAAAGGGAACTCGAATACCTTCTATATCGAAGACGAAGAGGAAGCCCCGAAGTCCTTGCTTGTGCAAAAGCCTGGGAGAATTATTAGTCACGAGAGTCAGTAAGTTATTTACAAGAAACAAAATAACACCAACAGAGTGATACTTATTATTAACGGAATATAATAGAGAATACTTAACTTCTGATTTGGTGGTCTTGTCTTTTTCTTTCCTTGTCGCTTGTCTCCTGGACGGATGTGCGGGCCGAGGGAGAAGCACACAACAAATCTCTAATGGGTCCTTGTACCAGCAAATCCCATCATTAGTGATTATACCAGTACTTTGAACGAAAACAAATATAACGGACCAAAAGTACAGTTACAGTAATCAACAAATTTAAACATAGTAAAATAGATGACGATATTGGCTTCCACAATACACAGACAGGTATAAGTCGAATTGTGACAAAGACAGGTTTCGGACCGAGATTTTACCCCAAATGTTGGACTCTTAAACTCTCCCAAAATTGATACTATAGAGAGTAATAAGAAGAAGCAGTCATCACAGGGTGTGTCAGGACCAAACCCCTACGAGGTCATCTTGCAACATTTAGTGTCACAAATACAAGAAAAACTACTAATGCAAATTTTATTCGACGGAAGGAAATTCCCTTATAAAATACTCACAGAACTTTATATTCAAGAGACACATACCGTAAGGAATTTCCAGGGACTGGGCGTGAACATATTAAGTAGGTTTTTCATTTATACCAAATAAGTAATGTCTATGGGTTCCATTGAAAAGACCAGTTAAGGGTCTGAATGTAATGTCGACGGAAGAACTCAACCTTCGCAAAGGAAAGATTGAGAGCGAAAGAGTTGTCTCACACAGGGTACCCTAGCCCTTTTAACATGAAAACTCACACGTATCCGACCTTGGTCTCATTGTATAACCACCGGGTAAGAGCGTGAAGTGGTATAACCTTGAGCATATCGAAACCCTAAACTAATTACCAGGAGGCCAAGCTGACAAGTCTCTGAACTTTGAGAGCGAGGAGACAGAGTGTCGAAACTCTGGGTATACCGAAAAAGAAGTACATGAAACTATGTGATAAGAACTACAAGTAAAAGGACCTTCACTAATTTGAAATTCCAGATCTCTATGCCTCTGGTTTAAAGTTACGATAACATAATAGAAAAATTTACCAGGGAAATGGGCCTAGTCGATTGTATTGCTGAGCAATGACCTCCAGTGTATATTTCCCCTCATCCAAAATAACCACACACAGAGCCGATGTTTGTTTTCTCGAGGGTGTACTACTAGAGTAAATGCCGAAGGACATTGAGCCATGTGCTAGGATGGAGTTGGCATGACAAGACTGAGGAAGGTCAGGTGGGAGATCCATCGAGACTGGTGCGTACAGGACCCATATTAAATACAAGAACAAAGCCTTAATTCCTTTATGACAGATACATCTCCTTCCCTTACCAACCAAGATGCGAGATTAATAACAGTCACTTTGTGACTGCCCAGTTGTAACTCCTCAGTCACTAGCTCATTCGCTCAGTTAGCTTACCATTTCGTTATCTCTATCGGTGGAACCAATTTTAGTTACAAGTTAGTTGCATAGGAAAATTGTGTGGGAATTTCCTTGTTTAAACCTTAAGTCGGATGACTAAATGTTTTTTGACCATGGCCGAGCCTTAAAGGAAATCCGTTTAAGAAACTCAGACAATGTCAATAATATCACTAACCATGACATAATATGAGTTATGCTAAGGTCATAACTCTCGACGTATACACAGTTTTGATGGATATACTATTACGATAGGGTAATGATATAAAATTGCGCACAAACATGAAGAATCCAACTTTTTAAGAAGATTAGGACTCGAATCCTAATGTACATCGTATACAGGTGGATATATGTATAAGTATTAATATATTTATGAAAAAATATATGTGTTAAAAGGTACTGGAATCTTTTGGAAACCTCTCATATAAAGTATGATGTTAGTTTGGCATAGTACTATCCTCATATGAAAGATAGAATATAAATCTATAATCAGGGTAAGATTTAAATATCCTATTCTATAATTCTATTAAACGAAAGTTTGGAGATTAATGTACCATTTAAATGAAAAATAAATAAAAGTTATTTCAAATTAGAGGTATATTACATATGGTATTAGAGCATAGTTTACAACACTGGGCCTTGAACAGGGCCACATTAAAGCTTTGGCATATATATTTTTACTTATGCAAAACTAATAAAAACTTCTTTGTTACAAACATAAAACTTTTTTTGTTTCGTGTTAATTATGGCAGCTCAAAATGATGCAGAAATCAGAATGGAAGGAAATCCAGAATAGGGACCTCGTAGAGACCCAAGACAGAATAGTGAAGGAATCTCTGCTACAGAAGTACTGGAAACAATGAGGAATCTTATTGTTGAGCTGCAGGTTTTCAAAGCGGACAATGAGAAATTGAAGAAAGCACAACAGGAACAACAAGAGATAAATGAAGTCCTGTTGCACAGTATAATGACCAAGAAAAGACCAAAGGACGATAACCATGATGAAGAGGTCAGCAAAAGGGCCTCCAAGAACTCTGGGCCGGAAACACAAAAAGGAGACAGTTCGTCTGAAGGAACACCTTCAGCTGAAGACAAAACTAAAGAAGACAGAAATGGAAAACAAGTAGACCACCTTCAAGGAGAATTTAAAAAGATTAAACCAGCCACCTTTGATGGAGAATCCAGGACAGGAGAAGAAGTTGAGGCATGTTTGTTGGACATCAAAAAATACTTCCAGATCTACAACTATTCCAGCAATATGATGGTCAGAATGGCTATTTACAATCTGAAAGGGAAGGCCAGCATTTGGTGGGGAGACCTGAAATTGGCCAGGGGCCTAAAGGAGAAACAGTTGGAATGGTTTGACATTAAGAAGTATTTCAAAAAACAATACCTTTCTGAAAGCTATTATGACAGGAAAACGAAAATGTTTTACGAGTTACGACTTGGACAGATGCCGATGGAGGACCTTATAAATAAATTTCTGGAGCTACTAAGGTTTGTACCGTACATCCGAGAGGATAAGGTAAAAATCCAGCGATTCTTAAGATGTTTACCATAATCCTACAGGGACATAATTGAGTTTGACAACCCCAAATCCATGAGTGAAGTATTCAAGAAAGAACGAATGTGATATGACCAGTACAAACAACGAATAGAGTTTCCCAAAGCCTGGAAGGATAATAAACAAGATCGAATGCACCAACGAAAGAAGGGATCCCATCCAACTCCTTATCAGAATGCAACAAAAAGATTTCCGAGAAAGGATTTTCACTCCAATCATCTGAATACGCAAGGCGGCGGTAAACCGATAAATCTAGGAATGAAGAAGTTTGGGGACAGCTCCCACGAGACATTAAAGTGATGGGAATGTGGAGAACCTCATCTACGAAGGAACTATCCATGTTTAATTTCAGCAAACATAACTGTTGTTCATAATTTACAGGAAGACTCGACGGCGAGAGACGTGGGCAGAAGCCTGCATCGGATAAATACAGCCATAGATGCTCGACAAGTTGACCACCAGTCCTCTATGGTAGAGATCGAAGGTAAAATCAATAACTCTCGAATTTATGTTTTAATTGACCCTAGAGCTACGTTAAGTTATATTACTCTTGAGCTAGTGGAGTCAAACAAACTTAAGAAACTAAAGCATGCAAAATCATGGCAGGTACAACTAGCAACAATAACTAAAAGGAAAGTAGTCGAATTTATTTCTGATTTCGAGTTCATCTTAGATGGTCAAAATATAAGAACAAATCTGAACATCCTACCACTAGGATCTTATGATATGATTATCGATATGGATTGGTTGGAGCAGCACAAAGAAGTACTAGATTGTTATACAAAGTTACTTAACTATAAGGATGACTTCGGCACTACTAGAACAACCTAAGGTATACTAAAACATGTATCAATAAGACAAGTTTCAACGATGCAACTCAAGAAATGTATGAGAAAAGGATGTGAAGTTTATGCCATCCAAGTAACGAATCTGTTAGAAAAAGAAGAAAAGCCAAAGTTAGAAGACTTTGTTGTCCTACGTGATTTTAGAGACATGTTTGTGGATGAGATACCAGAATTACCCCCTAGAAGGGAAATAGACTTCTCCATAGACCTACTACCTGGTTCATCTCCTATCTCAAAAGCACCTTACAGAATGAGTCTACCAGAACTGACAGAATTAAAATTACAATTACAGAAATTGTTGGACAAAGAGTATATCAGACCGAGTGTCTCACCGTGGGGGGCACCGGTCCTCTTTGTGAAAAATAAAGATGGTACTCTAAGACTATGTATCGATTATAGACAACTGAACAAAATGACTATTAAGAACAAATACCCCTTACCAAGGATAAATGATCTGTTCGATCAAGTAGGTGGGGCCAAGATCTTTTCAAAGTTGGATTTACGATCCGATTATCATCAAGTTAGGATAAAGGACGAGGACATAAACAAATCAACTTTTTGAACAAGATATGGACACTGCGAATTTGTAGTCATGCCTTTTGAACTCAGTAATGCACCAACCACGTTTATGTGCTTGATGAACAATATTTTCATTCAGTACTTAGACAAGTTCGTAGTAGTATTTATCGACGATATTCTGGTCTATTCTAAAACAGAGGAAGAACATGATGAACACTTAAGAATAGTTCTGCAAACGTTGAGGAAACACAAACTGTACACAAAATTTGACAAGTGTGACTTTTATCAAAAGGAAATACAATATCTAGGACATGTAATTTCAGCAGAAGGCATTGTCGTAGACTCGGAAAATATAAAAGCCATTATGGAATGGTCGGTACCTAAGGATGTGGTAGATATCCGGTCATTCATGGGAATCACCGGATATTATCGCAGATTTATAGAATGGTTTTCCAAGATAGCCTAGCCTATCATGTCATTACAAAAGAAAGGGACCAAGTTTAACTGGTCGCAGAAGTGTCAAGACAGTTTTAACAAGATGAAGGAATTATTGACAATTGCACCCATTTTGAAGGTAGCAGACCCAGATAAAGACTTCACAGTATGTGTTGATTCAAGTAAAGAAGGACTAGGTGGTGTCCTAACTCATGAAGGACAAGTGATTTTTTATGAGTCCTGAAAATTAAAAGAACATGAGCGAAATTATGTCACTCACGACAAAGAATTGGTAGCGGTAATACATGCCTTAAAAATGTGGCGACACTACATAATGGGAAGAAAATTTATACTATTGACGAATGATAGCGGTGTGGAATATATGTTTAGTTGACCAGATCTCAATGAAAGGCAAGCAAGATGGCTAGCCTTCTTGAGTGAATTCGACTTCAAAGTCAGACATATCAAAGGCAAAGAAAATAAAGTAGCAGACGCTTTAAGAAGAAGAGTCCATGGGTTACTCTAGATAAATATGAACATGGAAGAAAGTGATCTGGAACAAAGAATAAGGACGATAGGTATTAACGATGAAAATTACACTAAGATAATGGCAGAATTACAAGACAGTACTGCAAACGTAGATAAACCAAAACTAAGTATCGACAAGAAGGGACTATTACGATTTTAAAATAGGCTCTACATACCAGATTCAACAGAGCTAAAATTAATAGTCTTGGATGAAGTGCATAAGAAACCGTATTCTGGCCATCCAGGATACCAGAAAACAATAACAACACTTAGAAAACTATTTTACTGGCATAATATGAAGGGAGAAACAACAGAATACTTGGCTAGGTGCTAATATTGTCAGCAGCTTAAGGCCGAGCACCAGTATCCAGCCGGCCTATTACAGCCATTACCAGTACCAGAATGGAAATGGGAGACCATATCGCTGGAATTTATAACAGGTTTTCCCAAAACTCAGAAACATAATGATTCTATCATGGTTGTAATTGATAAACTCAGTAAGTCTGCACACTTTATTCCTGTAAATTCTACTATTAAATCTATAAACATTGTTGAAATATTCATGAAAGAAATTTTTAGACCGCGTGGTATTCCTAAAATGGTGATTTCACATAGAGACGTAAAATTCACATCCGCTTTTTGGAAGGAGTTGTTTACAGGGCTAAATACTAATTTGAATTTTTGTATGAGTTATCATCCACAAATGGATGGACAGACCGAAAGGATAAACCAAATCGTAGAGGATATGCTCCGCATGTACGTAAGAACAAAACCGAACAAGTGGGAAGACTATCTACACTTGGTAGAATTTGCATATAACAATGGGTACCAAACTTCAACTAAGTTAAGCCCTTTCAAGGTACTATACAACAGAAGGTGTACGACTCCAATTAGATGGGATAACTCGGCTGATAGACTCATGGATGGACCAGAGATTCTCCAAGAAATGGAGAACATGGTAGGGAAGGTACAACAGAACTTAAAAGAAACACAGGACATACATAAAATCTATGTAGATCAGAAAACAAGACACTTGGAATTTCAAGTGGGAGACCATGTTTATTTGAAGGTCAAAGCCCGAAAAAGTTCATTGAAGTTAAGTAACTATGCCAAGCTGGCACCCAGGTTTTGTGGGCCCTTAGATATACTAGCTCGAATTGGACCTGTAGCATACCAACTTGCACTCCCAACTAATCTAAAAATTCATAATGTATTTCATGTTTCTTTTTTGAAAAAGTATGTTCATGATCCTACTCATATGATAGATTGGAACTTGGTGCAGGTGGAACCCGAAGGAGAGTTCCAGGTGGAACCCCTATGTATTTTGGACCAAAGAAAAATAACACTTCGGAACAGAGTCGTCGCTCAGGTAAAGGTGCAATGGAAGCACTTTAGTCCTGAGGAGGCCACTTGGGAGTTGGAGGGATATCTGCGAAATATCATCCAATCATGTTCCAAGAAAGGAACGAACAATGAGGATAGTGTTTTATTGAAGGGGGAAAGGATGTGACATCCCCAAAAATAAAGTATTTTTTGAAATTTAAATTTGTTGGAAAATTATTCTGTTTTTAGTAAATTCGAATATGGAATTTTTTTGCCATTTATGGAAATTCCGAATTTCTAATTTAATAATTGAAATTAATTATTATGACTGTTGGGTAGAGATCTGATTTCACCCAACTAACTATTTGACTATGACACTTGTATGAAAACAAAATATTTTATATTGATTGCAGAAGGACAAATCGAACAACCATGTTAAAATCAGCTGACCATTACTCCAAGAGTGGGGAACATGTTGGAACTACCTCTGGGCTGATTGTTACAAGTGCAAAATCATAGATTTTTCCACTAGCAGCCCTTGAAAATCAGGGATTTAGAAAGCTCGAAAATTCCCAAGGGAGGGAAAAAGACCAGGGCAAAAAGATTTTTATTGATAAATAACATATGTGAGGAGGCAGGATCCTGCCAAGTATGTTGGGAAAGATACTATTGATTTTTTTCTTGCTGTTATGAACACTATGGAGTGAGTGTGAGGCAAGAGGAATCTGCTGGAATTGAAGGACATTGTTGAGGAGGATTTTTCCAAGTTCTCCCTCATGGGTTCATGGTCAAGCTAGGGGGTGAATTGGGCAAGTGATATTCGCTGGCCTATTCTATGGTTGGGAGGAACGTGGTTGTTCCCTTTGTCTTCCCGCGAACTGGTTCAAATATATACCCTTTCCTTTTCCGTGTGAATGATCTTATATCTGATGTAATGTATTTATTAAATCTAAAGTGAATTATTTCCCACTTCTGTTGAATGATTTAGTCATAGTTGTAGTGAAACTATTAAATTCGGTATGGATACAGTAATCCTGGGAGAAATCTGTCCAAATGAGTGAAGTATGAATATGATAGCATACCTTACGAATCTAATGCTGAATGACATTTACGATTGAGTTAAAGTTTGAATGAATACTAGAATTGTTTTTTTTTATTTGTTACAACAAATCGAAAAATTGCATGGTTAACATCGGAAGTAGTTGTAGGGAATTCCTTTCCATTTTCTCGAAGTTTCCAGTATAGTACCATCTGAATGTAAATAGAGTTGGAGTTAGAGGTTATATATAGGGTCGTTATATTTTTGTAAGTCTTTATACTTTTCTAAGTTATTATATTTTGTTGTAAGAAATTATACACAAGATCCGGTATGTGGTTTTATTTATATACCTATGAATCCAAAAGTAAACAAGGTCATGGTAAAATATATATAAATACATATTCTTATGTATTACCACTGGAAATAAACTGTATGAATTAGAATGACAAATAAATCTCTATGGTAGTGTGGATTAGAAATGGCATCATGCATTTATCAAGTCTCGGTATACACATCCTGAAATTTAAAGTCCAAACTATTACCAATAAGATAGAATTACCCTACACAGTAAAAGTGTCAAGAGGATAGACACGAACTTATATGTGTAAGTCTGTATTTATAGATGTATATATATGTAAATAAGTAATCATTCACAAAGTCACATCTTAGCGCTTGACTCAGATAAACCTCCAACCTAAATTTTTCAGTAGTAAGGAAAAAATAGGAACACATCAAAGTAAACAAGACACTAGAGTCTCATTGAGATAATATGAAATGTATGAGTAAAATAAGGAAAATATTTTTAAAGAACACAAACCTTCAAAGTATATAAATTCCTTCCAAAACATTTTATAACTGTAAGATTCGAATTATACAGAGGTTCAAAAACTGAATACTACTTAAACAACGACCTTAATAACCAAAGTGTCAGTTTAAGATACAATCTGAACAGTGAAAGGATGCGATTAATAAAATAGCCATTACAATGTTCAATTAAACAGGAAAGGAATTCCTGTAGGAAAATCTTCGGAATTATCATTCCTCAAGACAGCCGAACCTTGTACTTAAGAATACAGTTGGGAATTTTTCCCCTCTTTCCAAGCCATTATGGGAAACCAAGCACCATTATCGAACGTCTACAATCTATATTGTAACCCTATTTGTTGGGTCGCCTGAGAGGATAAAGAGAAAAAAAAGGGAACTCGAATACCTTCTATATCGAAGACGAAGAGGAAGCCCCGAAGTCCCTGCTTGTGCAAAATCCTGGGAGAATTATCAATCACGAGAGTCAGTAAGTTATTTACAAGAAACAAAAGAACACCAACAGAGTGATAATTATTATTAACGAAATATACCAGAGAATACTTAACTTTTGATTTGGTGGTATCGTCTTTTTCTTTCCTTGTTGCTTGTCTCCTGGATGGATGTTCGAGCAGAGGGAGAAGCGCGCAACAAATATCTGATGGGTCCTCATACCAGCAAAGCCCATCATTAGTGATTATACCAGTACTTTGAACGAAAACAAATATAAAGGAACAAAAGTACAGTTACAGTAATCAACAAATTTAAACATAGTAAAATAGATGACAGTATTGGCTTCCACAATACACAAACAAATATAAGTCGAATTGTGACAAAGACAGGTTTTGGACCGAGACTTTAACCCAAACATTGGACTCTTAAACCCTCCCAAAATTGAGACTATAGAGAGTAATGAGAAGAAATAATCATCACAGGGCGTGTCAGCACCAGACCCCTATGAGGTCGCCTTGCAACATTTAGCGTCACCAATACAATAAAAAATATTGATGCAAATTTTATTCGACGAAAGGAAATGCCCTTATAAAATACTCACAGAACCTTATATTCAAGAGACACGTACCGTAAGGAATTTCCAGGGACTGGGCGTGAACATCTTAAGTATGTTTTTAATTTATACCAAATAAGTAATGACCATGGGTTCCATTGAAAATACCAGTTAAGGGTCTGAATGTAATGCCGACGAAAGAACTCAACCTTCACAAAGGAAAGATTGAGAGCGAAAGAGTTGTTACACACAGGGTACCCGATCCCTTTTAACATGAAAGCTCACACGTATCCATCCCTGGTCTCGTTGTATAACCACCAGGTAAGAGTGTGAAGTGGTATAACCTTGAGCATATCGAAAACCTAAACTAATTACTAGGAGGCCAAACTGACAAGTCTCTCAACTTTGAGAGCGAGGAAACAGAGTGTCGAAACTCTGGGTATACTGAAAAAGAAATACACAAAACTCTGTGATAAGAACTACTAGTAAACAGACCTTCACTGATTTGAAACTCCAAATCTCTACGCCTCTGTATTAAAGTTATGATAGCATAATAGAAAAACTTACCAGGGAAATGTGCTTGGTTGACTGGATTTCTGAGCAACGACCTCCAATGTATATTTCCCCTGACCCAAAAGAACCACACACAGAGCCGATGTTTTTTTTCTCGAGGGTGTACTACTAGAGTAAATGCCAAAGGACGTTGAGCCATGTGCTAGGATAGTGGTGGCATGACAGGATTGAGGAAGGTTAGCTGGGAGAGCCATCGAGACTGGTGCATACAGGACCCATATTAAATACAGGAACATAGCCTTAATTCCTTTTTGACAGATACATCTCCTTCCATTACCAACCAAGATGAAATATTAATAACAATCACTTCATGAATGTCCAGTTGTAACTAGTCAATCACTAGCTAATTCGCTCAATTAGCTTACCATTCCGTTATCTCTATCGGTGGAACGACTTTTAGATACGAGTTAGTTGCATAGGAAAATTGCATGTGAATTGCCTTGTTTAAACCTTAAGTCAGATGACTAAAAGTGTTTTGACCAGGATCGAGCCTTAAAGGAAATCCGTTTAAGTGACTTGGACAATGTCAATAATATCACTAACCATGACATAATATGAGTTATGCTAAGGTCACAACTCTCGACGTATACACAGTTTTGATGGATATGCTATTACGACAGGGCAATGATATAAACTTGCACACAAACATAAAGAATCCAACTTTTTAAGAAGATTAGGACTCAAATCCTAATATACATCGTATACAGGTGTATATATGTATAAGTACTAATATATTTATGAAAAAATATATGTGTTGAAAGGTACTAAAATCTTTTGAAAACCTCTCATATAAAGTATGATGTTAGTTTGGCATAGTACTATCCTCATATGATAGATAGAATATCAATCTATAATCAGGGTAATATTTAAATATCCTATTCTATAATTCCATTAAACGAAAGGTTAGAGATTAATGTACCATTAAAAATAAAAATAATTTTTTTTATGTCAAATTAGAGGTATATTACACGCGAGATCAAACAATTATGCGATCAACTTCTGAAGTCACATTGCTTCGCCACAAGCTTACTATGTTTCCACATATTATTATTCTATGGAACCGAGTGCCATATGGGTCTGCTTCTCACTGAGTTATGATATCATAACAAATCCCATACTAAACCAATATCTGGATGTACTTTTCTAGTCTTTGACACTACTTGCCCAATCTGAATCTATGTAGTCCTACAAATATTATCTCATAATCCGAGATATATCTGGGTCCATAATCGATTGTACCCTTTAGGTACGTCATCACATTTTTTTCCATAATCATGTGAACATGTCTTTCACCACAAAACATATCTTTGTCCTCGTGTTCTTCGAACCAAATTTTCCCAATATATTGTACCAAACTGGTACACTTGCTCAGTTTCAATTCAATATGCATAATCATGTGTTGGCTCTATGTTATTTCTACAAATAACTATATGTCTCACTATCAAAGAGTATGCCCACTACTCTCTCTGCAATTGTTCCTTCTGGAACTGGGACTCCGCACCTGCAACTACGTTTTTTGAAACTGAGAATCACTGCTCCATTCTCACTGTAGTTTCTAAACTCTGAGATTTAGGTCCTCTATGCCATCATAATAACTGATTCATTTTCTCCGTATGAATATCATAATGCACTGACTTATTTTAATGGAACATGGTTGTTCTATATATATTTCTTATTATTACTGGAGAAAGTGTCTCGTAATAGTCTTCTCCTTCTTGCTGAGAGAATCTTATGGACACCAATCATGATTTTCACATCTCTATGAATGGTCCTAGCGAGGTTGCTTCTCCTTACTGGATTATGAGGGTTGACTCCCTCTGAACTCTAGCTCCTTCTAAGTTGGTACTTGGTGGGGCCACTTGCCTCACGATTGGTGGATCCATCTTCTCCTCATGATATGCCTAGTCAATGCTTCATGGATTTTCATCTTGAAAAGTGTCATGAGACCATATTGGTCTCTTCTTGATTACTGTATTAGTTTTGGGTAGGTCCTTCTGGCTCTACTAATTTTTCCTCATGATCTATAGAGTGATAAATTTGCACCCTATGGCACTGGGTAACTCAATCTCAAATACATGGATTGGCATACCTCTTCCCTTTGGGCCTTGAATTCTTCTGATTCTACAATAACCTCAGAGTCTATGCAATATATACTTGGTGTTGGATACCAAGTATTAATATGAAAAGCTGAGTCAAAATTCAAATGAAATTTTCTTCCTGTCAAGGTGGCTTCATTATCCATTGACCAAATCTTCACATTAGGAAACGACAAAACACTATGAGTTCTATTCTAATGTGCTCGTTTTAACATATAAAATGTCACATCATTGTCACCCAACCATAGGAATTTACATATTCCACCCCCGAGCACATAAACTATTCCTTGATTTTAAATGAGACCTTGTTGGATTCACGTACCAGTAATAATGATCCAACAAGCTAAGATAAAAAATTCATAAAATATAATGTTAATAAACTTCAAAATAAAATCAAATATTAAGGGTGCATACTTGGAGCATTCATTTGTCAGACTACTTGATTTTATCTGTATGATGTCTGAATGAATAATGATACTTATTCACAACTTGTAATTGACCTTCATGATACAACAATTCTTCAAATCTTTTACTTACCGAAGTTGTAATGTGGAAGGAAATGCAATATATCTATAAATATCACTTTATATGAATCAAGTGCTTCAAAAGTGTTAAGTCCTATATCACAGAAGATATAGTTCATATGGATCATCTTTTTCTTTTTTTTTCCGACCAGGTTCATCTTCTCCTACGAAATGGGGAGAATTTCTTGCAATATGTCCCATCTATTGGAAAATGAAGAATCTAAAGCTTGAGAGATATTTATGAGAATCTTGTCCTTTATGAGGCTTATAAAATATTTTGTGAGAGTGAACTTATTTCTTTTTATTTGATTTTCTTGCGTGAATTGTTACCACTTGATCTTCATCATTCTCTATCTTTCCCTTTCTTGCCTCTACTTTGTCTTCTTCTTGAGTATAGTCTTCCCACAACCTGCTGAACTTAATTAAATTTATTCTAGAGAAGATTCCTTGGATGAAGTATTCCCAAGAATTTGGAAGACCATTTAATGTGGTAATCGTTATCTCATCTTCTTCGACTGAGTCTCCAATAGCTTCTAGTTGTTCTTTAATCTGGGATACTCTTGTGAAGTAAGATTGTATGGTTTCTGAATTTTTCATATTCACATTCTTGAGTTGTGTCCTCAAGGTCATTTCTAGATTGATGTTCTTTCCTTCAAATAGATAGGATAATGAATCCATCATTTTCTTTGGGGTTTTTAACGTTGAAACATGACGAATCAAATGGTTCTTGATGTAATCGGAAATTATTCTCTTTTCTTTGGTCAAATACTTCTTATATTTGTCTTTGGCCTCATCTCCCTCTAGCTCTTCAATATCTTGTTAAAAAAAACTTACAAGGTCATTCTCTTCTAGAGTGAGCATCACTGATTTGTACTTCCATGTTCATAAGTCATCGACTCCTTCAAGATTTTATTCAATCTTGGTACTAGTAGTCATCCTTCTCGGAACTAGTAAACACATAAGTTTTCAATATGAGGATTTTAGACCTTACCAGAGAGATTGTTGAGTCAAGGATGAAACCTGTCAAAAAATCTGCATTAGTTGGAACCAGACTTAGGGTTTATGATGAAACCCTAATGTTTTCAACTTTAAAATATCATAATTATAATCCAAGGACTAGATGTGTTCTC
>ML784857.1:1062979-1096270 GCA_009831015.1 Picea engelmannii | reverse complement strand
ATTACAAGCACTAAGAACCTTCTACAATATCACAGCTGAGCACTAAGCCTAGACCATATACATCCCTTTGAACAAAGAATTATTCATCTACTTATACAATACATTCCTCTTTATTTATACTTTACCAACCCTTACAATAAGGCCTAAGAATGGGGAAAACTCATGGGCCGACATCCCATAAACCAATTACAAAAACCCTAGAGAACCCCTTACTGGGTCGACATAGACCACAAAATAAGTGAGATCCACAATCTCATCTCCGCCTTGGCGCTCCTTCTTTGACCATCATGTCAAAGTCCAAAAGTGGGCCAAAACTGACCAAAGTTCCCCAAAACTTGGTTGAGGTCCAACATGCCCCCAACACTCACCTGTGACTCATCCTGAGTCACTCAGGTCCTAACAATGCTGCATCCAAAGCATACATATACGATTGTATAATGTATGCATACATATATACATACATACGTATACGATTGCATACATATATACATACATACGTATAATGTAACTATTGTAGATATATTTAAATGGAAGATTTACTTATCTTACTTATGTACATGATATACAAACTGCAAGTTTTAATCTAAACTTAGGAAACTCAATGTGAAAAATGATTGCTTCGAGGAAGTAGATAAAGAAAGAACATAAAAATATTTTTTTGTTTTTCCTTTATAAATCTAAACTAATATAAAAAAGAATACTATGAAATAGAAATGTATGGATAGTCAAAAGTTGAAACATACATTTGAGTTTCAGTGATAAGTAAATGAAAAAAAAATATAAATGAGCTAACCTGTTAGTAAGTTAGCGATATGTATCCAAGTATCTACATGATTAGAGAACGTCCAGCTACCATGTCCAAGAGGGAAACCTGCAATGAACCTTGAGACTATTCTAAATAAATCCAGAACAATGTGTTGGTAGTTGAGTTTTAATAACAGAATAAATGATATGAACAGGTCCTGTGATCTTATGATCGCATGCGATTACATTAAGATATATCTGGTTGTAACATCATTGCATTTGATCATTCAAAAAAAAATTAAAGAGAAATCCTGTCATTTAAGTTGAATGGATGACCATACTGTTAATATCTGAAGCATCAAATATGGACGATATTTATAAAATAATTATCCCAAAACATAACAGATTGTGAATTCTAAAGCTATCAAAAACTATTATTTTATCCAGATAAACAAAGTATAAATGAAAACACCATTTACATGAAGTTAAAGCTAAAATGCAAATTGTTGTTCCATTCAAGTTTGTGAATTAATCGTCCACCTTCAACCCCGGGCTAAGATGTCTTCATTACAAAAATCTGTAAGAATTAAAGAGTTCATGTAAGCTAAACATCCTATCTTGTAAGATAGGATCAGATCTCAAAAGGATTTACAAGTTACAAAAATAGAGGGTCCAAAAAGCCATTGAATATCAAACTGAATCTTCAAAATTATGAATGCTTTGTTTTGATTTACAAAATAAGACAAAGGAAATGGTTAATTAACTAAGTCCAAAAATGCTCCATGTTATTAGATCACCACAAGATACATGATATCCTAAAAGAAAAATGAAAAACAAAATGAAGATACATGATATCCTGAAAGATACATGATATTCTTTCTAGCATAAGCTTATCAACCACAGGAATCTCTATAGGTTTTACTATAACAAGTCCATTGCGGATTAAAAAATTATTCCAATCATCACCCTGTAGATTCAAATGATGGACTAACAACAATCTAATCAACCCATGGTGGAATAAATTGGAATTCAAACTCTGTATTTTATATCTCTTAGAAATTTTATATAAAGTCCTCAATAAGTAAAATGGCATGTTTAATTGAAAACCGATGAAATGCATTAGTAGTCTTATGTGGTAAACGAAAATGAGGCCGTAGCAACCTTCACATGTAATGAATTGCCTCAACACTGCCAATAAACCATGCCACCTAATCTTCAACAAAAATATTGGCATACCTTTGTCACAACATTGGATTTTCCGAGAGGTGACGAACAAACTCCATGGAACCTCCTCCAACATGGAATTTTTAAACCATTTATGGCCGCTGAGGGGAAGGCCCATTGCCTCACTCAGAAATTCCATGATGTTTTCTAATTGAACATCGCCCACTTTGGCTCTGCATCCATCGAAAGTGAGGGTGAATTATTGGGCTTCTTGTATCTTATAACAATGGAATTTCTTGAGAAACTCAACCCAACCCTGACACTTAAGGTCTTCACTCACATCATCATACAGAAGCAAGGTTTGGGAGCCATTTGGATTGACATGGATGACAAGGGACATAAGGGTTTGGACAGGCAGTCACGAAGGCAGCCAGAACTCACTGTGAGCATACAGGGTGGAAGAAACAGAGGGAAGCCAGAGAAAATAACAAAAGAGAAAAACCCACAATTACCCTAGCACGACCAAAACGAGAGCATAAGGGGTTTCAAGCCATGAAAATTTGGGCGTTTCGGGTAATGAGTGTCCTCAGTATAGAGAGAAACCCAAGACTCTGGTTTGTAATGATGGATCTGTTGATTCGAATTTCCACCTCAAACAGGGACACGGTACGACTGAGTTGTGTTTGAAAATGATTATTATGTAATGGGTGAAGTCAATGTGCTAAGGTTAGGAGAAGAGGTGTTTTACAAACCAAAGCATAACGAAAATTTAAAATCAAAATCAATTTACCAAGAATTATAAATGAAACAAACGTATAGTCCATTGCCAATCGATTCTTGGTGTATTCTCCAAGTACTCAAGATATAGCCTATAATCTAGGAGCAACTCAAAATAAATGTTTTATTGATATATGATAAGCTTAAAAGAAAAACAACATTCATTAAAAGATTTGTAAGAACATTTACTCTTATAGAGACCTAAGCCTTAGATACAATTGCAATACAATTATAAGTTTCAATGCTTCATTCATGCTTTCAGTCATGAACAAAGAATGAAAATAAAAAAATAAAAATCAGAACAATCAAAACACCTTTTTTACAGGCGAATAGTCACCTTCAAATAGTAATATTTACATGACAAAGCGTAGGCAGCTACAGGAATTGTTATTTGTCACTTTAAAAGGTAAAAATCGTGTAGGGTTGCCAACAATGGCGACTTACTGGGAAAAGAAGTTATCTCTGCATCACCGATGAGTTCATGTTAGGACTGCTTAGAATGATTACAGTTCAAAAATATTTGAAGGACATCAAGCATCCCAACAATCATTACACATTCTAGGTTCAAATATCTTCCTGTTCAACTGAAATTCCGGTGACAAATTTTAAAAATGAGAGCAACGATGTTCAAGTCCATGGATCTGATACTATTGATAGGGCCACTTCTATCAGCAGGCATCCATAGCCTCGACAGGGATGTCAATTAACCCACTCTGATGCTTCTACCTTGTCCAATAAATTTCAATTCAGAATGAAGGATTCTTATGACCAATATCAAAATTTATACTTGAGAATTTTCTTGAACCTGACATTGCTTCGCTGCCAGCGGGCTTGTTCAGTACCCCGACGAATTTGTCTTGGCATCATGCATGCATTTACCCACTGCCAGCAGACGTATTCAGTATCTCGACAAGTTTACAAACACTTCCCATAACTCTCGAGAAATTGTTTACAATCTGATATAAATTTTTAAAAATATTTAGAAGAGCGGGGTGATGCTGAAAATTCCAGTCTTTAATTTTCTGCTTAATCACCTTAATTATGATCTAAAATTAGTTTCTTGATGAAACTAATTTTTTGAGGATAGGAAGGCATACTTGAGTTGTTTTCTTTAAAAGTAGGGATAGCGTAAAAATCTTTAAAGACGGTCGTGTCTGCTCATAATTATAAAGTGAGACCAGGAAATCTGTTTCAAACCGAAATTTTCTTTAGCTAGTCTATGTTTCAGCGATTCACAGCATTGATGCTCTTGAGAAGACCTTAACAGTTTCTTCATAGTGATGCATTATGGTTCCCTTTCACGAACTAAAAGGTGAGATAGACATAAGTTTAACCAAAAAGAAGCGAAAACAAACAAAATGAAAAGAACCAAAATCAGAAAATAAAAATAAATCAAAACATAAAAATATATACAAAAGGTAGATATGGAATTATCATGAAAAATACCTCTTGAGAGCTTGGCCATTCACTGGGAAGGTGTCTAGTTGTCCCTCCAAATTCTGTAGGCGGAAAGAGTTGGGACCTAGTTTTTCAGCGATTACGAAGGGCCCCAACCACAGGTTCTCGAACTTGGTATGTTCCCCTTTTCCCTCATGAGGTTTATCCCACTTGAGAACCAGATATCCTACCTCGAAGTTTCTATCTGAAGTAGAGTTTGAATCGAACCATCTTTTCACGATATGATGATGTTGATATAGTCTCTCTTTTGCTTGTGCTCTTACTTCCTCTAATTTCAACAAAGCATTAATTCAACTTTCAAGAGGAAGACAATCCTCTTTCTGAACTTTCTGCGATAATTGCAGAGAGGGAAGTAGAACACGAGGAGGGAGAATCGCTTCTCTTATGTAGATGAGAAAGAAAGGAGAATTACCAATAGAAATTTTCGGTGTCAGCCTATCAGCCCAGAGCGCATTAGAAAGTGCGTTGTGCCAGTTTTTCTGGCTTTCGGAAACTGTCCTCTTGATGATTTTGATCAGGTTTTTGTTTGTTGATTCAACTAAGCCGTTTCCTTGGGGGTAATAACTACAAAAATATTTAAGTTTTGTCCCTTTTTCTAAAGAAAAAACACTCATATCGAGCGATGAAAAGTAGGAACCATTATCGAAGACCAAACACTCAGGAATATCGAATCGAGTAATGATGTTTGAGTTAAGGAAAGAAATTACCTGACTAGTGTTTACCACTTTTAATGGTGCAGCCTCGGACCATATGGTAAAATAATATGTTGTTGTAATGATGTTTTTATGTTGCTGCGAGGAAGTGGTGTTAATTGGCCCTATAATGTCAAGACCCCACTGCTAAAAATGAGAATCTACCGAAAGAGACTGCAAAGGGAATGATGTGTTTTGTACTCGTCCAACAACCTTTTGACAGATTATGCATTTATGACATAATGCATGGGAATCTTTGAACAATGTGGGCCAATAGTACCCAGATCTTAATACTTTGTGAGTAGTGGTGTCTCCGCCGAAGTGCCCACCAGCTTCACCTACATACAGTTCAGATAATACTTTATATGCTTCATCTCTTTCCAAACAACACATGAGGACGTTATCAATTTTTTTACGAAATAATATGCCATTTACCAGCTGGAAAGGTGCATATTTTAGTCTTAATGCTCTTCTCTTTTTTGGATCAGGATGGAGAGGAGAAGAACCGTGTGTTAGATAAAACTTAATATCATCAGACCAAGAATTAGCAACAACTTGTGTACAACAAATTTGATTTTGACTATGTTGATTTACAGTTAAGACATTAATTTGACTCTGTTGCTCTTCGACTGAATCACCCACTAGTTTGCACAAACCTTGACCTCTGACAATTTGTGGAGGGGTAATTTTTAGGTCATACTCTTGTAATGATGTCATCCAATTTTCCCGTTTTTCACCTAATTCCTTTTGTACTAACAAGTTTTTGACAACAGGATAAGGCACAATGACTTTAGTTATGGATTTCAGCAAATATGATCGAAAATGTTTTACTTCTTTGAAAACTGCATAAGCCTGTTGATCTACAGTCGGGTAGTTAAGCTCTTCTCCTTTGAAGGCTAAGATCATAAAGGCAATGGGGATTTCATTGTTTTCAACGTTCTTTTGGGTCAATATAGCGGCATAAGATCAATCAGAGGCGAAAGTATAAAGAGTGAAATATTGTGAAAAATCAAGACTCATTAAGGAAGGGGCCTCCACTATGGATTTTTTGATGGCATAAAAAGATTGATTTTCCTGTGGTCACCAATGATACTGAACATCCTTTTTAATTAAGTTTTTCAATGGCCTTACCATTTCTGAGAAACTCGGGACAAACCTTATGACAAAATTGATCTGGCCTAAAAACGATTGCATAGAATTTTTGGAGGAGAGGGGAGGAAGTTTGGCAATGGCTTGAGTTCTTTCAGGATCGATGATCATCTCATCACTGGATACTATGAATCCGAGAATTTTTCCTTGTTCCACTGCAACTATAGACTTCTTAGGGTTGAGAGATATGTTGTACTTGCAACATCGTTCTAGGATAGATCTAATTTCTTGTTTTTAGAGAAAACAGTAACATCATCAAGATAGACCACTATGGATTGATTGATGAGACCACAAAAAGAAATATCAATTTCTCTCTGAAAAGTGGCCCTAGCATTTATAAGCCCAAAAGGCATTTTTCTATAGGCGTAAGTACCCCATGGGGTACGAAAAGTGGTTTTTAACTGGTCTAGTGGAGACATGAGGACCTGGTTATATCTCGAAAAGACGTCTAGTAGTGAAAGTCTTTTAGAACTAGATACTTATTGCAAAATTTGTTCCATTGGAGGAACAATATAATTGTCTTTGTCAGATGCTCGGTTCAAGTTCCAAAAATCGACACAAAGTCGAATTTTTCCACTTTTCTTCCTTATAGGAACCGGATTAGACACCCATTGTGTGTGTCTTACTGGGAATATTATCTTCGCATTCAATAATTTTTTTAGTTCTTTCTTGACTGTTGGTTCCAGCTTAGGGTGCATCTTTCTCATCTTCTGCTGAAAATGTTGAGTCTAGGGTTTCATGGGGATGATATGTTGTATTATGATAGGGTCAAAAAATTTTAAGTCATCGTATGTCCAAGCAAAGACATCCTTGAATTCTCTAAATAGTTTTATAAAACCAGACCGCTCTTGCTCGGAACATCCCGTTCCCAGATTGATATATTGTGGATTATGTTTAGTCCCTAGATTTACCTTTTCATGAGTCAAGGAAGAACTGTTTGTTTTACAATTTACAGATTTTCTGAATTTATCATGCAAATCATAAAACTTTTCTAGTCTTACCACAGATTTAGGGATATAATTTACGAGATCAGATGTTGATTCGGGAGACCTTGGCTCTAATATTACCATAAAATTGTGGAGATCTTCATTGTGGGTGCCTTCATCAATAACCACACCTTGGAAGGTGTCCTCCATGTGCAAACAACTGATGATTTGTTGATCATCATCAAACACTCTCCAATTAGTGACGTTGTCTAGGATTGATTATTTGAACAATAACTCAATTGAAAATGCATTTGGAGAAAGACCTTCTGCAGGAAATTTTTTGGAAGCGATGTTAGCTAATAAATCAGCCTCATAATTGTTTAATCTCGAAATGAAATTGATGTTAAATGCGGAAAAATTGTGCATTATATTCCATACCTCGGTTTGATAACTTTTCATGTGTGGTGATAGGAAATGTATGGATTTTCTTACCTGTCTGACCACAATTTTCGAATCACCGAATACCATTAAGTTTTGTACGTTCATATCTATCGCTTTCCTGAGTCCTTGTAGAAGTGCCTCGTATTCGACGGTGTTGTTTGTACATTCAAAATCTAATCGACAAGTACACATCCCGCACCATCTCCTTCTTTGGATTTGGATCCATCGAGGTAAAGTGTCCATATATGAGCTTTGCTGATAGTGTTTGGTACATTTGGAAAAGTTGTTGACTGAGTGCATGTCATGAGCTCTGACTGTTGTTCTGAATTGGTGACGGGGGGGTTTCATCCATGAAGTTACTGAAGAAGGTTTTCATTCCCTACATTTCGAGTGAATTATTAGAAGAAGTAAATGGTTCATTAGCGTCGTTCAAATCCGTCATGGTATGTTTGAGCTAACATTCACTATTAATCCTAATTTTGTTTGGTTTTCCATTTTTTGGTAGCCACAAATGAGACCAATCTGTTGCAAAGTATCCATGTAGTTGTTCGGACCAATTCCTGCTTGAGAATAAACCATAAACTTCAGGGATGTCAACAACAATGATATCAATAATTTGGTGAACCTTAGGATTAGAAGATAGCTTAACAAGCACATTTTTTACTTCACCAATTACCTTAACATTCGTCCGATCGAGCTAAATAATTTTAAGACTAGAAGATTGAACTTCAACATTGATTTTTTGGCAAACAGACAAGGGAATCACATTTGATGATGCGTCGGAATATACCATGCAATTATGTACATTTCTATTGAAAATTTCAAAAGTTAATAAGAAAGGTGGGACATTTTTGTGAGTATTAACAACAAAATTTTGTTGATTTTTAGTCATTGTCCCTGAAATTACTTTATCTACATTTAATACAGTTTTTTCAGTGAGGTCCCTCCTATCTGAGAGTTCAATTGTTGTTTTAGCAGGGACCTTTTGAGTTGTTTTAGAATTGATTTATGCAATTTTCTTGCTATTCAGATTGTTGTTTTTACTGTTTTTTGCAATGTTTTGAAGCATTTTCTACAGAAGAAGAGGAAACTTCAAAAGTTCGTAAATAGAAATATTAGATCTAAGTTTCTTTAGATATTCAATCAAATCATATTCTAAACTTGGGGCTGCTAGATTCTGTTTTGTTTCATTTTTTTTAAATTGTTTCGGAGTCACATTAGTTCTTATTTCGGAAGAGGGTTTACTCTGAGTTTTGCTTTTGGTGTTGTAAGGATGGACAGTTTCAAAATTGGCTTGAAAAATATTGTCGGAAAAATGTCTAAAGACATTGGGAGATGATTCCTCTTCTTCAATTGTTTCTTCTTCAACCACATCTTTAGAATTCTTAGGGGGGACTAAGTTATCATGTGCTTCAAGGATAGTTTGTAAAGCGTATTGTAAGATTTCAGAATTTAGACCCTCAAGGGTTGGATTCAGTCGGTTTGAGGGAAAAGGTATTATGAAAGGAGGTTTGTGACTTCCTTTTCTCGAAGATGCTTCTTCAGTTGATCTCCTCAAGTCTACGACTTGATTCGATAATTTCTGGATGACCTTTTGTAAACTTTCTAAGTCTGAGGTTTCTAATTGAGTTTTGGTTTGGGGAGGCCTAGGAAGAATTTTTATTTTCTTCTTACAAGATGGGGTTATATCTACCTCATTACTAAGATTATCTTTCAATCTCAAAATATCTTTTTCGATTTGTCTTACCTCCTCGAAGGCTTTCAGTAGCGTTGACTTCTTAGACCTTTTAACCCAAATTGCTACATTATGGTGTAGAGATTTGGTGTAATATGTCACAATAAGGCTTTCTGCGGGCATTGAATTAGTGGGGATTCAATTTTTTAACGTGAGGAACCTTTGGTTAAAATATTTTACTTTCTCCTTAGGGTTCATATTTAAGTTGGAGAGTTCCATGACCAAGACTTTAGGAGATTTATCATCTCTGAACTTCTCTAGGAAACATGACTTTAATTTGTCCCAAGATACAATGGTGTGAGGTTATTGGGTGAAATACCATGTAGAGGCATTGCCCTCAAACGTGTAAGGAAAAATTTTACATACTACATATTCATGTTCTACACTTCGGAGTATAATGGCTAGCATGAATTTCTTTATATGATCCTCGACGATTTGCTTAGAATCTTGATCGAACTTAGGTAACCATTTCTCTGGGTGTTTTGGTAAAGGGTATTGGGGTCCAGGTACAACCACAACATCTTGATCGAGACAAGGTCTGGTGGGATTGTTTTGATTTTCCATGGGTGAAGGTGGTGTCGAAGGCTGAGATGGTTTAAATGAAGAACTTCCTTCGTCAGATGACTCTCCTCCTGAAGAGGAAGGAGATGAATGAGGTGGGGAAGGTGGGATACCAGATCCTCCGAATGCAAGAGTAGGGGTGTGGTCAGGATCTGTGGTATTATCTCCTAAAGGATCCAAACATAGACCAGTGCCTTCAAGTTGCTCTCAGATATCCAAGAAATATAAAGGTTGATTGAGAGGCTCACTAGGTTTTCTGATATGGGCCAAAGCACTGTGTTTCCTTAAGAGTGACTGATGAACGATTTCTTGTACGTTGTCCCCTTGAGGATTTGGTGTTACCGTCTCAATGAAAACCTCCAGATTTTCATTCGAGGTAGTTGTTGTTTTAGAAGTAACGTTTTTGTCTGAGCAACTACATGTTACTATAGGGGAGCGAGTGTGTGGAGGTGGAGTCTTACGACTTCCACGTTCCATCAATTGTATCCAGGCCCTCCTTCTAGCGCCATTTGTTGACGGGAAAAAATAATCGTCCGTCAACTAGAAGAACGAGTTTGGTCCGAGGTTGTCTAAATAACCCAAGCCATTTGGTGTAACTCATTCCGACAGGTTTAATGGATTTGTTAGCCAAACTAAAAGTCCTAAGAGAAATGAAATAACTAACTAATTACCAATCACTATATATATATATATATATATATATATATATATATATATATATATATATATATATATATATATATATATGTACATACATATAATGTAACTATTGTAGATATATTTAAATTGGAGATTTACTTATCTTACATATGTACATGATACACAAACTACAAGTTTTAATCTAAACTTATGAAACTCAATGTGAAAAATGATTGCTTCGAGGAAGAAGATAAAGAAAGCACATAATTATTTTTTTTTCGTTTTTCCTTTATAAATCTAAACTAATATAAAAAAGAATACTATGAAACAAAAATGTATGGATAGTCAAAATCTGAAACATACATTCAAGTTTCAGTGATAAATAAATGACAAAAAAATATAAATGAGCTAACCTGTTAGTGAGTTAGCGATATGTATCCAAGTATCTTCATGATTAGAGAGCGTCCAACTACCATGTCCAACAGGGAAACCTGCAATGAACCTTCAGACTATTCTAAATAAATCCAGAATAGTGTGTTGGCAGTTGATTTTTAATAACAGAATAGATGATATGAACAAGTCCTGTGATATTATTATCGCAAGCAGTTACATTAAGATAAATCTGGTTGTAACAACATTGCATTTGATCATTCAACTAAAAATTAAAGAGAAATCATGTCATTTAAGCTGAATGGATGATCACACTGTTAATATCTAAAGCATCAAATATGGACGATATTTATAAAACAATTATCCCAAAACATAACAGATTGTGAAGTCTAAGGCTATCAAAAACTATTAGTTTATCAGGATAAACAAAGTATAAATGAAGACACCATTTACAGGAAGCTAAAGCTAAAATGCAAATTGTTGTTCCATTCAAGTTTGTGAATTAATCGTCCGCCTTCATCCCCGGGCTAAGATGTCTTCATTACAAATATTTGTAGTAATTAAAGAGTTCCTGTAAGATAAACATCTTATCTTGTAAGATAGGATCAGATCTCAGTAGGATCTATAAGTTACAAAAATAGAGGGTCCAAAAAGCCACTCAATATCAAACTGAATCTTCAAAATTATGAAAGTTTTGTTTTGATTTACAAAATAATCCAAAAGAAATGGCTAATTAACTAAGTCTAGAAATGCTCCATCATATGAGTTCACCACAAGATACATGATATCCTGAAAGAAAAATGAAATGAATAAATTAGATATTTATTTAACTAATATTTTCCAAAATTTTACATGAGAATTGACTGGCTACAAAATCTGTTGATTATGTAGATAGTCTTATTTTAAACAACAGAAATCTAACTCAATCCATATTAATTAGAAAAATAACAATAAAAACATAACTAATATAAAAAACAAATATTACCTTTCAGCTGAATACTAAATTCAAATCATAAAATATCAGAGTTGATCACCACTTTGACCTCAGCATTTTTTATTATGACATTACCAGTCCTTTTCAAATGTTTTCCTTGCCTTTGTGCACTAATCTTGAGATCATGGTTTTCAATTGTTAATAACCCATTTTGAGTCGTAAGGGTATTTATCTTCCCTTGAAGGACGAGGACATCTGTGTAATATTGGCCTATCCAATGTAGACACACTTCACACTATGGAGCTAGGATAGTTGGTTGAGGAAGCACATGGCTATGCATCAAAACATTACCACTATCCATTGTGAGCTTTTGACCGAGTTTAATTCCTGGAAAATATTTGTTTTGTTCAAGGTATGGTGGCAGGTGATTTACATAATCGAAAGTTTGACTGAGATCTGGTTTAGAGTAATTCAGATCTTCATCTTCCAAGAACTTATCGATCTCGGAATCAGAGCTTTCATGGACCTTGATCGCTTCAATCAAGCTCACATGAGATTTTGATCTATTTCGTAGGCTCCTCGAGATTAGTCTCCCAACCCTTTTGTTATTAAACCCTATGTCTGGATTCTTCTTTGACAGTTTGTGTGAGAATTTATTGATGGTTTTTGCAATGGTATTAGGGAAAACATACTTCTCACACTAAGGAGATTCAAAGACCCTAGGGATAGCATCCTGTTTCTCAAATATAGCCTGATCGGGATTAGCCCTTTCATGGGGTTTTTCGCATAATAAATATGGCTTGTCACTGGAAGGAACAAGAGGCCTTTCTAGCATAAGCTTATCAACCATAGGAATCTCTACAGGGTTTACTGTAACAAATTCATTGCGGGTTACAAAAGTATCCCAATCATCACCCTGTAGATTCAAATGATGGACTAACAACAATCTAATCTAATTCAAACTCTGCCTTTTATATCTCTTAGACATTTTATATAAACTCCTCAATAAGTAAAATGGCATGTTTAATCGAAAACCGATGAAATTGATTAGCCGTCTTATGTGGTAAAGGAAAATGAGGTCGTAGTGACCTTCACATGTAATGAATTGCCTCAACACTACCAATAAACCATGCCACCTAATCTTCAACAGAGATATTGGCATACCTTTGTCACATCACTAGATTTTCCTAGAGGTAACGAACAAACTCCATGGCACCTCTTCCAACTTGGAATTTTTAAACCATTTTTTGTCATTGAGGGGAAGGCCCGTTTCCTTGCTCAGAAATTCCTCGATGATTTCTAATTGAAAATCGCCCACTTTGGCTCTGCATACATCGAAAGTGAGGGTGAAATATTGGGCTTCTTGTATTTTATAACCCTGGAATTTCTTGAGAACCTCAACCCAACCCTGACTCTTAAGGTCTTCACTCGCATCATCATACAAAAGTAAGGTTTGGGAGCCATTTGGCTCGACACAGATGATAGAGGCCATAAGGCTTTGGACAGGCAGTCATGAAGGTGACCAGAACTCACTATGAGCATAAAGGGTGGCAAAAACAGAGGGAATCCAGAGAAAACAACAAAGCATAAAAACCCACAATTACCCTAGCACAACCAAAACGAGAGCATAAGGGGTTTCAAGCCATGAAAATTCAGGCGTTTCGGGTAATGAGTGTTCTTAGTACAGAGTGAAACCCAAGACTCTGGTTTGTAATGATGGATCTGTCGATTCGAATTACCACCTCAAACAAAGTATAGGGTATGACCGAGTTGTGTTTGAATCTGATCATTGTGTAATGGGTGAAGTTGATTTGCTAAGGTTAGGAGAAGAGGTGTTTTACAAACCAAAGCATAATGAAAAGTTAAAATCAAAATTGATTTACCAAGAATTATAAATGAAACAAACCTATAGTCCATTGCCAATCGATTCTTGGTGTATTCTCCAAGTACTTAAGATATAGCTTATAATCCAGGAGAAACTCAAAACAAATGTTGTATTGATATATGATAAGCTTCAAATCAAAACAACATTCAATAAAAGATTTGTAAGAACATTTACCCTTCTAGAGACCTAAGCCTTAGATACAATTGCAATACGATTATAAGTTTCAATGCTTCATTCATGCTTTCAGTCATGAACGAATCATGAAAAAAAAAAGAAAAAAAAAAGAACAATCAAAACACCTTTTTTACAGGTGAATAGTCACCTTCAAATAGTAGTATTTACATGATGAAGCATAGGCAGCTACAGGAATTGTTATTTGTCACTTTAAAAGGAAAAAATCATGTGGGGATGCCAACAATGGTGACTTACTGGGAGAAGTAGTTATCTCTGCATCACGGATGAGTTCATGTTAGGACTGCTTAGAATGATTACAGATAAAAAACAGCTGAAGGACATCAAGCATCCCAACAATCATTACACAGTGCAGGTTCAGATATCTTCCTGTTCAACTGAAATCCAGTGACAAATTTTAAAAATGAGAGCAATGGTGTTCAAGTCCATGTCTCTAATACTGTTGATAGGGCCACTACTACCATCAAGAGTCCATAGCCTCGACAGGGATGTCAATTAACCCACTCTGATGCCTCTACTCTGTCCAATAAATTTCAATTCAAAATGAAGGATTCTTATGACCAATATCAAAATTGATACCTGATAATTTTCTTGAACCTAACATTGCTTCGCTGCTAGCAGGCCTATTCAGTAACCCGACGAACTTGTCTTGGCATCATGCATGCATTTACCTACTTCTAGCATACCTTTTCAATATCCCGACGGGTTTACAAACACTTCCCATAACTCTCAATAAATTTTTTACAATCTGATATAAATTTTAAAAAATATTCAGAAGAGCGGGGTGATGCTGAAAATTCTAGTCTCTAGAACACTTATCATTTTCCAGTCTTTAATTTTCTGCTTAATCACCTTCATTATGATCTGAAATTAGTTTCTTGATGAAACTAATTTTTCGAGGACAGGAAGGCATACTTAAGTTTATTTATTTAAAAGCAGGGACAACATAAAAATCTTTAAAGATGGTCGAGTCTGCTCATAATTATAAAGTCAGACCAAGAAATATGTTTCAAACATAAATTTTATTTATCTAGTTTGTGTTTCAGCAATTCACGRCATTGATGCTCTTGAGAAGACCTTAACAATTTCTTCATAATGATGCATTCTGGTTCCCTTTCATGAACTAAAAGGTGAGACAGACATAAGTGTTGAGCCTCTAAATTGACATCCCCACTACCCTATTATACTCCTCATCTATACCTTTTTGGCTTGCCTAAGCTTGGATAAATGACAAAGAACACTACCATTAGCCATTGATGAGGTCATAAGGTAAAGTATAATTAATTCATGCATTTGTGTGGTTTATTGAGCTAGGAGACTAAATGTTTCATGTACTAATGTTTTAATTTTCCACGTGTAATCGTTGACCTTTAGATGAGTCCATCCTTTCTGCACCATCTCAGTTATCCAGTACTTATGCGCTAGATTTCCACTGTCTGAATATGGTACCAAGCGCACCTTCCATTCAAATCCGGTACCGAACCATTCACTGTCGTGATCCGATACCAACAACTGCAAACTGTTCTATTCTGGTACCAACCACTTGCATATTGTTCGGATATGGTACCATTTACTGAATCTCACCTGTCACGATCCGGTACCAATATAGGAAGCAAAATATACCAAGTTTAGCTCCAGATCGTACCAAATATAATTGTTGGATGTTTGTTGAATCATTAAAGATCTAGCAAGTTTATGATAAGATTGTTTTTTTGTTGCTTCATCCTCATACACTTCGTGTCATGAGGATGAAGCTTAAAATATGCAACCGAATATATAAATTTGACAATTGACTGATTTGCTAAATATTTCACCTTCTTGTGTTTCACGACTAAGACTGTTTAAATAGTCATGACAAGGATGGTGGAGGTAGTAGAGAGTTAGCATAACACAATATGTGAAACAATGTTACATATTGCAGAACATATTTTGAGTTGAAATTTAATAGAAGGATGCCAATTATTTCCAGGTCTTGATCATTTATGAATGAATGTGAGTTGAGTTGTTAGCATAGTTTAATTCTATGTTTTGAAATTTGAGTAAGAGGAATGTGTGGGTTGAAAGAGAGCTTACTGTAGACTCCATTCGTTGACCTGTTGAAGTGGCAAGGGCCCACCGCCCAACAAAGTTCAACATCCTTATATATTAGTGTTAGTAGTTGATTTCAATAGTATAAATGTTAGACTAGCTGAAGCTTTGATCTTTTCAGATGATAGTAGTATAGTTCAGTTTAGGTTTCGATTTCTTAGAGATGTCTTTTTTTTTTCATATGCTCTGTTTCTATTTTTATGAATTTGATTTCGTTTCATGGACATAAATGTTGGCAGCATTAGTCAGACATATTTGAAGGAGAACTAGTGAAGTTCACAACAACACATTGTGAACCACAACATACTTAGTATATTGACTATTGAACTACCCATGCTATGTCTTGATAATTGATTTGTGATTTCCCTTTCAGAAGTGTGATTTCATAGTTAGTTTTCTGGGTCAGATAGAAAATTTGATCTGTCAAAAGAACTCCATCTCATACTTGCATGTGTCATAATGGAGTAGATAGCCTCTCTGTGAAAGACAACCAAAGTGTGTTTTTATTTGCTAGTTTTCTTTGTTTCCAGCATGCATAATCTAGAATAGTTATATACTCATGACATTAGAATTACCTTCCTTACTGGTGTCTTGTAACTCTATTGATTAAAAATCCCAGATTGATAATTAATGAGTGCATTATATTACACATATAAGTAGCACAACATTTTGGCGTCGTTGTCGGGGAGTTACAAACGGTAGGAAGTGATTTTTAGCTTATATTGTTTTCATAGTTTTTGAATGATTTTAAAGGTTGCTTGAGGGAGGAGGGTAAAACTTGTAATACATGAGTGAAGAGCCACGCGGCCACTAGACTAGGGTTCTCCAAAGCCAGGTTTCCTTCTTACCTTCTAGATAGAATTAGGCTTTCAATTCAGTTAAGAATCAAATTTCCATTTTATGCATAGATATAGAGATAATAAGGGTAGATTTGTAAGCTTTAAAGATTCAAAAACAACCCCCCCCACTAATCCAACTAACACTGGTGCAGGAAAAATTCCACCAGGAGAAAGTTCAAGGGGAGCCAACGAGGCTCCAGAAGAAGAACCTAAAATAGAAGAATCAACATTGGGGTGGACAGAACGTGAATCTGTTGAATGTTCAAGAGACACACAAAATCCAGTTTCTGAACCATCTATCAGTGGAATGGTAGAAGAAGAAGGAAATGCAACCACTGAGACTGAGACCTTTGGGTTTCCAATCTTGGATATTTCTAGAAACATTAGCATGAAAAACATCCCACTATCATCGTTACCCACTTTTAGAGGTATGTCAACTGAAGATCCAGACTTATTCTTATTCAAGTTTGACATATTATGTAGAAGCTATAACTACTCAGATGATGCCCAAAAACTTAAGCTCTTTCCTACTACAATGAAGGATTCAGCCTTAAGATGGTTCATGAGCTGAGGAGAAAATGCAATCCTCTCTTGGGATCAGATGAAAGACACAATTTTACATAAATACCAAGACTATTGTAAGGATAATGCTAAGAATGACATTTTTAAAATGCAACAAACAGAAGACGAAAGCCCCGAAGACTACTTAGAAAGGTTCTTATACAACTACCAGAAATCAAAATTATTCACCACAGACCCAGCTGTAGTAAGAACCATATTTTTGAAGGGTATTAGAGATGACTGCATAGAAGTTTTAAATTTGTTAAGTTTAGGAGATGTGCACCAAAATGCTTTTGAAGAGATTGCAGATTATTGTAGAAGATACTCAAGAGGACAAGCTAAAATAGGCAAAGCACTAAGAGATTCTTTTAGCAGAAATAGAAGACAAAGCTCAGGAATTGTCACCAGAATTGAGTTAGGAAACTTATTAGAGAAATTTAAAAAAAACATCTTGAGCACAATTAGTAACCAGTTAGATACCCTAAAACTGAAAAAGAAACAAGAAGAAGAGATTGTTTTAGCAATCTTCTATCCTAGATGTCGAAAGAAGCATGGTGAGAAAGAATGTCCATTAAATGTCATAGAAATTTGTGGCTTGTGTACACTAGAGCACCCCACATTTGAGTGTCCAACTTTTCTTGAACTACAAGCCATGTATAGGGGAGGAGGAGTCTCACAAGAAAAATCATACCCTTCAAGAAGACCCTGGAGAGAACAAAACCCCAATGCATTTTATGACCCTAATGCACAGTATCAACACAAACAATGGGGTCCTCCCCCAATGACCTATCCACAATGGACACCTTAGCAAGATCAAACTCAACCTTGGAAACAAGGTTGGAGGGGGCTTGTGTATGGGAATCCCTCTTACACTACATATCCACAGTATCCTACAAACATTTCCCAATTACTACCTGGATTTAACCCACCACAGATGCAAGATTTACTCCCACCTCCTATACAACAACAATTTACAACCCCCTTGAACCCTAACCAACAACAACAAGTACCTATAAATGCCAATCAACAACCACAAAACCTAGTTGCCCAAAACCCTCCGAGACCAACAACAATCCCTGCCTATCCAATCCCTAACCCCAATAATCGACCCACCCACCCTGTGCAGAATACAAAAGTTCAAACCTTTCCCACCTATGAAATTCAACTACGATCAGGAAAAACTATAAATCAATCAAATCCTGGACTAATAATTCAGGAAGAAAATGATAATCTTTCTGAGGAAGAAAACACTCAAACCACCCCTGTAGAAGAAGAGAATTCCCCTCCTATTCCAATCACTTCTAAGTCTGTACGAGTAACTCAAAAAGTTAATATTCCACCCTACCCTGAAAGACTATTAGTGAAGAAACCTGACCCACCCTTGCACAAAGATATAGAGGATGAATTACGAAATGTATGTATAAAAATACCTCTGTTGCAAGCCATTAAGGATATCCCCATATATACCAAAATCATAAGGGATATTTTCCTTGAGAAACCAAGAAGGAAGAAGAAGGAACCTCCCCTTGTTCAGGTGGTGGGGCAATTATCTGAATTTGTTTCTGAAATGCCATACAAATATAATGACCCTGAGAACCCAGTAGTCACTGTTGAAATTAATGGTATTTATTTACCAAACACACTCATTGATTTGGGTGCAACAATTAATTCAATGTCTTTTGACACTATGCAAAAGCTCCAAATCAACCATTTAAGACCAACCCAAACCATGATAGAGTTGGCAGATAAGTCAGTCATTAGCCCATCAGGAAGTCTAGATGATGTCACAGTCACTCTAGCTTCTTGGGAATATCCAATAGAATTTCTAGTCATCTACTCTAAATCATCCTCCAAACCAGGACACCTTGTGGTTCTTGGTCGTCCTTGGCTAGCCACAACAGATGCCTTTATCAGTTTTTGGTCTGGAGAGATGACTATATCCAATGGCACACATAGCCAAAAGCTTGTCCTCTTTCTTCCTGCCCAACTGGCACAAGAAATACCTGTCTAGTTAGAAAACCCTTATGGAGAAGAAGATTGCATCAAACCCCTGTTAACACTTCAACAGGTAAAAGGAATGTAAGCACAATCAGATGAACAAGTCTTAAGTTTATTTTTGGCTGATACAAATTGTATTGAATATCCGAGGTCTTTTGCAGAGTTGTCACACATTTTCAGTTCCAAATTTCAACAAACTCGGCACCCTGATATCACTCAATTATATACTTTATCACCATCTCCCTCGGAGAAGGAAGAAAGTACTGAACTTGTTGAGATTAGCCTAGGAAAACCTTTGTATATCAACTCTAGTTTGGAACCATAACAAAAGACCCAAGTAATTGAAATACTCTAAAGACAATTTTATGCCTTTGCATGGGATTATACAGACATGGAAGGCATTCACCCCGACACATGCCCACATCATATCTACACTAATGACCAAATCAGACCAGTTAGATAGCCTCAGCGAAGGATGAATCCAGCCCTTAAATATATTGTAAAAGAGGAATTGCAAAAACTCCTTCAAGGTAATCTCATATACCCTATTTCAGATAGTCAATGGGTGTCTCCAATTGTCATAGTTCTCAAGAAAAATGGTAAGTGGAGAATATGTGTAGACTTCAAGGAGTTGAACAAAGACACTCATAGGGATTATTTTCCCTTACCATTTATTGATCAGGTGTTGTATACCTTGTCCTGAAAGAAGTATTTTTCGTTCCTAGATGGGTTTAATGGTTATAACCAAATACAAATAGCACCTGAAGACCAGGAGAAGACCACTTTCACCTACCCATGGGGAACCTATGCTTATAGGGTTCTTCCTTTTCAACTTTGCAATGCCCCAACCACTTTTCAAAGGGCCATCCTAGCCATTTTCTCTGACTTGACCAATGATTGCATGGAAGTCTGCATGGATGACTTTACAGTCCATGGAAAAGACTTCTAGGAAGCTTTGACCAGTCTAGAAAAAGTCTTGATTGGGTGTAAGGAAACTAATCTTTCCCTAAGTAATGAAAAGTCAAAGATGATGCTCACTGAAGGTATTGTTTTGGGACATCACATCTCTAGTTCTGGAATGAAAGTTGATCCGACAAAGATTCATATTATCACACAAATCAGAATACCTTCCTCACAAAAGGAAGTTCGTAGATTTTTAGGGCATGCTAGCTACTATAGAAGATTCATTCTGAATTTTACAAGCCTAGCTACCCCTTAATTCAAGTTATTATCTAAAGAAGCCCAATTTAAGTGGGATGATGAATGCCAAATATCTTTTGAGATTCTAAAACAGAAATTGTCAACTACCCCTGTATTAAGAGGACTAAATTGGTCCCTTCCTTTTCATATCTGTACCGATGCCTCAGACACAGCCCTTGGGGCAGTTCTTGGACAAAGGAAAAATCAAATGCCTTATGCTATTTACTTTGTCAATAAAAATCTGTCTCCAACTGAAGTTAATTATACAGTCACAGAAAAAGAATTGCTAGTTGTGGTCCATGCTATCAATAAATTTAGACACTATATTACAAGATATCAAGCTTTTGTACACACATATCATTCAGCCATCAAATTCTTAATGAACAAACCTTGAACAAATCCTAGAGTTACAAGATGGTTGTTATTATTACAAGAGTTCAATATCAACATTATTGATAGACTTGGTAAGGATAATCTTGTGGCTGATTTCTTATCTAGAATGATTCATCTACAAGATAACGCACCAGTAGAAGATAACTTTCCTGATGAAAATTTGTTTGCTATTTCTACATTCACTCCTTGGTATGCAGATGTAGCTAACTATCTTGTGACAGGGAAGATGCCTCAGAAATTGTCTCCTAGAGAAAAACAAAAAGTAATTCAGCTAAGTGCAAACTACATGTGGCACGATGATTATCTCTACAAAAAAGCACCAGATTTGGTAATTAGAAGATGTGTAAGGGAAGATGAAATTTATGATATTTTGCAAGCCTCCCATGATGGTCCTTGTGGAGGACACTTCACAGACAAGAGGATCGCTTATAAAGTTATGCAATCTGGTTATTATTGACCTCATATTTTCAAAGATGTTAAAACCTATGCATCCAATTGTGATGAATTCCAACGAATGGGTAAGCCTACTGCACAAGACCAAATGCCACTTCAAGCCCAAGTAGTCATTGAGCCTTTCGAGAAATGGGCATTAGATTTTGTAGGGCCCATTAACCCTGCATCTAAAAAAAAAAGTACATACTTGTATGTACTGACTATGTGACTAAGTGGGTTGAAGCAAAAGCTTTACCAGCTGCAAGTGAACAATCAATGGTAGATTTCCTTTTTAATGACATCTTTACTAGATTTGGTGTACCTCAAGAAATTGTGATTGATCAAGGAACTCAATTTACCTCAGTCAAAGATGTTACAGAACAATACCAAATTAAACACAGGAAATCTACACCCTACCATCCACGGGAAAATGGACAAGTAGAATCTACCAACAAAGTTATTGAGTCCATTCTTACCAAAACAATACAACTACACCACAAGGATTAGGCTGACAGATTACTAGAAGCCTTATGGGTTTATAGAATCACTTGGAGGAATACAACAGAACATACACCCTACGAGTTGGTGTATGGGAAGAAGGTACTTCTCCCCATAGAATTCCATATCAAAACCTTTAGGACTGTAGTACAAGTTGGCATGAACTTGGAAGAAGCCTAGCAACAAAGACTCTTGCAGCTTAATTAGTTGGACGAAATCAGGCAGGAAGCACTTCAAAGAACCACCCTCATTCAAGAGCAGAGAACAAAATGGCATGACAAGTATCTCAAAAAGAAAAAATTTCAACAAGGAGATTGGGCCATGTTGTATGACAGCAGATTCAAGAACTTCAAAGGTAATTTAACTACTCATTGGATGGGACCTTACGAAATTGACACTGCCTATGACAATGGTTTAATCATGATAAAGACAATTGACGAACAACAAACACCACTACTTGTGAATGGTCACCGATTGAGAATTTATAACAAACCCCTATCAAAAGAGGAATTTTTAACTCGTATACTACAGAATTCAAATATGCAGGTGATCAGTAAGGAAGAAGACCTTCCTACTAATCCACATTGATTGATTGGTTTATTTTTAAAAAACTTTGTACATAGGTGTGGATTGTGTTTTGTTAATAAGATGAAGGTAACAAGGGATTCTTACCTCCTTTTGTTTTACTTTTTCATTTTATCTTTGTAAGTAGATTTCTATAATTTATTTGATCCTTCAAGAACTTGTTAAACATCAGTTTGTAGGTATCAACAATACTCTGTTCTGCTCCAGTACCAGAAATCCTGTTCTGGTCTGGTACCAACAGTCTTGTGTTGGTCCGGTACCAGAAGTCTGTCCTTATACGGTACTATCAGGACACATCACCTAATTGACAAGGAATTCTACGCATATTTCAAAATCTTATGTAAATTAATATGAAGTATGAAGCCATGCAACAACCACTTAAGCTGGAACCAAGAAGTTGAATGCAACATCAAATGGCAGCCCTTATGAAGCAATAATGTCGTTTGTTTCTATTGCTGACTAAAGGGAAGTATCTTTAATTTCTTTTGGTTCTTTTTCTAAAAGGGAAGAATTTTTAATTTCTTTTGGTTCTGTTGCTAGATAAAAGGAAGAATTTTTAATTTCTTTTGGTTCTGTTGCTAGCTAAAAGGAATTATTTTAATTTCTTTTGGTTATGTTGCTTGACAAAGAAGACATAATCTTTACCTATGATTGTTAAAAGAACCATGCTTAATCTTCTTTAAAGTCTAGAGGTTTCCTTTATCCAATATTTCAACATGATTAAAGGGATAAAAACTATATTAGCCTACAAGTAACTATCTCACCCTAACTAGACTTCAATAGTATTCATTGGATTATCTTTTCTAAAGAGTAACATATGAGTATATGAACACTCTCTGTCATGGGAACACTAGGAAAATTTTTATGCAAGAGGATGTATCAGTACCCTAAGGTAACTTTAGGTCATTCTCTTATCAAAAGAAATTATACATATGGATCTAATGTGCAATACATAAGTTTATTTTTCCTTCAGACAAATCTTTAAAGACATCCAAATAAGAGACTATACCTTCCAACCCAATACCATCACAGTGTGTAAAAATGTTTTCATACGAGCCTCCCCTACCACCATGCAAAATCACTCTTTAATAAAAATTGAAATAGGTGACTATGGACAAGAAGCCTCTGATGGAAAAAGGGTTTAAGAGACTAACCCGTCGGGATACTGAACAGGTCTGCTGGTTGTGGGTACCAGTGTGTGGTATGACTAGGCAAACCCATCAGGGTATTGAAAAGGCCTATTGGCAATGGGGCATTCTKCCTAGGGAAGGGATGTCTATCACTAATTATCACAACTACCCCACCGGAGTACTGAACAAGCTTGCTGGTAGTGAGTTCTGGTTGAGAAATGTCTCATCTATACTTGTCTGATTGAAAATTCACTTTTKTCATCTAAAAAATGAACTCTACAAGAAAAGGTCACTGTTGACATTTATGAGATACAAACTCCAAATTAATAGACAAGATAATTACTACAAGAAAATTTCCATTTGAGAATTACCCTAAGTTAACTTTACCGGTATGACATCTAAAGCCTACATTACCTAAGAAGGAAACTTCTTAAGAGTGGAGCCCTAACTAGGGAGTCTAATCTACTTATACTGTAAAATTTATCCATAACATCTAATGATAGTAAATCTCTGAAGCAAGTTAGGTTGGATCTKTTCTTCTGGCAAAAATATAAACACCTCCCTATCTTCATTGTTGAATGCTACCCTTGTCAATAAGTCATCAAAACAAAGGCAATTTCAAAATTGTTAGGCATGTGATCATATGCTAGGTGATAAATGTACTTTTGGAATTTGATTTGGTTTCCTTTTCTCTTATCATTTTTTTCATTATGATACAGGATGTTAGATCTTCTTGCATAAGGATATGCAACAACCTCGGCATGGGGGAGGTTCAAAGAGCTCTTTTCAGACTCACACCTCATCCTCAGAAACTAGCAGGTTCACCCTACAACACTACAGAACCAGACACAAAATAAGACAAGCACAGAATAAAGAAGTCTCATGAAGTACAGGAAATTCAAGTACCAAGCTTCCAAAAAACTCAATCCTAAAAATATGAACTCTGACAATATGCAAGCTTCCAATACAAAGTCAGTCACATATGCTATGGGTATTGATTATACAATGGTAAAAACAAGGGTAACATGGTATTATTTATTTTCCTTTGCTTATAAAACTAGAAGAGGTATGAAAACGTATACTAGATCTTATGACCTTAATATTAAAACCATGCACCTAACTATCACTTCCCTCATACCCATATGCCTAACCTTAATCAATCCTCTCATCACATAAGAGCTTGAAAATGATTGAAGGAAAAATCACATCAAAAGTGTGAATATGGAGCATGTCTAGTAATGATGAGCCACGAACATGCTTTGTCCTTAAGCAATCACAAACATATCTCATGTCATGAGCCACGATTCAACATCAAATTCACCGCTAAGAAGTCCAATCACCTATCCCAAATAAAAATGATGCTTTGACACCAGACGTTTCGTCCCCATCATTGCACTAACGGGCAGAAATGAAATGGCTTATCAGGGTGGTGAAGCCATCCAGATGAGCCTCATCTTGTCCTAATTGTTCTTTACAACATATTTACTTAAACTCACCATCCGAATTAGCGACGTCATCACCATAGTTTTTTTTTCATTACAAACTTTTCTCTAGTTCCGAGCTTACTCCTCCCTACGATCTTCGGTACCAAACCCTTACCCTCATCAGCTAACTAAATCCTTGCGCTACAGCCTGATTTTTTTTCTCGCAATTTATAAAGATGGTTGTAAGTAGACATGAAATGGTCTTCCAGATTTATAGAGAGACCAAGGAGTTCCAACTGTGTAGAGAGAAGTATGCTAGAGTGGGATGGATGCCATTTTTGGAGAAATTCACAGGCTGTCATGAGAAGGTATCTCACACATTTATTCAGGGTTACGATGGAGAGATTGCGTACATAGGCAATCTGCAACTAACAATCAATTAAGCAACCTTAAGGGAAGCCACGAGATTACCTAACAGAGGAGCCAAGTATTTCAAAGGAGTAGGAATCAACAAGGAAATGTTCCAACAATTTTTGAAAGAATACCATCAACACCCTGATTGGAAAAAGGGGATTCTTAGGAACTATATCAAGGAAGAATATCATCCAATGCTTGCTAGTCTTCAATGATTCCTCACTTGTGAGGGCAGGTATGTTGTGACCTTCATATATCATCTTAGGCTTCTATTACACTTTGAAGGAGGCCCTGAAATTGATTTCCCATATTTTTTATGGATGAGTCTGAACAAGATGGTTAGAGGTGTCAAATCCCTATCCAAAACTGAGAAGACTATCATTTACCATCAAGGTCTTATTAAGATGTTAGTTTTACATAAAATCAAGAAGCAAAGGATTAGATGGAAGGTCCTCATTACTCAACACCTTCCCACAAAAAGAAAACCTGTAGAGGAAGCCCATCTTGCTCTAGAGAAAGACAAGGAACCTCAAAAGAAAAAGGGCAACAAAGATAAGGTAACTCCATCATCATCCAGAACAGTGAGCCAAAATGATAAAGCTAGTAAACAAGCAGGGCCCTCTTCCATAGTCAATAAGATTTTTAAAACTCAAGAATAAAAAGGTAAAACCAAATTAGTAGAGGAGACTTCAACAATAGCACTTAAGGAGAAGGGTCATAAGACAAAAACTGTGAGGAAAGAGAAGAATAGCTCAGAAAATAAAAGTGAATAGTCTATAGAACAATTCCCTCTAACCATTCCACAAACAGAAAAGAAGAAAAGGAAGTCTGTGAGCACTCTTGATCTAGTACCCCCTTGTAAAAGAACCACAAGGAGCATGGAAAAGAAAGGAAAAGAAATTGTCAGTCCTCATACACATGAAGATCCAATAGATCTTACCTCCCCTTATGAAGACCTATCAGTCTAGGAGGACATCCCTAGATTGACCAAGGAACAAGTCACTATTACTTTATGTGGGATGAGGGAGGAAGTGGAGGAAAGAGAATACATCCAGCCAGAAACAATGGAGTCAACAAGGACCTTAACAAAAGCATAGATGAAGAAAAAAATTGGGGAGCTGTGAAAACAAAACTAGGAACTCAAACAAGAAGTGAAGGAATACCAACTATTGGAAAGGTATATCAAAAAGGAAAATGAGCAACTGAAGGAAACCAACCAACAACTTCAAGATGACCATGAAGAGACTTCTAATAATCTCAAGAAGGTACTAAGACTCTTACAATACATTAGGGTCATAAAAAGGGAGTTGAAAGCAGAAGCCTCGGCCATCAACATCATTGATCCACAGAAGTAAAGAATGGAGTCTCAAATTTTGAAAAATTTTGGGTTTGTTTCAGTTGCATGAGGACATGCAATGGTTTTGGCATGGGGGAATGTTGAGCCTCTAAATTGACATCCCCACTACCCTATTATACTCCTCATCTATACCTTTTTGGCTTACCTAAGCTTGGATAAATGACAAAAAACACTACCATTAGCCATTGATGAGTTCATAAGGTAAAGTATAATTATTTAATGCATTTTTGTGGTTTATTGAGCTAGGAAACTAAATGTTTCATGTAATAATGTTTTAATTTTCCACGTGTAACCATTGACCTCTAGATGAGTCTAGCCTTTATGTACCAACTTAGTTATCTGGTACTTATGTGCCATATTGCCACTGTCCAAATCCGGTACCAAGCGCACCTTCCATTTAGATCTGGTACCGAACCATTCACTGTCGCGATCCAGTACCAACGGCCGCAGACTATTCTAGTATGGTACCAACCACCTGCATACTATTCGGATATGGTATCATTTACCGAATATCAACTGTCACGATCCGGTACCAATATAGGAAGCATAATATACCAAGTTCAACTCCAGATCGTACCAAAGATAATTGTTGGATGTTTGTTGAATCATTAAAGCTCTAGCAAAGTTATGATAAGCTTGTTTGTTTATTGCTTCATCCTCATACACTTTGTGTCATGAGGATGAAGCTTAAAATATGTAACCGAATATATAAATTTGACAATTGACTAATTTTCTAAAGATTTCACCTCCTTTTGTTTCACGACTAAGACTGTTTAAATAGTCATGACAAGGATGGTAGAGGTAGTAGAGAGTTAGCATAACACAGTATGTGAAGCAGTGTTACATATTGAAAAACAGATTTTGAGTTGAAGTTTAATAGAAGGATGTCAATTATTTAAAGGTCTTCATCATTTATGAATGAATGTGAGTTGAGTTGTTAGCATAGTTTAATTCTATGTTTTGAAATTTGAGTAAGAGGAATGTGTGGATTGAAAGAGATCTTACTGTAGACTCCAGTCGCTGACCTATTGAAGTGACAAGGGCCCACCGCCCAACAAAGGTCAACATCCTTATATATTAGTGTTATTAGTTGATTTCAATAGTATAAATGTTAGACTAGATAAAGCTTTGATCTTTTCAGATGATAGCAGTATAGCGCAGTTTAGGTTTCGATTGCTTAGAGATCTCTTTTTTTTTTGCATATGCTCTGTTTCTGTTTTTATGAATTTGATTTCGTTTCATGGACATAAATGTTGGCAGCATTAGTCAAACATATTTTAAGGAGAACTAGTGAAGTTCACAACAACACATTGTGAACCACAACATACTCAGTATATTGACTATTGAACTACCAATGCTATGTCTTGATGATTGATGTTTGATTTCCCTTTCAGAAGTGTGATTGCATAGTTAGTTTTATGGTTCAGATAACAGAGTTGATCTGTCAAAAGAAATCCATCTCATACTTGCATGTGCCATAATGGAGTATATAGCCTCTCTGTGAAAGACAACCAAAGTGTGTTTTGATTTGCTAGTTTTTTTTGTTTCCAGCATGCATAATCTAGAATAGTTTTATACTCATGACATTAGAATTACCTTCCTTACTGGTGTCTTGTAACTCCGTTGATTATGAATCCCTAATTGATAATTAATGAATGCATTATATTACACATATAAGTAGCACAACAATAAGTTTAACCAAACAACAACGAAAACAAACATAATGAGAAGAACCAAAATAAAAAAATAAAAATAAATAAAAATAGAAAAATATATACAAAAGGTAGATCTGGAACTATCATGAAAAATACCTCTTGAGAGCTTGGCCATTCACTAGGAAGGTGTCTAGTTGTCCCTCCAAATTATGTAGGTTGAAAGAGTTGGGACCTAGTTTTTCAGGGATTACGAAGGGCCCCAGCCACAGGTTCTGGAACTTGGTATGTTCCCCGTTTCCCTCATGAGGTTTATCCTACTTGAGAACCAGATATCCTACCTCGAAGTTTCTATCTGAAGAAGAGTTTTAATCGAACCATCTTTTCATGATATGATGACGTTGATCCAGTCTCTCTTTTGCTTGTGCTCTTACTTCCTTTAATTTCAACAAAGCATTAATTCTACTTTCAAGAGGAGGACAATCCTCTTCCTGAACTTTCTGCGATAATTGCAGAGAGGGAAGTAGAACATGAGGAGGGAGAAGCACTTCTCTTTCGTAGACAAGAACGAAAGGAGAATTATCAATAGAAGTTTTCTGTGTCACCCTATCATCCCAGAGCACATTACAAAGTGTGTTGTGCCATTTTTTGTGGTTTTCGGAAACTATCCTCTTGATGATTTTGATCAGGCTTTTGTTTGTTGATTTTGATCAGGATTTTGATCAAGCTTTTGTGTCATTTCCTTGGGGGTAATAGATGGAAAAATATTTCAGTTTTATCCCTTTTTCTAAAGAAAAAACACTCATATCGAGCGATGAAAAGTACGAAGCATTATCGAAGACCAAACACTTGGGAATATTGAATTGAGTAATGATGTTTGAGTTAAAGAAATAAATTACCTAACTAGTGTTTACCACTTTTAGTGGTTCAACCTCGTACCATCTGGTAAAACAATTCGTTGTTGTAATGATGTATTTATGTTGTTGCAAGGAAGTGGGGTTAATCGGCCCTATAATGTCAAGACCCCACTGCTGAAAAGGAGAATCTACCGAAACATGATGCAAAGGGAATGCTGCCTTCTGTACTCGTCCAACAGCCTTTTGGCAAATTATGCATTTACGATATAATGCATGGGAATCTTTGAACAACGTGGGCCAATAGTACCCATCTCTTAATACTTTGTGAGCAGTGGTGTCTCTGCCAAAGTGCCCACCAGCTTCACCTGCATGTAGTTCAGATAATACTTTATCTGCTTCATCTCTTTCGAAACAATGCATGAGGACGTTATCAAAATTTTTACGGAATAATACGCCATTTACCAGCTGGAAAGGTGCATATTTTAGTCTTAATGCTCTTCTCTTTTTTGGATCGAGATGGCGAGGAGTAGAACCATCTGTTAGATAAAACATAATATCATCAAACCAAGAATTAGCAACAACTTGTGTACAATAGATTTGATTTTGACTATGTTGATTTATAGTTAAGACATTAATTTGACTTTGTTGCTCTTCAACTGAATCACCCACTAGTTTGCACAGACCTTAACCTATGAAAATTTGTGCAGAGGTAATTTCGAGGTCATACTCTTGTAACGATGTCATCCAGTTTTTCCTTTTTTCACCCAATTCCTTTTGTACTAACAAGCTTCTGACAACAGGATAAGGCACAATGAATTTAGTTCTGGATTTCAGCAAATATGATCGAAAATGTTTTACTTCTTTGAAAACTGCATAAGCCTATTGATCTATAGTCGGGTAGTTAATTTCCACTCCTTTGAATGATGAGATCATAAAGGAAATGGGGATTTCATTTATTTCAATTTTCTTTTGGGTCAACACAACGGCATAAGATCGATCAGAGGCAAAAGTATAAAGAGTGAAATCTTGTGAAAAATCAGGACTCATTAAGGAAGGGGTTTCCACTATGGATTTTTTTATGGAATCAAAAGATTGATTTTCCTATGGTCCCCAATGATATTGAACATCCTTTTTAATTATGTTTTTCAATGGCCTTACCATTTCTAAGAAACTCGGGGCAAACCTTCTGACAAAATTGATCTGGCCTAAAAAAGATTGCATAGACTTTTTGGAGGAGGGGGAAGGAATTTTGGCAATGGCTTGAGTTCTTTCGGGATCGATGATCATCCCATCACTGGATACTATGAATCCGAGAAGTTTTCCTTGTTCCACTGCAAATATAGACTTCTTAGGGTTGAGAGATATGTCGTACTTGCGGCATCGTTCTAGGACAAACCTAAGGTGAGACAAGTGATCTTTCTTGTGTTTGGAGAAAACAGTAAATCCATCAAGATAGAACACTATGGATTGATTGATGAGACCACGAAAATAAATATCCATTTCTCTTTGAAAAGTGGCCCCGACATTTATAAGCCTAAAAGGCATTTTCTTGTAGGCGTAAGTACCCCATGGGGTACGAAAAGTGGTTTTTAACTGGTCTGGGGGAGACATGAGGACCTGTTTGTATCCCGAAAAATCATCTAGTAGTGATAGTCTTTTGGAACCAGATACATGTTGCAGAATTTGTTCCATTGGAGGAAAAGGATAATTGTCTTTGTCAGACGCTCGGTTCAAGTTTCGAAAATCGACACAAAGTCGAATTTCGCCACTTTTCTTCCTTATAGGAACCAGATTAGACACCAATTGTGTGTGTCTTACTAGGAATATTATCTTCGCAATCAATAATTTATTTATTTCTTTCTTGACTCTTGGTTCTAGCTTAGGGTGCATCTTTATGAGCTTCTACTGAAAAGGTTGAGTTTGGGGTTTCATGGGGATGATATGTTGTATTATGTTAGGATCAAAAGTTTTTAAGTCATCGTATGTCCAAGCAAAGACATCCTTGAATTATCTAAACAATTTTATAAAAGTGGACGACTCTTGCTCGAAACATCTTGTTCCCAAATTGATATATTGCAGATTATCTTTTCTCCCTAGATTTACCTTTTCATGAGTCAAGGAAGAATTGTTTGTTTTACAATTTACGGATTTTCTAAATTTATCATGAAAATCATGAAACTTTTCTAGTCTTACCACGAATTTAGGGATAGAATTTACCAGATCAGATGTTGATCCAAGAGACCTCTTCTCTGATATTACCGTAAAATTGCAGATATCTTCATCGTGGGTGCCTTCATCAATAGCCGCACCTTGGAAGGTGTCATCCATGTGAAAAAAACTTATGATCTACTGATCATCCTCAAACACTCTCCAATTAGTAACGTTGTCTGGGATTGATGGTATGAACAATAACTCAATTGAAAATGCATTTGGAGAAATACCTTCTGCAGGAAAAAGTTTGGAAGTGACGTTAGCTAATAAATCAACCTCATAATTGTTTAATCTCGGAATGGAATTGATGTTAAATGCAGAAAACTTGTGCATTAGATTCCATACCTAGGTTTGATAACTTTTCAGTTGTAGTGATAGGAAATGTATGGAATTTCTTACCTGTCTGACCACAATTTCCAAATCACTGAATACCATTAAGTTATGTACGTTCATATCTACTGCTTTCTTGGGTCCTTGCAGAAGTGCCTCGTATTCGACGGTGTTGTTTATAAATTCAAACTCTAATCGACAGGTGATACAAGTTTTATTACCTACTGGGTCAATGAGTACACATCCTGCACCAGCTGACCTTTGACCTCTGAGTACACATCCTGCTGCCAGAAACTTTGCAGGAGGTGCCATGTAGTTTGTTCGTTACCTCTCGGAAAATCCAGTGCTATGACAAAGGTATGCCAATATCTGTGTTGAAGATTAGGTGACATGGTTTATTGGAAGTGTTGAGGTAATTCATTACATGTGAAGGTCACTACGGTCTCGTTTTCCTTTACCACATAAGACTGCTAATGTATTTCATCATTTTTCAATTAAACATGCCATTTTACTTATTGAGGTGTTTATATAAAATGTCTGAGAGATATAAAAGGCAGATTTTGAATTCCAGTTTATCCCACCATGGGTTGATTAGATTGTTGTTAGTCCATCATTTAAATCTATAGGGTGATGATTGGGATACTTTTGTAACCCACAATGGATTTGTTACAGTAAACCATGTAGAGATTCATGTGGTTGATAAGCTTATTCTATAAAGGCCTCCTATTCCTTCCAGTGACAGGCCAGATTTCTAATGCAAAAAACCCTGTGAAAGGGCTAAGCCCAATCAGGCTATATTCAAGCAACAAGATGCTAGCCCTGGGGTCTTTGAATCTCCTAAGCATGAGAAGTATGTTTGCCCTAATACCATTGCAAAAACCATCAATAAACGCTCACGCAAACTGTCAAAGAAGAATCCAGAGATAGGGTTTAATAACAAAAGGGTTGGGAGACTAATCTCGAGGAGCCTACAAAATAGATCAAAAGCTCATGTGAGCTTGATCGAAGCGATTGAGGTCCATGAAATCTCTGATTCTGAGATCGATAAGTTTCTGGCAGATGAAGACCTAAATTACTCTAAACCAGATCTCAGTCAAACTTTCGATTATGTAAATAACCTACCACCATTGTAGGGGCCGAATTAAATAAACAACCATTTAATTTACAACATAATAGTAAAATTCAAGAAATTTCTACAATTTAGCACATTCGCCTACAAATTTATCAATTATAATAAAATTTTATAAGAGATCAAATCAATGCATAATTTGAAATAATACCTGAACCTGATGCTAATAATCCTTCGTTCGTCCACCGCTTGCCTCCTTGACCGCTTCTGCAAAACACTGCCCAAAACCTAGTTCCTCCCTGCCAACTAGGTAACTCCCTAGCTCCAAGATATCATAAGGATATCCCGGCCCCCGTGCCAAAAACCTCCAACAACCCCGGTGCACTGATACAATCCTACTCCATAATTTCACTTCTCTCTGCAAATCCAGAGCTCCCAAAATCCATCCCCCAACTTCCCATAGAATGACCTCCCCTCAACCTCCTTTCCCTCCATATTCCTCCTTCACCGACTTCCCCCCTCATTTACTCCCTACCTAACTCATTTATTACCTTCTTATCATTTCC
>ML784857.1:1014685-1052012 GCA_009831015.1 Picea engelmannii | reverse complement strand
TATTAATTAATGAGTTAATTAATACTTAAATTAATCATTGACAATCATGAATAACAAATTACTAATAAATAATTAGTTAATGTTATTTTAAGAAATAATTTTTGTTTAGCTCATCTTTTAGGACAGTTAGATTATTAATTTAAGTATAATTAATAATCATATACATCTATTTAAGCAGGGTCGTTACAACCATGCCTGAAACACAACAAATATTTTCCAAGAATTAAACTCAGTCAAAACCCGATAGTGGATAGTGGTAATGCTTTGACGCATAGGCATGTGCTTCCTCAACCGACTGTCCCAGCTCCACAGTGTGAAGTGTGTCAACATTGGATAGGCCAATATTACACAGATGTCCCTGTCCTTCAAGCGAATATCAAGACCCTTATGACTCAAAATGACTTATTAACAATTGAAAATCGTGAGCTCAAGATCAGTGCACAAAGGCAAGGAAAACATTTGAAAAGGACTGGTAATGTCATAATAAAAAATGTTGAGTGTGTCAAAGCAATGATAAACTCTGATATTTTATGATTCGAATTCAATATTGAGTTGAAAGGTAAGATTTGTTTTTTATCTTAGTTATGCTTTTATTGTTATTTTTCTAATTAATATGGATTGAGTTAGATTTCTATTGTTTAAAATAAGACTAGCTACAGAATCAACAGATTTTGTAGCGAGTCAATTCTCTTGTAAAATTTTGGAAAATATCAGTTAAATAAATATCTAATTTATGGATATTTAGTGTAGTAGAAGGAGGAGTTACTAGTTTAGTGTGAGGAATAAAAGAGGGTTTTTGATTTTGAGAAGATACAACATGTTGTGATTCCTTAGCTCTTTTAGTAGCATCCACCCGACTCTAAGGCTGAGCCATGAGGACATTAGAAAGAATATCATCCTTGAGGAAAATGATAAAACATTATCGGAAAAAAGCATCAGACATGCCCTCTGTACAAAAAGTCAGTCGCTCAAAAGTAGCTATAAAGTCTTCCACTCTACCAGATTGTTTAAACTTTGTCAAATGGCCTAAATGGCTGGTGTCAGTGTCAAATCATTCATAAATCTCTTCCACAAAGTGTGTCCAAGCCACATACCCTTGGGCGACATTTTTTCTCCATTGCCACCATTGCCAACATTCTTGATCTATATGGAGAACACCATAACAAAGTTTGGTGAACTCATCCGTATTTCCATACAAAGAGAAATAATTTTCCACTTGAGTTACCCAACTAGTGGGATCCGATCCATCAAATTTGGTCACACCCACATGCAGAATGCGTAGGTCATGCTGAAAGTGATGGGGCTGAAAATTCTAGGAATGAGAGGAAGTTTCACCTTCAGTATGCAAAGGTGGATCTGATAAGGAAATATCTTTCGGGATATGTAGCTTGGCGCAAATCATCATAGTGACATATTCAAGCTAGGTAGTAATGTCTTATTTGAGCTCTTGTTTGAGTTACGCTATGGAGGAATGCACATTTTGATTGATGGTGGCAATATTGGCACTGAGTTGTCACACTTCTTGTTGGATTCCTGTGAAATTAGAGTGCAAGGTAGTGAAGCGAGCTTCCAAGTCTTGGCTACGGGTATGGGTCATGATGATGAGGGAACATGAAAAGGGGTGGGTGGGAAAGAAGAGAAAATGGGTTATGGGTGAAGTGTATCACAATGATCAGGGTGACAAGTTGAATCCAATGGGGTAAATCCCAAATAATGGTAGTGGAAGGGGGTTGGGCCCACAAGAAAAAAAATTCTAAAAAATGATAGGTATGAATGGGATAAGGGCGAAGAGAGAAATCCAATGGAATAGGTCTCAAATAATGGTGCCAACAGGATCCATACTTTTTTTTTTTACTCCTGCAAAGTTATACTTCGATCTGAAGAATAATGCAGTGATCAAATGCCCAAATTCTTAACAGGAAGAAATGTGTAGTAATTTCGCAACTCAAATGAAGGAGACACAGTTGCACCACAATAGATCTTTTATGTTATGTTTTTGTTTTCATCCCAAGGGTTAGGTATTCAAGGGTTTTATAGACAAGGGTTTTCCCTGTGTTATAGCTCTTTGATATACGTGCAGGGTCCAACAGTAATACTCGGCCCAATATTTCAGGGCACAAACTAAGGAGGCTATATCATGCCCTTAGTCGTACTACCCGACTACCCTGGTACTAGAGAGTATCTTCCCGAGTGTTGTTCTCGGTGGCACTATAGTAGTTAGGTGATCGATCGGTTTATCTATGGAGGGATTCAGGAGATCTAGGTTGATCCATATATAGGTGTTGTCTGATGTGCTACCACTCGAAGGCATACCAACAGGGGTTACAAGGGTGGCCAACAGATGTACGCTTAAGTACCACTTGTATTTCCTTTGTGTATGAATCCTCGACCATGGGCGCGTAACAAAATATCTATGTAGCTTAAAGATGTCAGAATACATCTCTACCGTGAATAAAATTAACCCACAATTTTTTGTCGAGGAAGGTGCTCTAATACCACTTGTAATATTCCAGATATAAAAAGTATGCATAACAGAAATAAATAGCTAGAAATGGAAGATGAACAACAATATAACCAGAACAACACCATAATAATACAAAATGATACAATAATAATACCAGAAACAACACTTTGATTACTGAGAGCAATGTTCACTTACCTCTTCAAGGGGGAAACCTCCAACAGAGTAGAGCTCTATTACAATAATATCCAAGACAAAAGTTCCCATACCCTCGACTCCTATTTATACTAAATATGTCTATCAAAAGAACCATCTAGAGGAAGATCCTTCTAGAAGTGGAAGATTCTATTAGTTCTTCTTACATTGGACTTATTCTTCCTTATTTCTAGGCCTTATTAATATTGACCTTTATTACATGGAAATACATTATTCTACCTACGTGAGGATTTAGGTCCCTAACAATGTCTTCATCTCTAAGGTATGTTATTTTCTTCCCTTGTTTTCTCATGATGTTCATTATAGTAGAGTCAAATTATTTAAGGCACAAATGTGTTTCTTCGTTATATGGGAAGAGTTGTGGTGAGGAAGCTACTAGACGGATACCGATTTTCAAGATATTATGGTACATTTCTAAATCTTTGTCTCCATAGGGAAACATGTAGAGTTGAATATCCTATAGATTTCTTCATATCCTGGGTAATGGTCTTCACCAGTGTGATGAATAGTGTGATTCAGTAGAGCTTCGACTAGATGAGATGATGGTTTGAGCCCTAAGACACCCTAGAAGTACATCGAGCTCTTCGACCTCTTGGGTTTTTGAATCGCCATGATGAATTACCATATTGTCCTGTAATAACATGTTAAAACAACTATCGGCTTAATTAAATAGAAGGCGTTAACTGTAAAAACGAAAGAATGATTAAATGAAAAAACATGGGTTACTCGTAATCAAGTGATTACAGTAACAATGTAGGATCACTTAGAAAATATAGGGATCAAGTCAAAAAAAAATATTTGTAAACTATGTGTGACATCCTCGAATATTTAAAACAGTTTGTTTTAAAATTGTTGCTTCAAAAATAAATTTTCATTTATGGAAATTCAGATTTGAATTTGTGAAAAGATATAATTATTATTTTTGTGACTGTTGGGAAAGAGTTTGACTTGCCAACTGTTGTCTTTTGATGGGAACATGTATCCAAATTTTATTTTATAAATTAAATGTTGAAAAACAAGTGGAACAACCAAGTTAAAAGTAGTTTTCTATGACTCCATGAGTGGGGAACATGTTTGAGTTAACTCAAAGATGATTTTTACAAGTGTCATAAATTGAGTTTTATCACTGGAAGCCCATAAAAATTAGGGATTTGTAAATCTGTGAGTTTGCCAAGGAGGGAAATGGAAGGAAAATTCCTAGGAATTATTATATACAACATATGTGTGACATAGGACACTACTAAGTATGTTATGGAGATGACTATTTGTTGTTATGAGCATAAGTGGTGTTAGGAAAATGATTTTCTGAACTGTAAAGAGAGACGGTGGCTAAGGAGTGATGCTCAGTTTTCCCTTATGGAGTCATGGTCATGCTAGGGGGTGATTACGAAAAGGAATTGTGGTTGTTTTGTATCTATGGTTGGGTGGAGCGTGGTTGGTCCATTTGTTTTACGGAATAACTTTTACATATATGTACATTTGTTTGATTTTCTGTTGGAGTATTGCAATAGCTTGTAGCTACAAAATTTGATGCATTTTTTTAAACCAGTTACCTTTATGTAGATTATGGATCTGCATGCAGCTGTAAAAATATGATCTATATAGATGTGTCTTTTTGTTATGTAAAATCTAATTATTGGCATACAAATACAAAATTAGAGGTATCCTAGTTTTTTTTACTGGACACACACACACACACACACACACACACACACACACACACACATGTAGATTTACATTTAGCTACAAAATTTGTGTATTCTACATGATTAAAGGTTTATGGATGTATTTCTATTACGCATGAAATAATTAATGATTTCATTTAGTTACATAAATTATATTTATGTGTATGCTACATGATTCAGATTGGTATACATGTATGCATCTCACAAAAAAATAAATAGTTACATTGTGATTCATAGATACACCACACAAAATTTTATATTCTAGTTATAACCATGAGAAAGAAAAACTTAAAGTAGTTTCTGCATTGTCATATATAGATACTAATTTTTGAAAAACTATGACATACAATATGGTGATTATAAGTTGCTGGAAAACCAGAGAATTATTTTCAATAATTCATGTAATTTGAAGAAAGGATTTTAATAATGTCATAGGAATGTGAGAACAAAGGTTCTCTAACATTATTCTGAGGCTAGAAATTTACAAATTAAATCCTAAGATAATGCAAGAAATAAGAGGAAACTACAACTTTAAAAAATTGGAAAATAACACTATGTATTAGTACCATCTTCAACAACATGCTACATAAATACAATAGGAATAAGAGGACTCAACTATTTTTAATCTTCAGTAGAGGAGTATGTTGCAACAACCTTAGTTTTTAAGTTCTACTTTAGAGATTATATCTAGACTGTAGCTACAATTTTTTTGCAATATCGCGATGAAGGAAATTACTTGTATTAGTAATAAGATAAATTTAATTATAGAGTATTACTAGGTAGCAACACATATTCTTTTTGGAATAAGAATGAAGTTATATGAGAATTCACAGATAATAAATCTTTTAAATGTGAATTTAAAACATATGTAATGAAAGCATAGAGTTCAACAGATATGGAGTGGAACAATATAGATTAAACAATTAAAACATTTATGGGGTTTAGGACATGCGTTCCTGGAAAAGGAACCTAAGTACCTTTTCGGAAGGAATTCTAGTTTTGGCAAAGGGAAGTGGCGATGCACTCCTTCTCCTCACTTACAAGACAAAGGAAACAAATATGAGATTTTTCAAGTCAAAATTTTAGAGTGATACATGGGAAATTTCAGGTAAATAAAGCTTGAAGTACTTATCTCATGAAGTGGAGTGACTTAGTATTTCCCCACCAAATGAACCCTAGTCGAAGTCAGTTGTCTCATATTTCCTATTCTCACAATGATGGATCCACTTCCATGTAAATTTCAGTATTTGTTTAACACCAGGTCATGACTCTCGAAACTCCTGGAGAATTTGCGAGTACATAGGGAGGAGGTGACCAGGAAAGAACTGATGTGTGGCGTCCCTAGCCACCAACAGGACGAGCCACGTCACTACAAGATGTGTCTCTTCACTTTGATACCAATTTGTGACGTTCCCGGTCACCCAACACGTTGGGAAACCCCATAGAGGAACATACATACATACATACATACATACATATATATATATATATATAAAATTTCTAATGAATTTAAAACAATTAACACAGAATTACTGCTACCATACAGTCTCTTGTGGAATTGAAAATAATTTATACATGCAACATAAAACATGATAACATTGCAAGAATCACAGACATGTACAACATACATAGTTAAGCATAGAAATGATACTTATCTTTTAACTGGAGAAAAAGAACCAATAGCATGTAGACCTTCCACAAACCTCCCATCCTTAGACCACGCTGCTCATCATGCTAAGCAGTGGGTCACCCCCAAGATGGGACTAAGCTCCACCCAGTGCAAGGGAATCCTAGACTAGGTTGGGGTTATATGAGACTACAGAGTGCAATTGGAAGGATTCTCTCCAAGAGCCTTCTTACGCCCACTACTCACAGAATTCCATTACCCACATGCTTGTTCCACCTTGGGAATATGCACCTTCATTGTTCCACATTCCATTGAATGCTCCACTTCCCTTTTCAGGGTCTCAGAAACAGGTCAGATCGGGAATTCTCAGAGTTCCATAGTTGGTGCTGGACTCGCTCTAGGAGAAAATCACTTTCCAGCAAACTCTCTCACCTAGAGAGAGTTGCTCACAGGCCTGACAACCTGCCTCTTCAACCAAAGGTATGAAAACCTGCTTCTTCCACCTACTTCAACTCAGTTCCAACAAGGTGAGGACAACAAAAAAGGTTCAATACAACTCAGGAAATGGTAGCAACCGTAATTCAGTAAGGTACGACTCAGTTTTGGCAAGTCCAGATATGTTGGATTTCAAAGGAAAACACAGGTTGGCATCCCCATGTATTGGTTTCAGAGGTGCGTGAAATATGCAGAGGTCGACGATGGGCCCGAAATGTTAGGCGGAGGATCGGAGAATGGGAAACACCCCCCCCCCCCCCCCAACAAGCTGACTCTCTAGATTTAACTGCTTGTGCCTAGGTCGAAACCTATCTTCCTGGAGCTTCATGCACTCCATTTAGCATTCATTCACTTTCCCGGGAACTTAGGATAACTGGTTTTATTTTCCCCTGACTTTAATATTTTCATTTTTCAAGAATATATTATAATATTCCCTCGATTTAAACCCCCTAGCTTATCCCCTCTTTCCTAGCCTCTCAACCCCATCCCTTTCCCTACCTGTTGGAGCTTCGTCCCCCCTCACTCTTTTTTCATGGTCGGTCTACATGCAGCGATGTATAAATTTTATTAATGATCTACATAATTACATATACAAAAATTAGGCTTATTGGCCTTAGCATCCAGGATATTCGGCCTATAACACATAATCCTACCATCTTATCAACACTCGGCTCACCAGCCTACAAAAATCGCTAGATTTCACAGGGGCTCGACCTGGGGTATTACAATCCCCTCCCCTTATTTTTTAATTGTCCTTAGTGCAACTCATTTACATAATGTCAACAATATTTTCAAAATATTCAAAAATATGTGGCTACTCTTCCCGCATAGCATCCTCATTCTCCCATGTCACGTCCTCGATACCATACCAGGTCCACTGGACCTTTACAAGACCTATGGCTCGATTCTGGAGATGCTTTCTCTTCTTGTCCAATATGTGCACTAAATTCACTTGCAAGGCACCTTCTTGCTCCACGTGAATCAAATTCCAATCAATCACATGATTAGGATCATGTACATACTTCTTAAGCAATGAAACATGAAATACATTATGAATAGTCATTGATGCGGGAAATGAAAGCATATAATAAACTGGTACAATCCTTTCTAGTATTTTGAATGGTCCACAATATCTGGCTACCAACTTGGAATAGTTTCTCAGCTTCAGGGAACTTCTGTTGGTTTTTAGTTTCAAGAAAACATGATCACCCACTTTAAACTCCTTGTGGTTTCTATTCTTATCAGTGTAACTTTTCTACCTGTCTTGGGCAGCCTTCAAATTCTACTTAATCTTCATCATTTTCTCTTCTATTTCCTTGATCAAATCTAGCCAAACCACTACCCTATCAATTAGGTTATCCTAGCTTCATGGGGTGTTTCACTTTCTTCCATAAAGTGCTTCAAATGGGCTCATCTTCAGTGATGCTTGATACCCATTGTTGTAAGCAAATTCTACCAAGTGTAGGTAGTCTTCCCATTTAGATGGTTTTTCCATCACATACGTCCTTAGCATGTCCTCTATCACTTGGTTCACCCTTTCTATTTTCCCATCAGACTCAGGATGATAGGTTGTGTTGAAGTTCAGATTCGTTCTGAACCCTTTGAATAATCCCTTCCAAAACTTGGAGGTAAATTTCGGGTCTCTGTCAGACACAATTTTCTTGGGAATATTGTGAAATCGTGCTACTTCCTTCATATAGATATCAACAACATTATATGCCTTGTGAGTTTTTTTCAATGGAATAAAATGGGAAGCTTTCGTAATCTTATCCACCAACACCATGATGGAATCATGTTGCTTGTCGGTTCTGGGCAATCCTGTGATGAAATCCATTGTTTCTGTTTCCCACTTCCACTCAGGAATGGGAAATGGTTGTAGAAACCCAGCTGGGTTCCTATGTTCATCTTTGACCTTCTGACATTCTAAGCATTTAGCTATGTATTCAACAATATCCTGCTTCATGCTTGGCTAGTAATATTGTCTCTTGACTACTGAAACAATTTTCTGATATCCTGGGTGTCGCGCATAAGGCACATTATGCATCTCTTTTAAAATATCTATCCTTCATTCTAGAGAATTGGGTACATAGACTCGGTTTCTGTACCAAAGGATTCCATCAATTCCCAATTCATAATCCTCAACCTGGTGCTTCATTTTACCTTATTGAAATTTTGTTACTAATTCCATGTACTGCAAATCTGAATTTGCAGCCTCAGAGATTCTTCCTTGAAGATCTGTCAGATACATGTTGATGGTTATAGCATGCAACTCATGCACTCTCATGCTAAGTGCACCAACCACTTTATTCTCCTTTCCTTTTATATGCTTGATATCAAAGTCATACTCACAAACGAATTCCAACCATCTAATCTGCCTAGCATTCAAGGTTGGTTGATCAAAAAAATAATTCAGACCATTATGTTCTATCCTTAGTTCAAACCTCCTTCCCATGAGGTAGTTCCTCCATTTCTTCAGAGCGTGTACAATGGATGCCAACTCCATATCATGAGTGTCATAGAGTCTTTCATTCTCTTTCAATTTTCTAGACTCATAACATATTACAAACCCACTCTGGTTGAGGATGCCTCCCATTCCTTCCTTACATGCATCTGTGAAAACCACAAAATCCTCATTCGGATATACAATCTTCAAAATTGGAGCATTGTTTAACAGATGCTTCAATTGATGGAAGCTTCTCTCACATTCTTTTGTCCATTGAAATTTATTCCCATTCCTTTGCAAGGAAGTGATGGGCTGAGCTATTCTTGAGAACCCTGTAATGAACCTACTATAATAGCCAGCTAGACCCACGAAGGATCTTACTTCTGTCACATTCTTCGGCGCTGTACATTCTCTAATGGATTCTATATTCTTAGGATCCACGGCTATCCCATCCTTTGAAATGATATTCCCCAAGTAATGGATTTGCTTTTGATAAAATGAACACTTTCTCAATTTGGCATATAGTCGGTGCTCTCTTAGCACCTTCAACACCATCCTCAGATGATTTTCATTCTCTTCCTCTGACTTGGAATACACTAGGATGTCATCCAAAAATACTATGACAAACATGTCTAGATATTTTCTGAATACACCATTCATTAGGCACATGAAAACAACAGGTGCATTTGATAACCCAAATGGCACCATTGTGAATTCATAATGACCATACATTGTTCTGAAGGAGGTCTTCTTGATGTGTTCATCCTTTATCCTTACCTTATGGTATCCTGACCTGAGATCTATTTTTGAAAATATCTTGGCATCCTTCAACTGATCAAAGAGATCATTGATCCTTCACAAAGGATACTTGTTCTTTATAGCAACTTTATTCAACTGTCTGAAATCGATGCACAATATCAATTTCTTCTTCACGAACAATACTGGGGCACCCCAAGGTGACAAACTTTGGCATATATACCCTTTCTTTAAAAGTTCTTCAAGATGCATTTGCAACTCCTTCAAATCTGGTGTACTTATTCTGTAAGGATTTTTTGACACTGGAGCTGCTCTAGGCATTGTATTTATGAATAAATCAATATCTCTCATTAGAGGTAATCTTGATACCTCCTTGAAAACATCTTCAAAATCTTCCAGGACTACATCATCCTCAAGATTGGGTACTTTATCCTTAAATGATTCTTCCATATGGGTTGCAAATATTTGATAGCCCTTCCTGTAGCACTTCTTCAGCTGCATTGTTGATATTTCTCTGATAGCAACAACTCTGGGAATTCCTTGGACTGCTCTCTGATTTCCTTCCTCATCCAAGTAAGTGAATGTATTGTTATGGAAATCTAAAATGGAATGGTTTTTGTCCAACCAGTCCATACTAATTAGATAGTCATAGGAACCTAAAGGTAAGATGTTCAAATCTACCCTTGTGCACAATCCATTCATGTTCATGAGACATGACTTAACCATTTCAATAACGTTTTTTTGGCTCCTATAGCCAGCTGCACTAATGACGATTTTCCATGCTTGTTTCTTGGAAAATGAAAACTTTCCACCATCTTGGGATCTATATAAATATGACTAGCCCCTGAATCAATTAAAATAGTAAAGGCATGGTTATTGATCATACCTTCAACTTCAATCATGTGTGATTGAAACTCAACTTGCTTGTTGTCCAGGGCTACATAGATCCTTGGTATTCTACTTCCCATGTCCTCCATTGTTTCTTCTTGTTGAACATTGTGGACAACTCTCATTTTTCTATTTTCGTGGGAACAATCTCTATACATGTGGTCTCCCTAACAGCTCCAACATTGAATGGGTGTCTTCATTGGACTTTGGCCCCCTACCTCAACCATTCTCTTCTCTCTAAAAGATGGCTCTCCTTGAGGACTATTCTGAAAAAGGGGGGCTTGTTTCCCTTATTCCTCTATTCTTTCTTGAACTTCTTCTTGTCCTCCCAAGCCTTTCGAAAAGTGGTATTTTCTCTTTTCTTCTCATATAAGCATTTTTCTCTCCTTGTAGTTTCTTCCATAGTTTTAGGATCATCATACTAGATTTTGTCACTGATGGAAGATGGAAGTCCACTCAGATACCTTTGAATTTTGACAGTCTCATATTTGATGAAAGGAACATACTTCAGCAATTCCAAAAACCCTCATGGATTCTTTAATGTGTTGCACCTGCACAAGTTGATCCCACCAAATGGATTCCTTTCCTTTCAGTTGATACATTGCAATTCTTCCTTCTACATGAGCGGAGTAATTCTGCAGTTGGAAATATTTCCTCATTCCAAGAAGCAACGTCTCTACATCTTCCTCCTTCTGGTGCTCTCCATCAAACATAGGAGGTTTAATCTTGTTTATTTCACCATTCAGTTCATCCACTCCATATATCCTATGATTTCAGGTAGGGCATGGGATTGAACTATTGTGTGCCCTCCTCTTGGAGTGCCTTTGGGAGTGATGATGGTGTCTACCAACACTCCTTGATTTTCTCTTCTCATCAGGGGACCTGTGACTTCTTGATTTACTGGAGTCACTCTCCTTATCCAATTTATTTTCTATCATTTCTAGGCTTTGTATCAACGTTATGTTGAATTCTCCCTCTTGCTCCCTAGATTTCATGAGCTTTATGCTATCTGCTCGGTAAGTCTGGACTTCTTTTTGCAATATTTCAATGATTTTTATCATGTTTCCTTCCTTATCTATCTCTTCTCCATGCCCATTGGAGTTTGATCCTTCAACTCCCAAATGGAAATCCATTCCTTCAGCTTCATTGTCTGAAACGAAAGCATTTTGTTCCTCCTCCATTTCTCTGCACTATGTGAGAATTTGGTTCGGTTTTGACGATCACTAAATCTGCAAACATAATGTGCAGTCAACTGAAATTTGTCAGGCCATCAGTCCTTAACAAATTCCACAATATTCATAAACCAATCTGGTTCAAACAAAACTTTCAGATTCCATTTTTTGTGGTTCTCGATCAATCAAGAATCCCCGTAGATCTTTTCTTTATGAACTCTGCTCTGTTCTGCAATAATTTTCAGGCACTATCCCCTTTCTCTTCAACCCTTGGTTCACATGTGACCACGGCTATGACCCAACGCTTATGATTTGGGTGTTTATCCAGAGCCTTAAAACTTTAGGCTCCAACTTCAGAGGTTTTAAAAGCACATTTCAACAAATCTCTCGGAGTTTTGGATTGGCGAACTCGCGAAGTAGGGTGGATCCACAGTCCATGACTACCCAGCATCCAACGGCTGACACCCACTATGGAACTTCAGGTATCTGAGCTACGAGACTCCAGAGCTTCAAACCTTTTGAGGATTTCACATCCGCACACCCCCAACACCTCAAACCGTTAATCTTCGAACACTTCCATGTCACCTTTGGTGACGTTATTATGTCACGTCACTTCGGCGTTACGAAACTTCAGAAGGTTCTTCCTTCCATTCTTTATGAACCATATTTCTAGAGTGTCAAGTCTCCAGAATTCCCAACTGGTGCCACACGCCCGCTGTGACCCACGGTTTCTGTCTTGAACTAAGATACTGAATAGTCACATCACTTACCTCCTTTCAAATTGTGGGGGCATGCATCTGTAGTTTGGAGTAACCCGCCTTTCGTCCTGTAATTCCTCTGACGTTGAAATGTAACCCATCAGTAAAAATGTGGTTTGGATTATAGGACCGCCCTAAGAAATTAACTCCCTTGCAATTTCGATCCCCGCAATGACTCCTGACTGTCGATCTTGATGTATCGTGATCAACAGCAGTGTGGGCCCACTGACCTTTAACTATGTTATGCAACCTTAGGGCCCACATAATACATATGTCACCAACTAAGGTAGTGGCATGTGACATGTCTAGGAAGGTCCACGTCACCATTGGTGACGTCATCCTTCCATGCCACTTCTGCTCTTTTTCTTTGGGACTTCGGGTTTCGACGGTCTGTCCACCAACACACCCCACTTCTCCCAACTGTTGAACTCCAAAGTTACGATCTGCCATGAGATATACGGCTCACAACCACTTGCGCATATATCTGACGGCTCTGATCCACTCTTCACTACACGTCTTACCTTCTGCTCTTGGCTTGATATAACAATAAGGTTTCTCCCCGGATCTACGGTGTAAATCTCCTCCAAGACTTCAGAGTTTCGGGCTTCGACCCTTCTCTTGCTACACCTCTTTTGTTTCCAGAGACAGTCCAATTGTTGTCTTGGGACTCTGGAATGTTTTGAAATTCAAATTTTTGTCCTTCTCAACAACAATTTTCTCTGAGATTTCGATTCCATAACCACATATACAGTCAAATTCAGGCTCAATGTCGAAAACTGGACTCTAAACTTCAATTTTGTCCAATTTGACAACAATTCTTTCCCAAAAATTTTTCTTTAGCTTACATTAACATGGACCATCTAGGCTCAATGTTGAAACTTTGGCTCTAATACCAATTTGTAACGTCCCTAGCCACCAACAGGTCGAGCCACGTCACTACATGATGTCTCTCTTCACTCTGATACCAATTTGTGACATTCTTGGTCACCCAACACGTCGGAAAATGCCATAGAGGAACACACACACACACATATATATAACACACATTTCTAATGAATTTAAAACAAATAACACAGAACCATTGCTACCATACAGACTCCTGTGGAATTGACAATAATTTATACATGCAACGGAACACATGATAACATTGCAAGAATCACAAACATGTACAACATACATAGTTAATCATAGAAATGATACTTATTTGTTAACTGGAGACAAACCACCAACTGCACGCAGAACTTCCACGAACCTCCCAGCCTTAGACCACGTTGCTCATCACACTCAATAGTGGGTCACCTCCGAGCTGGGACTAAGCTCCACCCATGGCAAGGGAATCCTAGACTAGGCTGAGGTTACAGGAGATTGCACAGTGCAACTGGAAGGATTCTCTCCAAGAGCCTTCTTACGCCCACTACTCACGAACTCTCATTCCCCACATGCTTGTTCCACCCCGAGAATATGCACCTTCACTACTACATCCATCGACTTCTCCACTTCCCTTTTCAGGGTCTCAGCAACAGGATGAATCAGAAATTGTGAGAGCTCTGTAGCTGATGCTAGACTCTATAGGAGAAAATCACTTCCCAACACTGGAGAGAGTTTCTCACAAGCGTGACAAACTGCCTCTTCAACGACGGGCCTGAAAACCCGCTTCTTCCACCAAATTCAACTCAGTTCCAACAAGGTGAGGACAACATCAAAGGTTCAATACAACTTAGGGAATGGAAACAACCACAATTCGGTAAGGTACAAATTGGTTTTGGCAAGTGCAGATATTGTGGATTTCACAGGAAAACATAGGTCAACTTCCCGAGTTACTCATTTCAAAGGTGCGTGAAAGATGCAAAGATCGACGATGGAGGCCCGACATGTTAGGATAAGGATCGAAGAATGGGAAACGAACCCCCCCCCCCAACGAACTGACTCTCCAACTTTAAATGCATGCACCCAGGTCGACACCTATCTTCCTGGAGCTGCATGCACTCCATTTAGCATTCATTCACTTTCCTAGGAACTTAGGACAACTGGGTTTATTTTACCCCCACTTTAATATTTTCATTTTTTATGAATATATTATAATATTCCCTTGGGTTAAGCCCCCTAGCTTAGCCCCTCTTTCCTAGCCTCTTATTCCCATCCCTTTCCCTACTTGGTGGAGCTTCGTTCCCCATCACTCTTTCTTCGTGGCTGATCTACACGCATCGATGTATAAATTTTATTAATGATCTGCATAATTACATATACAAAAATCAAGCTTATTGGCCTTAGCATCTAGGATCTTCGGCCTATAACATATAATCCTACCAGCTTATCAACACTTGGCTCACCATCCTACAAACATTAGTACATTTCACAAAGGATCGGCCTGGGGTATTACATGATGGGTTCCCTCGCAAAAAAGAGACCCATCATTAGTTTCATGCTACCCATTGTTTAAAAGAAAAAAATTATTCTTGAAAGAAAACAACAAATTGAAACAGAGACAAAACATATGTTTAAGGGGTATTTTTTTGTTAAAAATGATGACATGAATAAATTATAGAGAGACTCCCTTTGCATAGACACGAGAAGCATGTCATATTTACAAGAGATTTGTATTTAAAGCTTATAATAACACAGGCCGAGAAAGAATACATTTATTGAATACTGCAAAACTCAAACTCAAGTTATTTTAACATTTGAATACCGTCTACCAAATCCAATTTTTACAAAGAGATTTGAAGCCTATCTTTAAGACTAACCCAACTAGAGGTTTTACCATGTGTTGCAAAAGAAAGAACTATCATGAATATGAGAATGTTCAATCCAACATCAATACCTTTTCATAGTACAAGTATATACAAAACATAGAAATGAACTGTAAGTTTTCAAAATCCTCTTTAAAGAGAACTTAGGCTAACTCTCAAACTATGATGTAGTTCGACTAAAAGAATAAAGAGATAAGCCTGTAAAATGTAAAGGAGAGGTACCATACTTATGGTTATCTTTTTTCCTCCTTGCAAGCAAAGAAGACGAGATAGTATAATCTCTATACAAATATTATTCATTGTACCCAGAAAATAAGGGAGTAATGGCGACTAGCCATAAACTTCTACAAACTAAACTATTATTTTTCCTTGCAACAAATCTAAATAGAGTTCTTCCGATTTTTCCCACAAGTTTTAACCCTAGACATTCGTAGAACAAAACAAAATTATCAAATCTCTCTGTTGACCAGAGAAAAAAAAAATCCAACCAACCATGTGAATTTTTCTTACATCCAACCATGTGAAATTATGAATTTTTCTTACATCCAACCATGTGACGCGAGAGACGTGGGGCGTTTATATTGGTTACTTGTCTGGATTGAAAGGCCATTACGTAATGGAGCCATAAATTTAAGACACATCTTTGCCTCGCAAGATTACATTGTCCAAGTTAAGAAGTTCTCGTGGCAATGACCAAGGTAACCCTTCGAACTTAGTATAGTGTGTAACCTTTGTAATGTTACCCCTTATATTTTTATTACCTTATACGACTTACATTTTCCAAGGTAGCAATACCTTAAATATTAGTGTTCAAAATTATGTAGCTTTCTTTTCTAAGAACATATCCAAGTATGTATTATCAAGGTAGGATTTGACGGAGAACATATCCATGTGTGTAACACTAAACAATTTTATTTTTATGGAAATTTGGGTCTTTACACTATGTTTTGTAAAATTACGGTGTAATTTGTGTCTAATTACGGGTGCTTTTGTAGCTCATAACACATATTAGCCTAACACAAGTATGTCATAACTCAGGTGTGTGTGAGGATCTTACTAAATCTGGTCTTAACTTCTCTTTTTAATGCACATTATCTCTATCATTAAGGTTCATTAAGATTGATCGACACCTTGATTCGTGTATTGAGGATTGTTCCAAGTTGTATTTAAAATAAGACCATTATCAAGATCATGCATTTGAAGGATGAGAGATCTTGGGTTGATTTGAGCTCCGAAGGGAATGCTATTGAAGGTATATTGCCTCATATGTGGATGACACGTCAACCAATAGGTAGTGTTATGGGATGAGGTGGGACTCGTCAGGGTATTGGCGTGAGGGGTAGTCAGGGTGAGGTTGAAACTAAACCCCGAGGAGAAGCTAGTGCCATAATATTCTCTTTTCTAGAAAGGAGTTCCAAACATGTTTTTATATAATACTTCGGAACACAAATATCAAATATTTAAAAGATGAGGAGACATTTGAGCTCCAATGGAGATGGGATCGAATAATATTCTTTCATCATGGGAGAATGTGTGGGATACGCACATGGAAAGGTTCGAGATGTTATCACAGTTTTAGCTTCGGAATTCAATAGTATGGGGCATGAAAAGGATTCCAACAAGAATGGTATCTAAGGGAATATCCCTTCAATACCTTAGAAACGACGTTTGTGTCCTGAAAGAAATAATGCTAACTTATTGGAGAAAGATAAACTAGGAAGTCAAAGCTCCAATATTGGGATGTCATTTGGGGAGGTTGTTGTTTGAAAAGTCATACTAACTCGAGGGGGATGAGATAGGTTAGGTTTGATGTAATAATCCACAGGGTATCATGAAGAGAAAGCGAAATATGTGTTGAATTCATCGGAGTGCGATGATCGGAGTTTAAGTTGACTCATGAGGTAAACAACTCTCATGGACTTGATCCCGAAACAATTATGAGTTAATATTGTATTTCCGTAGTGAAGCAAGAATATAGGCCTTGTAAGGTACACAATAGGTGCAAAAGGAAAACAAAAATTAAGGGACCCATAAAATTTAAAATGTGGGTAGTTTTGGGAAGTGAGCCACAACATGTCACAATCAATTTCAAAGAGGCATATTCAACTATAAATTAAATGTATTGAACTAATTAAATAAAGTAGATAATATATGCTTTGAAGAAAAAATACTCAATTGAAACTATAACATCGATTACCTACTTAAAGATCAAAAGTAAAATGTATAAAATCATAATCATTTAAAAAGAAGCATAGTGAACTAGAGTCATAGATACATCTATTGTCACCTACTTCATGTATAATTTATAACATGCATTAGTCCACTAGAGATAAAGGTAAGATATAATGTATAATATCATAATCAATTAGAAACAAAGTCAACTAGAGTCATAGACAAACACATGATATGAACAATAACATGCTTGTATTATTATTACATTACACTATAATTATGGTTGAACATGGTCAATCGAACATAACCATTCAAAAACATCGTAATGAAAAATAATGATTGAGAAGTGTAGAAATTTGGCATAAGTCTATGAAGATGAACATTGGAATGTGACATACTCATTGAGGAATGTCACAATTGAACATAAGGGTGTTCGCAAGAACTTGATCAAAGAAAAAGTTGCAATGGGGTGAGTATAAATGTTCTCATGTAGGAATACACACATGTTCATAACAATGTGCATGCATTCTTGATTTGATAGGCTCAACATTCCTCGAACTACCATCGAGAATTCCAAGTTAGTGCCAAATAGGAATCAGTAGGAACATGCACGTTCTATAGGAACATGTGTGAGCTCTAATAAAATGCATTCCATCTTGTGGGACGATTTTATAAAATGCCCGCGACCTATCTATTTCACCAATAGACCATGTCATGTTTATTTTAGTGAAATTAAGAAAAATTGGGATAATAAACTAAGGAGATCTTGAAAAATATCTTCTGAACTCTATTGATGTGGCCTTGAATTTATTATAGGTATGTAGTTTGATGGAATTTCATGTTTTTCTAAAATTTCATAGTTTGTTTAAATGATTAAAAAATAAAAATAAATTTAATTTTCTCTTATTGAATTGCAACACACTTAATTAATATGGAGCATGGAGAAAACCCAAATTGAACATTACCACAAGAATACACACCAAACCTCAATCCACAACCAATAAACATAAACATGGAAATTGATGTGGGTTGAGGTGTCTTAGAACCTTGTCCAAGACTTAAAAAATACCAACAAGCCCTCATGAATGTCTATAGGAAATTATATAAACACATTTTTATCTTCCATTAAAAATACCCAATGCCAATTAACTCACATTTATGATTATAGGGCCATACTGTATGAATATTATAGGACAAGGCTAGATAAAAACCAAGTTAGGGACCTAAACATTTCAAAAAAACAAGTGACAACATTGTTTATTGACCAAAGAACTGGAGTATGACCACGAGTCACAAAGAGATGAATTTGTATAGACTAGTGCACCTACAAACTGTTTTTCGACAAATGAATGGATAGGTGGTTTATGAGATTTCACAATTTAACTCCGTGCAATAATAGGGAGGTTCCTCTATATTTCCTCAAAAAATTATGGGTAGAGTTTATGCTAGGTGTCTATCTCAACTACTTTGACATTGTTGAATTCAAATGGGTGGTCCATGGGTCCATACATGATAGATAAAATGATAGGTGTAACCCATTGCTAGGTCCTCATCCACATAGGAAAATATATGACCCCTTACCCAACATCCTCTCATCACAGATTGCATCACATGGATGTAGACATCAATATCCACCTTGACTCGTAGCTTGGTTGAACAAAAAACTCTTGTAGAATTATCTTGCTAGGATCAACCTACAAGGGAATGGGCCTTCAAGCCTAACAATAGAGTTTGGTTAGGAGAAGGAACATGGAAAACCTAATCGTTCATGTGACCCTCACAGATGCTCAAATTCCAAGCAGATTTATCATGGTTCGATGAAGGATACTAGAAAAAAGAGTTTCATGGAGGAGGTTAGCATCTTGACCATCTCTATGTTCTTCATTGATTGTATATAGTCGTAGGATAAAATTTCTACATTTTGGCCCTTTTTCGAGGATTATTTTTTCCGATATTTTCTCAAAATACGGGAATTGATTGTTGGATCTGTATATATGAGTGGTTATTTCTGTATACTTCGGGTGACCCAGGTGTTTTTCATCATGATGAATCCATTTATGCATTGAAAAAATGCAATTTAAGCAACAAAAAATTGTGATTTTGTGCAAATTTAAGTTATCGGATTTCAACGAAAAGGGACAAAATCTAGAACAGTTAGACAACGCCTTATATATATATATATATATATATATATATATATATATATATATATATATATAGTTTATTGTGTAGTGTTTCTATATATAATTATATGATGTCTTTAGTTAATACACTCAGATAGAAGACGCTTAATACCAACATATGCATCAATGTCAGTTTTTATCATTGATGCAACAATAACAACAACCTGCTCATTCGATGTACCACATACTTAGGTATGGTGGAGTGATAACTGCCATGCATTTCTTCATAATCACTTTATCATTTTCTATTATTTTGAATATCAGGGAAATTTCAATGTTGCACACAGATTCTTCCACAATAATTTTGTTTGAAACTACCAAAAAAATCAACCCTTTATCTAAAATATTGTGTACTAGTGTGTTAAACAAGAACTTTGATAAATTAACCATAGTTCTCTACTTACTCTCCAACAATCTCACTGACCCACTACTATTATGCTACATATATAAGACAGTTTTTGTGTTTCTACAAGATATTTATGATAAATCAAATATAATGGTGTTGTTCTTCTATAGGTTTTAGTATCATGCAATGATGAACATGTCTACCTTGGGTGGATAAATCACCCCCTTTCCAAGTATCATGTGTCGAGTTATATCTTGTTTAAATGTCAAATTTGTTATCTTGGTTTGGTTGAATTTCACTTTTTTGTACTAATAAAAATATTACAAATGTGTATGTAGGTTGGTTAATTGATTTCCATGTCTCCCATACCACCATCATCATATTCACCATTACTTACATTCCCCCCATCGCGTGTCCTTGGCTACATAACATGTTTGGTTTATGTCCATCCTACCTTGGCTCTTGGGATACCACTTTATGCCTCTAGGGTTCTTCCATCCCTAGTACAACCTAGGGGGGGTTATCTTCACCATGTCTACCATATTTTACAACCCATACCTACATACCCATATTCCACCCACCAATCCTCCCTATTTCATTGCAAACTATTTCATACGTTGTGGTTGCACCACTTCACTCTCATGAATCCCCCAATCCATCATTTTATGTGGATACCATAGTCTATGCGACAATAGATTTTGCCTCGAAGAATCTTGTATAGCCAAGTGCTCCACCTGCTAGAAAATCTCTTCCATTTCATAAGTTATTCATAGTGAGATCATTCATTGATGAATTTTTTATTATCATGAATGAAATTGATTTTAGGCATTTTTGTTGAAATTTCATGGTTTGATTCTTGTAACTACTATAGAGTAGCATAAATAAGAGATTAGGGTTATGGAGGAGAAAAACACCCTCATGACTAACAATTTCATCTACAATGAGTTTTCTCGATTGAATTATAAAGTATCATTCTTCAAGTTTGTTATTACATTGTGGAAACCAACTTATAATAATGTTGTTTCTTTGTCTAATATCCAAAGAGACGAACCACACCTAGGTGCAAAAATACTAGGGCTCCTGATTCGATTAAGGGGAGAAATATTGACTTCTATAATGCACCTAATAATGGGGTGGCACTCGTCAATGAGTGACCAATGAGTTTCATTTTGTATCTATGGAACCATCTTCCATTCTTCCATGTTTGGGAACTTTATTCCATTTTTTATAATGGGCATGATGTGCCATTTTATATTTCGCACTTGCTGCCATTTTATATTGACCGTGATGTGCCATTTTCTATATTGGGCATGATGTTTCAGTATATTGGGCATGATTTTTCCTCTCTCTCTCTCTCTCTCTTTCTCTCTCTCTCTATTTATATACATTTCATGCTATGTGTTCTATAAATTCAATTGTTTGTTTATTTGATGTTCATGAATGATTATAATGATCATTATGATGATGAAGATGTTGATTTTCTACTATAAATTTTCAAAGTGAAAAAAAAATAAGTATCAACTCATATAATTAATATCATCAGGTTAATCAATTGTCCACTGGGTCTCCCTACTTGGACACAAGACACTAGTTAATAGATGTGAAACTAATTATGTTAAAAATCATTTTGTATATTGATGCAATTTCCATATTGTATGTGTAACATTGAACATAAGCTAAGTCACCTGACATGAGGAAATGACACATGGAAAACATGATAATATGTGTCCAACATGAGAGATAATGACCCCAGAAATAGGACACTGAGAACATGATTTATGTGTGTGTGTGTGTGTATTTCAATAAAGAATTAAAAACTACACATACAAAAATGAAATATACACCTAAAGATTCATTTTTTTTTTAGAAACTATATCATTCCCATGACACAATTTAAATCATACAATTAGTTACTTCTTACTAGTGTTACATCAATGATTATCAAATGAAAAACACATGAGCAATTGTAACCATAAGTTGCATTTTTCTCATTAAGTCATTAAAATCAAAATGTATTACATATATATTAAGTCATTTCTATGATAGATGGCAATGCTAATGGAAAATAAAAAATAGGCTAGACAATGGAACTATAGATCGAAGCTTCTCATAGATCATGAGTAATCCTCCATGTCATAATAATATAAATCAACATCATTTCCACTTCTCTCTCCTCTATCCATATCCTCCTCATCCTCCTCCATATCTAATCAAATCTATGCATTTGGTAGTGTGAAGGATGAATCCTCAAGAGAATTATTATCATAAAAAATGACTGGCTCTAGCATTGGTTCATTAGCATCCATGTCGACTATTGAAAACTCAATTTTATTGTCCAATACCATGTCATTAGGAAACACATCCCATATATTTGTCTTTCCCTTCAAGCACTCCTCCCTCTTCCTCTAAATAATATGGAGGTTGATGTGCACATACACCATTGTCTCTACCCTGGACTGCTCAAGCCTACTCTTCTTTAAGATGTAAGAATTCCCATATGTGATCCAATTCCTCTCACAATAATATGAAGAATTAACCTAAGAGAGGATCCTCATTTTTAATTGTTGTAGAAGAGGGCATGCTACCTCATTTCCCATCAAGAATAGGTATTATTACCCCCTATATTTTACAACATCATAACCTCTAAATATCCCAATACCGGTGGAAAAATGTAGAAATCCCTCCCTATCTATGCTTGATTGTTCAACTTCCTCAATTTGGAATGCTTCAACTTCCTCCATCTTTTTTCTATGTGGGTATGAGCACTTGTCACATTCACCATGCATGTTTTTCATGATACTCTTGCCTACGTTGATGATCATTCTTTATTTTCTTATCCTCTAACTATCATACACTTTTCACCTCCATGCCTAAATTGTGTGCCCACCATTTTGTTGTGCCCATGCTTCTTCACATGTAGTTCTTTCTATGACACATATATTGTATTGTGCTTCTATTGTCTCTCTTAAATATATTACATATTTATTGTGTTATTCTATCATGATGTATTCTCGTTATCCTTAGTATTATCTTGGACTCTTGATTTATTATTATTCCTTCCACTATTTGATTCAATAGGTTATGATTTTAAAGGACTAATATTTGAAGAAGGCCTTTGTTGGTGATGCAGGAGCATCACCTTCAAAGTCAACAGCGCATGCGTGGAGGYAGATGAATGACATCTCAACAATGACAGAGTTTCAAATCAAGCATTTAACTCAAAATTTAATTGGTTGTTGAGATATTTTTGTAAACAACATTTTAAAATGTAACTTGTTTGTAAAGTCTTGAAGGACTGTAAGAAATTGCAGATATGGAGTGTCGACTCTATCTGGAAATAACTAGTAGTTATTGTAATAGGACAGAGTAGGTAATAGCTTTGAATTTGAAATGATAGATTTCAGAAAAGGACRAGAGAGATCATGGAGCGGTCCTTAGATAGTTCATTGTTGCATTGTAATAGAGGGAGGATGTATGAGGCAGAATAGAGAGATCAGTAGAGTAGAGTAGAGTAGCAAAAACACTATGTATTTTGTTTTTCACAAATGAATGGAACATACAGAAATTGTCCCAAATCCTTGGACTTTGTTCATCTTATGCGTGACTGAATGAATGTTGATTTCTTTGTGTATGATTTAGTTAGTTCGTTCATGTATGATTTTTCGAGAGGTTAACTATATGAGTTCGTGATGAAACTGGTTGAGTTTCAATTGTTTCTCTTCTGATACTTGTATGCAAGGTGTGCATCGCGAATGCAAGGAGTGCATTGAATGAGTCTCGGATTGACTCAGAGAAGTTCAAAGAGAGAACCAGAGAAACTCAAACTAGATGCAAGGTGTGCACAACATCAAGAATCCAACAAGATTCGAAGGACCAGTCCAGAAGAACACGAGGTGGGAGAGAAGCATTTTATTTTCAAGAAAATCCTTCAAATTGAGTTATTCGAAATCTGGAGGACACAAGGTGTGCATGGGAGATAAAAATCCTTTTAAGGATAGAATATCAGAAGAAATAACACTTTTCACGAGTGTTGAAGAAATCCCAGAGGCAGATTTTTCGAGAGAACAAAGGTTGGGAACCTTTGAAAACGGATAAATCTTCTAGGCGGAGATATATTAGAATCTCAAGAGGAGGAGAGACAGAAACCATCTGATCGGTTGTGGAGAAGAACTTGGACCGTTATATCTACGTCTAGGCAGAGGAGAAACGAGCATAGGGGAGTCATATCTTAGCCATCAGATCTGAACACATGGAACGACAGCGATCGGCTCAAAAGGAACATGCATAAGTTTTAACTCTTTGGAGTTGCAGAGGAGAGAGGGTTTTACAAAGCCGTGAAATCTTAACCTCATCAGAACCATCCATTAGAAGGGATGCATGGAGAACGATCATAATTTCACTGACTCATGACCCAAAGAAGTCAAAGGGGAAATTTGTGAAACTCGCAAAACATGAAATCGCGAAAATATCCTAGCCGGTGATTTAGGAGAGATCTGGACCGTTGATTTCCCAGGGAGAATTTCATCATTTCGAGGATTGGGAGAACAGAGGTGAAGAGTCTTTTGACTTCGTAATTTGTGAAATCCTGACGAGATCTGGACCGTTAGATCCAAAGGAGTGTGAGCTGTCAGATTAGGAGCGTCCCGAAATATTAGAATTTCGGAAGTCGGGGATGTGATGGAAATTGTGACTTGGAAGTCTCGAAATCCCGATTCACGAAAAGAGATTCTAGACCGTCGGATCTAGAAGGGACACGTGGCGAAGACCTAAGAATTTTGTGTAAAGATCCAAAGAAATCCTAGGTTGTCCAATCTAAGGGGACACGTGGCAATATTCTACGTATTTGAGGAGAAAGAAAAGGGTTTGAGATTTGAGATCTCAGAAGTCCAGAGCCCAGAGGAAACCTCAACCATAGATCAAGAAGGGGTCGTTGGACCATTGATCTAGTTTGGAAGGTCAAGAACCCAGGTGAAGGAAAGACCATTGATTACGAGACAGGTGTCCGTAGATCACTAGTTCCAAAAGGTTGGAGCATGGAAGGAAGTTGAGTTTCATATTTCAAACTCCCAGAGTTCGGAATTGCGAAGAGAACCCTGATCGTTGGTTCACGGAGAACTGATATAGTTTGTAGATAAGGAGGCACTGATCTAAATGTTGATTTGGACGTTATCTTCAAGATTGTGAGATCGACGATCCCATGTCATTGCAGGGACAAAAGTTGTGAGGAGGTTAAAGAATCAAAGGTGGGTCGCAATTTGACCCATGGTTTCGTCTAGGGGACACATGTAGGCTAGAGAAGCATTGCGGGCCCAAAAGTGGTTTAATTCCATACCGCTTGTGACCGCGCCCGCAATCACATGGTCCTAGCCCCAGGTCAAATCAAGTGAGGGCTTATCTGAAAGGGAGCTAACACTGGCACTCTGAGTTTTCACAATAGAGCGAAAGGGAAGGTCATGGGTAGTTTTGAAACCTACACCAGGAATCCGAGGATGGCTGTGTTTAGATACAGAGGGGGACCTTTAAGGTTCTAGAGAGTCTTTCGACTCGAGAATCGGAGGATCCAAGACCGGGAGGTTGTGTAGTCCTACGGGGAAGTAGGGGGGTTGCATCAATTGGCATGTCACTTGTCTTGAACCAATGGAGATAGTGTCAAATTTCATCTCCTTTTAATCTACAAGTTTGTCCATTTTCAAAAAATGTTCAACTTGAATTATTTGTCCTATAATTTCTCATTGAAAGTGTAATGACTCCTACTACTACCATTTTTTGTATTTTTTTTAAATTTCATTGATAATCGTATGCTTCTATTGTTATTCTTAACATATGGTTGATTGAAAATTTAATGTATAAGATTGTTTGGTACACTTGACTAATTATCATAGTGGTACCATGATAGGATAAACACTAAATGGTGTCCAAAACCATACATCAACTCTATTATTATATGGGTGGATACTTTTACATGAGATCGCAGGTATTACAAGTTACTTGAATAGTCAATCTATTACACATTCATTCATAAAGTATCACTACATTGTCCATCCTTATTCTTGTAATTGACTTCTCTTATGCACAAGCCATTATGGTTCTAAGGTTTTGAGGGGACTCATGTTCCTTATGGTAAACTTTCCTTCTATATTTATTTAAACTCTTTGTGTATCATGATCCATAAGCATTAGAACATAAAATAAAATCCATAGACTGGTTGTCGATAATCTAAACAATCCAAACTAAAAGGTTTATACCCATAAGGAATATACATATTAACTTAATCCTCCAAATCTTAATATATGAATAACTAGCACAGCCGCTAACTCGCGGCTGGTGAATGTTGAAAGGCGGCTGGCTGTTAAACTTCCGAGCGATTAGTGGTGATGCCAGCACAGAAATGTGGTCACCTTAATATCTTAATATTTTTTAATCAGGTAGACGTGGCAATAAGTTAGTGAATACAATAATGTTTAAACATGATTAGGTAAATGTAAAAAAGTAAACATATAAATGGATGTCTTTATAACAGCTCAGAAGTTAATGGATGAAATCAGAGCCATTCATTTATTGTGACGACTAAGAATATTCTAGGCATATTTAATCTTGTCCATAGAAAACGTATTAAGAACTAAATACCTATTAAATGTGCCCATTGTCAATAGGTGTACACCTTTCAGCGTAATTAACTAAGAATATAATTAATCCAATATATCTACAATAATGGTTATGGAGCGCTTCAATAACTCTACTTTTCGTATTGGTTATCATTCCCTATCCCTTTGACTTAGGTGTTTTATGTCTTACCAACACAATGATTATACCATCACATCACATCGCATTAGATTTGAGTTAACCCGAAATTCATTAATATTATATTTCGAATAGAATTCACATCACTTCGTTGGTGCTATTTATGTTTTCTGTCATTAAACCACCTAACCAATATGCCAAAATTTAATGTGTAAATTTGGTATATGAGTTCACTTCCAAACCATTATTCTTTCGCTATTATTCAGTGAGTGCTAGAGGTATTATTATGTATCCTTTTGATTTTAAAGTATGTTCTCGAACCAAGGATATAACATTTACTACGTCATCGGTGGTGAGAACAATGCGGGTTCATACAATCATGTAGATTATAGTTATATTTGTTTTTCTTTTATATTATTTTTATAGCTTGATTCTAATGTCATTTCTATGGTCCAGATATAGGTTTACCCTATCTTTGGGAGTGAATGTTTGGTCTTCCACCGGTCACACAAAATCTAGGGTAAGAAAATAGTTTGTTTACATCTGTTAATTTATTTTTAGTTACTATATAATTATTATATATAATAATGACTTTTGGTTACAACTTATGTACAGGTTTCATTGAAACCCTGAGTGCAATCAATTCAAAGTGATCGTTGTTCCTTAATTCTAGATCTTATTCATGAAATTTATAAGTTTATTATGGCTGAGAAATTTACCTTGAGTTAAGTGGTGATGAGGAAATTTTACAAATCCAGAAGGGGTGGGGTATGTATACCTTCGTAGACTTTGTATGTATACCTTCGTAGAATTTACCAGTCAAATCGTTGGGTGGAGGGGAGTCCCTTGTCCCACAAACAAGAGGATCTCATACACCAATTTGATGTGGCTTGGTCGTAACCTTAAAAATATATTATTATTATTATTATTGAAGAGGTTAGATGACACCTCTATCTCTCTATTTGAGATTTATATGAACTCATTATTTCTTCTATGCTAAGAATAATGACCATAGCTCTATAAGTATTATCGTTTTCATCTTATACTATAATATGGTATCAATACTCTATTTATTAGAATCAATATTTATGATATATAACCTAGTTGTTATCGCTTTGTTTATTGAAAAAAATATTTGTTAGTTATGAATATTTTTGAAAATTGAGGAAAAAGGGGTCGTTGATTCGTTCTATATAAGAGTTTATTTTTTACTCTATTGTATTTCCTTGAGTTGAAACGACAGACTCGATGGTGATTCTTAAACACTAGCCATAATATTATCATGGTACTTCTTGAAACAATGCTCATGGATTTTAATATAAACCCTAAGTATCTATTTTATTCTATATGTGTTATTTTAATCTATGCAATATATTTTATATCGAATGTTTTATTTCGTTATGAACTCTACATTAAACATAAATTCCATTTGCTCCAACATCTGAGTCATGTCTGTTTAAGTTATTTTTGTTTATTTGTAAGTCAACTCTCATCTAGTTTATATTCAAACACATTATTCTTTTAATTGATAATAGCATACTTTGTTTATTGTGCAATCCTATACTTTATTAAACGGTTTAGTTTTAATAAATCTATAAAACTAGATTCAATATCTTCGATATATGCAAAACAATATCCAACAATAATCATTTTTCTCATTCTATTAAATAATTTTTCTTGCAAACATAAATAAATGTGTTCTTAGTCTCTTTCTTTTGGTTAAGTACAACAATCTACATTATTGATTATTCTAAAGAGTTATGTCATTCCTTCGTCAAGATCATTTTTATTTTGATAAACATGTATTCTTGCTAGAAAATAACATATGAATAGACATATATCTTTTCTTCCTAACTCTTATAATAAATAAGAAACGTCACATAATAACATACAATCTTTTCTATATTTTTATTGTTCTTTCTCACTAAACTATTTATAAACAATATTTTTTTCAGAACATAAGACATAATATGGGAATTCTAATAAAAACTTCAGAGATATATATATTTCTAATTATAATAAGAACTCTGACTTTTGTATCTATTCCCTACTATAGCAGTTGTGAGTCATTATTAAAAGAAATAAAATAAGTAAAACATATATGAGCATGCTTGAATATCTGGAAACTAACTGAGTAATGTACCAATTCCCCCCAACCATAGACACAATAGCCAATGTTTCTTGTCCTTGTCACCCTCTCTCCTAAGTCATTATTCCATAGGGACTGAAATTGTATAACCTTCACTAGAACCATCAAATTTAATTCCTCACAAGTACTCAACAATGTCCTGCATCATAACATACTTGTATATAATATTTCCTAGGTCTTGTCAAGGTATTCTCATCCCTAACCCAAGGGAATATTATTGGCCTAACTTTTTTCTAATGTGTTCCCTCACATCCCAAGCCTTTGAGAGTAGGGTTCCACTTTTACCATAGACAATAATTTACTATGGTGTTTTTTATCCTAATTTTCACTCACCCATGGAATAGTGATTTACTCTTTGCAACTCCATTCTTTAATCAATTAGTTTCTTGTTAATTAAAATAAAATAAAATAAAATAAAGATTACAAAAATATGCATCATCAATGTATATGATGATATAATTTCACAAAATTCCTTTCCAATTCTTCCACATCATAAACTATCAAAAAATTAAATTGTCTAAATGCTTTTTAAGTGAGGGACATTACATCCTCTCACCCTTGAATTGAACATCATCCTCAGCATATCAACTATGTGTATATTCCCTTATTATGTCTTCCACCATTTCGTGAGTAGCCTCCTCAGGACTAAAGTGCTTCCACTGCACTTTAACTTGAGGGATGGCTCATTTCACCAATACAATTCCCATCCTGTTGAGAACACATAGTGGTTCCACTTGAAACTCACATTCAGGTTCCACCTGAATCACATTCCAATTTACAACGTGATTTATATCATGTACCTACTTCTTTAATAATGAAACATGAAATACATTGTTAACTTTTAAATTGGATCGAAGTGCAAGTTGATAGGATACTGGCCCCATTCTTGCGAGCACTCAAAAAGCCCCGCAATACCATGGTGCCAACTTGGTAATTTTTCCCAATTTCAATGCACTATTTTTGGGTTTCACTTTAATAAAATAATGATCCCCTACATTAAATTTAGCATGTGTTATTTTCAAATTTCGCAAAGATCTTTTGTATTTCTTGTGCACTTTTCAAATTTTATTTTTCTTTTTCAAGAATTGTTTCCATTTATTTTAACATATCTTGCCCCAAAATAATGTTGTCAACTCGGTTGTCCCAACTAACAGGTGTTCGACACTTCTTTCCATACATCACCTCAAATGGAATCATCTTTAAGGAAGTCTGATAACCAAAATTATATGTAAAATGAACCAAATGAAGGTAATCTTCCAACTTTATGGGATAGTCCATCACATACATTTGCAACATATCATCTACATTTTGGTTAGTCCTTTCAATTTGACCACCAGTTTGAGGACGATATGTGGTTATAGGCTATGTGCACAAAGTTGGTGGACAAAAATGTGGCAAGGGGGTCAGGAGGAACACACACTTGCAGGAACAAGTGTGCATTCTCAGGAGCGTGCACATGTTCTTGATGCTATAGGTTTGGAAAATCCTGAACCTTCACTCAGCTTTCCACGTAGGTTAGCCGGTAGGAACACATGCACATTATTAACAGGACATGTGCATTATTAAGAATGCATTTGCTTTCCTAAGAAGAATGTGTGCACATTCCTATGAAGAACATGCACGTGTTCCTCTGATATATCATTTTTAACGGGCCGAGGGCATGATTTGTGACCATTTGCACACATCGCACTCACATTTTACCATGTCCCATTCAAGCCATGTATTCTTGATTTCTCTTCTTTTCCTCCCAATTTAGTAACTTTTACTTTTATTCAATTAATTTAATATATTCTGAAAGAATCTAAATTATATAAATTTTTAATCTTAAAGAGAAATATCATCCATAAAATTTAGAGAGTCATAAGTTACATTGCCTAACATTTCCCCTTTAAAAATAACTATAGATAATTTACAAGAAATGATATTATTTTATGGTTTCTTTTCATTTCTTAAAATGTGTAGTGATGTTTTTTGTAATTTTCTATTTTAATTAGAAAAAAAAGACCTAATTTACATGCCATGACTTATTAAATTGCATCATATATTATAAAATGGAACCCAGAGACAATGTAAACTGCCAACCAACAGACCAACACGAAGAAAACCCCAACCAACCATAACCACCCAACATAAACACCCCAATTGATGAGGGGTTGGACACATTAAGAACACTTGTAAATCATTTAAGAGGCATAAGAGAAACAAGCATAGAGTCCTTGGCCACTTCATTGGATGTCATTGTGAGGTCCATTGCAAGTGTCGAAGGAAAATTGACTTCTGTTTTTGAATATAGGGCAAGAATGATTGAGTATTAGAACATTGGATTGGATAAAAAGAAAGTTGGAGAATTGGGTATATCAAAACAACAACTCATGTCTATTTTTATTAATCCTCGATCTAGACAACAACAACCCATGACCAATAAATGCATTTTCATTTACTGGTGCATCCACCCATAAATTAGTGAAAACAGGATGGATCGGTGGTATAAGGTATTTGATAAGCCTCCCTACAATAACAGGGAGGTGCCTTTATATTTTTTGTGAAAATTATGGGCTGAATTTATTTTGGGTTAGCATGTAAACTACTTCGAGATTGGTGACTTCCATGGTTTTGGTCAAGGGTTTGCACAGGACCGAGATCATGCTAGGTCCTCATACCCCCAGGAAAAGGTCTGCCCCACTACCCATCATCCTCTCGTTGTAGAGAGATTACAACAAGTACAAGTCACTATATCATCATTAACTCAGAGCCTAGTGAAACATATAAACTTTCTTGCACTATCTCAACATAAGGTTCTTGTCGGTGACATTGATAGAGGGGTCAAAGATTCACCATGTACAACAATGTTCATTGAGGATAGGACACATAGACATAGCAATGGTCCATGTTAACCTCATAGATTCTTGAGTTGTGAGTAAACTTGTTATGGGCCTATTGATTCTAGTGGATAATGGAGCTTCATGGAGGAGGTTATTATCCTAACCATCTCTATATTCTTCATATTTATATATTTATATGTATTTATATCGATATTTTATTTTGTTTTGTTTTGCAGTTGCTAGGAACGTGTAGAAATCCATCTACACCCAGGGATGCACCAATGTATGTCTCCTCCACTGATGCAAAAGTAGAGACATCCTTCTCAATCGGTATACCCCATACACATGATATAAAAATCAATCATTGATAAGATAATACCAACATAAAATGTATCTCTCTATATTCTAAAATGATCATCCTTCCATCGAGCCACAGGGACATGTTGAACATATTTTCATGTCTTTCTTATGAAGTCCTTCATGAAGTCACATACTCGTACCTAGGAAGTCACCAATTCTATAATTTTCATTTCCTTCCCTCCATCAATATCATATTTGACATATTTAAATCTTTGCAAGGAAACCTCCTTCCTCCCCAATTCATACCCATCGCTTACATGGATGCACTTTCTTAGTAATTCCATTCCACTGCACCTGTGGCATGTCCCATATAAGCAATATTTTTGATAAAATGTACAACCATATGGCCTTGTACACAAGATGTTCTGATTAAATTCTCTAAATGATGATGGCGACAATATAATTGAGAATTACTACACAAGGGTGTTATGCAATACATGAAAATATATTTGTGTGTGTGTGTGTGTCATAATAATAACCATACTCAATGTGGTATCTACAACATGTTTTATGAATTGTGTTTATTCAAACATACCAAGGCTTTCATTTATGGAAATATCTTTGGCTCAAGTGAAGTGCACTATGTATTATCTTGAATCTCTCATACAATTTATTTTTTGTAATGTCAATAAAGTGTTTAATATGGGGTTCATGGTCCCTAGATCCCCTTCTCAATTTTAGTACATATTTTTGGTTGGAGGAGGACCTAGTGTTCTCATGCCAAAAAGCATGTACTAGTCCCTTAACTTCTCCAATTAACTTCATGTCAAAATGAGGTGTCCTACCAGTGAAGAATGACAAATATATTGGGCCACCTGTATCAAGGTTATATCATCTATTAGAATGATTTATAAGGGTACGAGTGCCCTAGATATTCTATGATAGGTCACGAAGATAAAAAAAAAAAGTATAAATATGCAAGATGGAAGTACATAATTAGATCATTTAATATACGATGTATATTTGTTCAAAGAAACATAATTATGCGTTATCATAGTTTAATCAAGAGATTTTAATTAGAGATTTACACAATGACACATTAGGTCATTTTTGGCATGAAAAAAATAGTTTGTTACATGAGATATTACTATTGGTTGAGTGTGAACAAGGAGCTCAAGATATTTGTGGCAATGTGAATGATTAAAACATGGTAAAGGGAGTGACTCAAAGAACACAACTCTACATGGTGTTAACAAGTTTGATGATTATTTTGTAGGATGTAGCCATGAACTGTGTATCTCTATACATTCAAGAACAAAATAAGGATTCCATGATGTAGATTTTTGCATGGATTCCAAGGTTTTATGCAACATATTGCATGGATTTGTTCTTCAATTTGGTGAGTGACTAATAAGATTATTGAAATAATCGCATGTGACAATGATACCATATTTATAATTTAGTTATGTTTGGAAGATTTTGTGAAAGGAACGTGAAATAAATTATAGTATAGTTGAACTTATCACCTTAGTATGGATCGAAAAATGGAGGTAATGAGATGAAGTCCTAGAAATCTTCTAAGATGTTTGGTCGAAGATACGACAAAAAATTCGCATTAGGTATCTGTGTAGGAAAAGTGAGAATATAATATATCTTTAAACATGTCAATAGGATTTTTTCCATTCAAGAATTAGTATGGAGTGATACAAGAAGAGTTGTATATTTGAGATACCTGATATTCAACACATAGAAAAAGTGATTATCCAAAGACATTTGTAGATAAGGAGTAGGTGCATGTCTACAGAAGTAAGAGAGAGAATGAGATAGATATACACAAAGTATAAAGAGTTTACTAATGCATGAAAAAGATTAAAGTAATTTATAGTTGGATATATGGTCACGCCGCATTGGATGAAATGATATTCTCCCAGAGGCACATCAACTAGATAGGATCAACGATAAAGATACATTTTTGAAATAATAAAGATGATTTCAGGTTGTCATAGGAGTTTGATATATTTCCCATAGTTAATTTATTGCAAACTTGAACTCGTAAGGCATGTCAACAAATAAAATGTAGATAGGATCAAAGATAAAGAGAAATTTTGGCGATAATAAATATGATTTCAAGTTGTCATAAGATTTTGATAAATTTCCCATAATTAATTTCTTGCAAACTTCCACTACTACAAGAAAGGTGAGAATCTCAAATAAGAGGAAAATAATACAAAAGAAGAAAACATATAAGTTAAATAACATATGCAAAACAAAAGGATTCCATAACTTCAATGAGACAGAGAAAGATTTTGATATGCTCATTGAGAAAGGATAATTTTAAGGATGAAAATTTATATTAAAATGTAGAAACATGGGCTAATCTTACTAGTCCTTAATATCATTTCTATAAAATGTTGACAAATTTGAAGGTAAAATAATTTTATCCTATGAATTTTGGGCGAATTGTTTTTAGGAAAAATAGAAATTGCCTAACCTTTTTTTGGGAAAAACCATGGAAAATTTTCCCATTATAGAAATTTAGTCTCTAAAATCATCTATACAATGAAATAAAGAAACATTTTGGCGTGAAAACCACTAATACCAAAAGTGCTAAGTATAAACAATAACTTACTATGTGGAAGAAAACATCGTATAAAGAGAATATGTGTATTTCTAAGATTCTTTATCAAAACCTTTCAAGGGAAAAAATAATAAAACTCAAAATTAATGAAAGATTAAATCAACTATGAAATAAGCATTGGTTAGATTTTACAAAGATTTCAAGAATTTAGATTAACAAAATATTTTCTTTTTAATATGATTTAGCCATAGAAATTTATTATTAAGGTTGTATTATAAATAATAATTTTTATAAATAATTTATTGATAAATTTAATAACTTTTTATTAAAATATGTGAATTATAAATCAATTTTAATAAATCATCCAAATCAATATTAATAAATTAGTTCAATTCTAAAACAACATGTTTAAAAACTATTGAATTAAGAACTACTATATTGTAAATGACTAGTAAGTCATTCTCCATTAAAATACTCTTTTAAAAAATTATCCAAAGTAATCTTCTTTTTGGGGGGAGGTAGAAATGTACTCCCTATAGATTGTCATAAAGATTACAGTCGAAGTTTTCCTAGGCTTGTACTAGCAGATATGAAAACCAGTCGAAGCCTGGACACAATTGAAAAAATAATCTTCCCTAGTGGGACCAAAAGCCTGTAACATATTTTAGATATACTTAGACAAAAGACAAGTTATACTTGGAAATAATGGAGTAAGCGCCAGTTGTAAGTGCCAATTATAAGCTTCAGTTGCGAGACTCAGTTGTAGGTGTGTTAAGAGTCAGTTTATAGTTAAGAGTCTAGTTGTCTTTGGTTTTCATGTAACCGACTCGGTAGAGTATTTTCCTATATAAGGATGTAATCCATCTTCATTGAATAATAGAGAAGTGAGCGTAGCCTCATTGTGTTGTTTGTTTCACATATTTTAAGTTGGTATTAGAGCTAGTTGGAGATACAACTCTCTCTGAGGCGAGATCCAAGAACAAGATCTTGAATTTGTTTTTGAAAAATCACCAGCGCCCCCTTATATAGTTTTAGAGAGCGTCGAAACTCTCACACTTATAAAATTGATTTTTTCGGATCCTTGGCGCTCCCGTTGAATTCTTATGAGAACGTTGTTGCGCCGGAGCCACCCCTTCTACACGTAGAGAGCGCTGACCGCTCTGCCTAGCGCTAACCCTGCAATTTATCCAGTGCGCTAGCACACCTAATCATTCCTCCAGGGAGCACCGATGCCATTTATTTGGTAAAGCGTGAGTTTCTTGGCATGCGTGGTTTTTTGAGGATTGTGTGAGTTTTGAAAAAGAGTGCCACAACTTGTGAAGTGCATGCAAATGAGAAAGGGGATATATATTTTAGAATCGTGTAAGTTTTTTTTTCAAAAAGTTGATTCTTTGTAAGGTTTAAAGTTTTCCTTTGTGAGTGAGGTATAAGTTTTTTTTTTGTGTGGATATCTTTTATATAAAAAGGTGAAGAGGGAGTTATAAGTTTATGCATGTGTATTTCAAGTGGATGCATGTGAAATTTATATATTATTTTTATATAATAAAGTGGTGTTAAGGGTTTTTAAGGTTTTCTCTTAAGAAAGTTGAGAGTCGAGATTGAGTCGGATCGGCGGTATCCAAAGGAAAAGTGACAAAAAGTTGCATATCCTTGGTGATTCGCTTGCAAAGACTAAATTACAACGATGGTGAATCTGTTGGAAGAGACCTACCTCAACAAAGCCAACAAGTTAGATGGCTTGAACTTCATTAACTGGAAATTCAAGATGGAGACACTCATGGAAGGATATGGTGTCTGGAACATTACGAAGGGAACTGAATTGAAACCCGATGCAACTGCAGGTGCGACAACAACATAGATCCAAGATTGGGAGAAGAGAGAAAACAAGGAAAATGTATTGTTGTGCATGTCTGTTAAAGATAGTATAATTACACATATTAGAGAAGCTACAACTTCTGCTGCAACATGGACATCTCTTAAAGAATTGTATGAAACTAGCAACACAAATCGCATTTTGTTCCTGAAAACTAAATTTCTAGGAATTAAGATGGATGGAAATGAATCCGTTAGTTCATTTTTGGGTCGCATTAAAGAGGTGAAAGACAAGCTAGTAAATATAGGGGAAATTGTTTCCAACACTGATCTAGTCACTATTACCTTAAATGGTATGCTAGAAGATTATCATATGTTCATAATAGGTCTCACAGCAAGGGAGAAACCTCCTACGTTTGAAGAACTGACAGGTATTTTGCTGCAAGAGGAAGAGAGGCGTGGGAATCTGAAGCCTCCGAGTAAAGATTTGGCACTGTGGTCAAATAATAGATCTGCGAGAGGGATATCAGGAGTAAGAGGCAGAGGAGGCAGTTCATGGTAGAGAGGCATTTCATGACAAAGAGGCAGTTCATCACAGAGAAGACAATCTTTAAATCAAGGTATGCAATCTGACAGGAATGAGTCTAAGAGTTGTTTTTATTGTGGTTGACCTGGACATATTGTTAAAGACTATCATAAGAAGAAAAGTGATGAGGCCAGGAATAAACCTAGAACACATTCAGGTCATTATGCAGAAAAATCTTCAAATCAAGATCTTAGATTATTTATTGCTAGTGATGATATTGATGAACCCCTGAATTTTGACTCACATGATCTTAGGTTGTTTGTGTCTAACGCTTATTTATCTGCTAAAATGGATGATTATGATGCCTCGTTTGTGGATTCCGGAGCATCAATACATATGACTTGTAATAAAAATTGGTATGCTAATTTTAAAGAAACACAGAATGGT
>ML784857.1:989069-999075 GCA_009831015.1 Picea engelmannii | reverse complement strand
ATTGTTTTAGTTTTCTAGGAATGGTAGGAAGACCAGAAATACCATTCTTTCTCATTAAATGAAGACTGTCATAATTGATATGACCAAATATGGCATGCCACAAGAGAATAGATGACAATATACCTTCACCATGATCATATATGTATGCAAAATTGTGGGTATGGGAAGATGTCCCATTCAGCTTCAATAGTCTTCCATCTTCCATTCCGGTCATAACAAGCATTTTATCAGAATCCTTTCAGACTTCAAATTTCCCACTCATCATGTGAATAGAGTGTCCTTGTTGTTGGATGAGAAAAAGGGACAACAAGATCCTTTTCATCTCAGGAAGATAGTGTACATTTTGTAGAACAAAATCTAGGAGTCCAGACACCTTGTGTCTAATGGTGCCCATCCCTGAGGGTTTGAGGTTGGAATTTTCTAGAAAATACACTATGCCATCTATATTTTCACTGAGGTCTTCAAAAAAAAATATTTCGAATGTCATATGAGAGGTTGTTTCTATTTCAAGAAGACGTGTGTCTTTCCAAGGACCACATGTAGTATTAAACAAATCTTATGTTACTCCTATATTGTAGTGACCAAAAATGTAATGGGAAGATTCAAGTGAATTAGCTTTTGTTGGTTATATAGGTTTAACTTTTTTCACTTTATTTTGTCTATCAACCCTCGCCAAATCACACTCTTCTCCTTCCACTCACTTGGAAACTTTACATCTTGTTTTGTCAAAAATATAAAGGTATACATTACCATTACAAATCACCCACATATTTTTATGAATTTGGTGAAGTAGAACTATCATGCAATTAATCTAGTGAAGTAGAACACATCATATAGCGAGGTTAGAAAAATTTGAGGGCATACTAAATAATTAAGTGTGAGTAAAACACAACAAATGAAATCATACCATCCATCTCCCATGATTTCCTTTCACTAATGTGCATAGGCAATGGTATCACAGAATAACAATTTGAGAGCGTGATACCAAGCATGAACAACTCAACTACAATCATGGCCTTCACCAAGGAGGAATATATACCAACTCAAATCAGGCGATGAGACGTAGGGTCTGATACCAGATCGAGGGAAGCGATCGAGTGAAAATTAGGGTTTTGACTTGTGTTATTGTGAGAAAATGTATACCATATGTATCCCGCCAAAGCTCGATGAAATCTAAGATCAAGTATAGGACGTATAAAAGATCTTTGATTTGGATATGGGAATGGAACGATACCATGAGATGGTCGCACAACATGAGAGGTAGTTGGAGAGAGGTGAGAATTTTCAGAGAGAAAGAGCCATGTAGAGATTAGGATTCATAAAGAAAATCTGTAGACATAAGGTTGAATATAACCTAGATAGGGCTTATTGTACGACTAGCTTCGCGTGAGACTATAACCCGACCATAGTGCAAGGGTAGAGGATGTTGATGTTTTGGTAGCTGCAGGAGGTATTAACCTCCAAGAGTAACCATTGTACTTAGATTAGAATATTTCTAAAGTAAGAGAACCATTAAACGAACATGTGTGTAAACCCTAGAAGAGAAGTCTTCCTAAGGACAATATTAATAAAGAAATAAGAAACCAAGAAAGAGAAGTCCTCCCTACCAGAAAAAGTCAAAGTAAATTATATTTCAAGAAAAGACAGGTTGGCCCTCAGTGCCACTCAATACAACAGACACAAGTTTTACAACATCTATTATTGCAATTCGTGAAGCAACATGGCTTCAAATTTTTTTTGTAGGACTTCCTTTGAGAAATGATGCAGAAGGGAGCTGTGAATCTCTAGAACACATCCACAGATGAGTAGCATAGGGAAGAGATTCTTAGGGATTGGTAATGTTGATTATACCAAGGGAGAATGATACATTAACTCACAGGATTAGCCATGCTGATTTCAATGGTGGTGAATGGACCAGGCGCAATCTTTATCCTATTATTCGTGTTGATTTGAATAGGAACGAAAAGACTCGAGGTGCTCCAGGAAAAGCTTGGCATGATGGATAATGTTCACTGTCATTGAGAAGGAGTTGTGTTTTTTTTTGTCATGTTGGATAAACCCTCTGGCCAATGGTTCCCTGGATCAGTCTTGCGACTGAGTGGTAATTCACTCTCGGACCTGATGAGAGAAGAAACATCACACGCATAGTCGTAAGGAATATGGGAGTAGCTTTTTTCCACTGGATGAGACTATAACTATGGATGATTGAATATTGTATTAGGTGTGTTCTACTAGATGATTGTCGAATAGTTATAGAGACATCGACTATGATTATGGTTGATGGCATATTGTAGTAACTATGTGTTTCTATTTGATTGTTGCATAACCATAGGTAGGACTATGGTTGATGGAATTGTAGTAGTGATGTGTTACTATTTGATTGTTGCATAGTCATACAAATCCTGACTATGGTTGAGGGCATATTGTAGTAGTTGTGTGCCACTAGTTGATTGTTGCATAGTCATGGAGGTGGAAGACTATAATTATGGATGAGGGAATATTGTAGTGGTTGTGTGCCACTAGATCATTGTTGCATAATCATAGATATTGTTGTATTGCATGGTGGTTTGATTGCAGAAGAGAGACATTGTGTCTCTAGATAGTATTTGTGTGCTACTTGGAGTGGTTGTGCACCACTTGATAGTAGTTATGTACTAATATAGATTGGTACAGTCATGTTCCACTCGATGGAATTGTAGTAGTTGTGCACTACTAGATGATTTCCATAGGGCCTACCAGTTCACATTGGGAGTAGTTGAGCGCTACTTGATTGCAGATACTATGACAGAGAATTTAAGATACCGATGGAATTGTGGCAGTTGTGTGCTTCCAGATCATTACAGAGTATTCAATGGATTACTAAATGAATAACATATTAGTTAATACCTCCCTAACTAAGAGGGGGTGTTAATGTTTTGGTGGTTGTGGGAGGTATTAACCTCCAAGGGTAACCTTTGTACTTAGATTAGGATATTTTGGAAGTAATAGAACCATTAAAAAAATGTGTGGAAACCCTAGAAGAGAAGTTGGCTCTGCCAGAAAAATTCAAAGTAAATTATATTTTCCAGAAAAGACAGGTTAACCCTGTGGGAAAAGTTCACTGGTAGATTAAGTATAAATACGGTGATTCCTTAGATCATTTGTACGCTCACTCACTTAGCTAGTCTGCAAGTCTAAGGAGGAACTGCAATGGAATCTAGGACACATGTTTGGAGAGTTGTGGTTGCAGCTGGAGAAGGTGGAATTCTAAGGAGGAACTACAATGGCAGCTAGGGCGCATGTTTGGAGAGTTACAATTGCAGCTGGAGAAGGCACAAGTCTGGAGGACTAGTGTAGCAGTCTTTCTAGTATTTCTCATTTTCTTCTCTTGGTGTAAGGTACACTATCTTTGTATGGTTATTGTGTTGCTGATTGAGGTGGATATTGGTGGCCATCCAACGGGCTCCTCTTGTTCATTTTTTTTCAACACAATATTTTGTGCTTCCTTGTAATTGTGGGTTCTACACTTCTCGGGTTTTCTGAAGCCCTACACATCCTCCAGGTGGATACTAGTCACCTCTCACCTAATCCAACTCGATTATTTTGTATTTTTTCATGTCATCACATCTTGTTGTGCTTCCAGGGCTGTTTTGGGGCCCTAAACATTGTTTTGTTGTCTTGCCACAATGAAAATGCACACGGAGTTAGAGTTGGATGATAGAATGTTTATCTCTCTGAATGACCTTTCCAATGGGCTATCAGGAACCTAAAATGCAAGTCATATGCAAACGTTATGACCCCGAGGAGGATATTGGTGGCCACCCACCTATTCCAATGGGCTCATCTTGTTTGTTTTTGTTCAACACATTATTTTGTGCTTCTTTGTAATTGCGGGTTCTACACTTTTGGGGATTTCTGAATCCCTACACATCCTCCAGGTACATACTAGTGGCCTCTCACCTAATACAACTCGATTAGTTTGTGTTTTTTCATGTCATCGCATCTTGTTGTACTTCCAGGGCTGTTTTGGGGCCCTAAATATTTTTTTGTTTCCTTTCCATATTAAAAATGCACACAGAGTTAGAGTTGGATAGAAGACTATGTATCTCCTTGAATGACCTTTCCAATGGGCTATCAGGCACCTAAAACGGAGGTCGTATGAAAAATTTACAACCCCGAGAAGTTGAGGTACCAACTTACCCATAGGGGACCACATGACTTTTGCCGTTTCACCTTCTAGGGTTAGGTTTTTGGATGTATAGGGTTTTGGAATTCATGAGTAATATTAAAAAGGCCTCTAGAGCCTCATTTTAACCATTCTGCTCAAACGGATGTGTGTAGGAGCCACATCTCTTCTACGAGATAGCTACCACCATTCGAGAAAGTGTTTTAGTTCTACAGTTTTATAGTTTCAACCGATTTCATTTATTTAATAAATGATATTGTTCACTAGATATCTGTGTTATTCTTCATATCTTTGTGTTTATTGTATTCAGTCTGTAATCAGTTCGTTCTGCTCCTAAATATGGATCATTGGTATCAGAGATTTCTTCTCTTCATTTATTTTTGTTCAAGCATGTCCTCGACCAGATTTGGGTACAAGAGGTTGGGACTCGAACCAATCGATCCATTGCAAGATCGATCATGCTGATCTTGAAAAAATCCGATGGGGGATGAAAATAAAGATGATGGAGAAGGAGATCCTTTTAAAATGTTTCTCGAGAAATCCCTCGTGCGAAAAAATGAACAAAATGATGTAAACATTTGCGCAGATCCTTCGACGACTTCCCACAGGAGAAGCATATTCATCAAGCGGCCATGCAACCCCCGTCAAGGTACAAGTAAATGTTGGTATTCCATTATTTGAAGGACTGATAGATGCAGATGTTTTAGATACATGGTTGAATTTGCTCGAAGGATATTTTTTGGTCCATAATTTTTTCGATAGGGAAAAGATTACTTTTTCACTTCTCAAGGTCATCCCCCATGTTAAGGATTGGTGGGATACTTACTTTGATAAAATGTTCGTAGAGGAATATGCAATATTTGTGGTGGATCCTACATGGGATTCCTTTCAAGACACGATTAAAGAATAGTACTACCCTGTCGGAAGCTACAAGGACCAATATACCAGATGGACCACCTTGCTTCAAGAAAGGGATGAGAAAGTACAATATTTCACCAATATTTTCCATACCCTACACAACAAATTGGGTATCAAAGACTCTAAGCATCATCTAGTTCTCAAATACCGCGATTGTTTGCATAGATACATTCAAACAGAAATGGAGTTTCTGAACATCGCCTCATTAGGCAGGGCTTATAGATACGTTGTCAAGATTGAACAAAAATTAAAGAAAAAGAGGCAAGATTTTGTATATGAAAACTCCTCACAACCGAAGCAGGGAAAAGGCAGCCCCAACCCACATAGTAAGGGACTGAGCTAAGATGGTTTCTCTTAGGACAACTATTCCAAGCCGCAAAACAATAAGGGAAAAGAGAAGATGAAGAAGGACATGGGAAAATGGTGTGAGTACCATAAAATCCCTTGGCACAACAATGAAGAATTTCGCTCCAAGCAATCACTCGTGGCCAAGCTGAAGGCTTCCGAGTCAGAGGCGGATTATGATTCTAAATCAAATCCCAAAGGAGGGAAGCATATTATCGATGTTGAACCCAGTGCCATTGTCACTACCACCAAAATCTAGCCAAGTAAACCAAAAGAACCAGAGGAAGGGGAATGCCTCTTTCACTCATAGATGTGGGTAAAGGGGGATCCACTTCATTTCATTATCAATAGTGGCAGTCAAAAGAACTTGATTTCAGCAGAGGTCGTAAAGCGGTTGGACTTGCCAACGACACCGCACCCGCAACCCTACACAATTAGTTGGCTTCACCAAGGAAGAGATCTTTGTGTTAGCCAACAATGTCATCTACCCTACGACATTGAGTTTTTCAAAGATGAGGTATTGTGTGATATTTATCCCCTTGAAGTTTGTGATGTTATTTTATGACAAGAATATTTGTGGAAGCATCATGTTGTGTATGAGTCTATACCCCGCAATGTTATTATTAATCTGGGTAGACAATTGTACAGGATACCAGAGGTAGCGCCGCCAACCATTATTTTCTTAATCCCTGTAAAGAAATTCAGTAAGGTCATTTCACATACTGGGAAGTTCATCTTATTTATGMTATGTGCTCACAATAAGCAGAAGGTCGTGGCCACATTTGTGACCTCTACACAAACATTCTMTCTGAAACAAAAGAAAGTGGAAGCGATCGTGGAAGAATACAGATACATATTCTCCTCACCCACTRAGCTATCAATGCACTACCAAGTCAGGCATCCAATTGATCTGACCCCCGGTGCATCTATACCTAATGGACTAGTCCATCATTTTCTGTTGATGGAAAATGACAAAATYAGGCATCATATCTACGAGCTTCTTTAAAATGGACACATCATACCCAACTCCTCCCCTTGCGAAATTCTRATTGTAYTGGTGTATAAGAAGGAAGGGACTTGGAAGATTTGCATTGATTACAGAGCTTTAAAAAAAATCATAGTCAGGAACCGATACCCAATTCCAAGGATTGATGACCTTCTTGACCAACTCAAGGGGGAAAMGTTCTTCAGAAAGATTGAACTAAAGTATGGCTACCACCAGGTTCCCATCGAACCAACTGATGTATGGAATACAAACTTCAAATCTAAAGAGGGTCTCTTTGATRGATGTTCATGCCCTTTGGCTTAACAAATGCACCAACCACTTTCATGAGGTTGATGGATGATGTATTGTGACCCTTCACCAACTCCTTTCTGGTGATATATTTGTATGACCTCCTAATCTTCAACAGAACTTGGGAGGAGCACATGCGACATATTCAACATGTTTTGAACATTTTGCGGCAGCACACGCTATATGCCAACTTGGAAAAATGATCTTTTGACATGAACAAGGTCCAATACTAGGGCTGCATTGTTGATGAGCATGGGGTACATGTTTATCCAGCTAAGATCCAAGTCATCCGTTACTAGCCATCCCCGACCACACTAACTGAGCTTTGGATCTTCTTGGGATTGATCATCTTCTGCCGGGGGTTTGTGTTGGGATTCTCCCATATTGCATGCGCCCTTGGCAACGTGACCAAGGGCAGTGGCAGGGAAAATTTTGTATGGGGGAAGGAACAGAAATGAGCATTCGATAATCTAAAGCATCGCTTGTTCTCAACTCCAATACTCTCCTTTCTTGATCTTTAGCAACCGTTCAAGATTGAGACTGATGCATCTGACTATGTTGTAGGCACATTTCTCACTCAAAAGGACCATCCAGTGACATACCATAGTGAGACACTCTCAGATATTGTCCGGAAATACCCCACCTATGGCAAGGAAATGTATTCCATTGTACAAGCGTGTCGTCAATGGAAACATTACATTATGAGAAAGGAGATGATCATCCACACTGATCACAAGCCTCTGCAGTTCATACAAACATAGGTGAAATTGTAGAACATCTTCCATCATAAGTGGCCCACCTACCTGCAACAATTCCATATCAACATCAAGTATAAGATATGGATCTCAAATCGTGTCGCTAACAGCCTCAATCGACCTCTTGTGGGTGCACTCACCATTGTGCTCCATTCTTGTGGATATGAGGCATTTGAGTGGCCCCAACTTTATCAACAAGATCCAGACTTCACCACCACCTATCAGCGCTGGGGTATAGGCTCAATTATCACTGATTTTCACATTCAGGACAAACTATTATGCCACATGGGTCATCTCTGTGTTCTTGCAAGAGAGTGTAAAAATCTGATCTTGGAAGCCCACTACAGTGGGATGGAAAGACATTGTGGCATGGATAAAACTATGGTCGTTCTTTAGAAACATTTTTATTTGCCAAAACTTCGATAGTACGTCGGAAATTATATCATATCTTGGACTTCTTATGCCATTTCCAAGGCAACCATCAAGAAGCAAGGATTATACACCCCTCTTCCTACTCCCGAGAATCCTTGGGAATCTATCTCAATGGATTACATGTCTCACCTTTTGTCCACCAAGAAAGGAAATGACTGTGCATTTGTGTTCGTTGATCGTTTTTCAAAGATGGCCATCCTCACAGCCTAAAAGAAGAATATTACAGCGGTAGATACTTCCAAGCTCTTCTTCGAATGAGTGTGGGTCTATTTTTGGATACCGCAGACCATCATCTCCGACCAAGACGATAGGTTCCTCAACACATTTTGGTCGAGTCTCTAGTCACTCTTGGACACCAATATCACTAAATCCACTTCTTTCCACCCCTAAACAAACAACCAAACAGAGGTTGTCAATTAGATGATTGTGCACATCTTGCACGTGTACAACTCTAAGCATCCACGTACATTGGATGAGAGTCTCAACTATGTTCAACACAGTTACAATAGGACTCTCCATCAGGGATGATTTTAAGGATGGAAAATTATTTTAAAAAGTAGAAAGCTTGGTGAATATTATTAATCCTTCATATTCCAACTATAAATGTTTGGCGATATTTTTGTAATAATATTCAAATTTCTAAGGATTTTATATAGTTTGTATAAAATTTTGGCGATTTTTAAGGTAAAATAATTTTCTCCTATAGAATTTGGGCGAATCATTTTTAGAATAGAGAATCATTTTTGGGGAAAAATCATGGAAAATTAACCCATGAGTGAAATTTAGCCCCTAAAATCATCCTTTCTCTCCATAGCTCCATCAACCATAGCCCATTTTAGGTGGGGGCGGGATTCCAACCCTTGGGTCCCATGGATGTTTCACTACCTCTTGCCACCACACAAACATACGTTTCCCATGTTCAATTTGAGACCGAGAAAGCCACTAGATTCCTTGAGTGCACATCCACCAACAGGTCCAGGAGATTTTGCAGAAATCTAATGCTAAGTACAAGCAGTGCCATTGTCAACATAGGGTACCACACGAGTTTCAAGTTGGCAACAAATTCTGGTTACATTTGCAAAAGGAGCATCTCACGGGCCCCATCGGATGCTTCGACCACTTCTCTATGGGCGTTACACTATCACCAAGGCTATGGGTGGTAATGATTTTGAGCTCAACACTCCACCCTTCCTTGGCCTGCACCCAGTGTTCAATGTGGACCTCTTTCGATGATATTTTCCACCATTATTGGACACCTCAAAGATCGCAGAACCACTGACACCAATAGAGCTTAGCCCTGAATGCATGGAACAATCATCCTCTGATCAAATAGTGGACATAGGTCAAGGGCAATCACTAGTAGAGGATCCAACTTTATCGGGTTGTCAAGACAGGGCAACTCCTACACCAAGGAAAGTGGCTCACCTGGAGCCAAATCTAAGAAAAGTTTCATCACCTGATGGGGAAACTCAACACAATGGAGACCATTGCTTCCTAAGGGGGGAGGATTTATCCACATGGATATTGCTGGCTACCCACATATTCTAGCGAGCTCGTCTTGTTCGTTTTTGTTTAGCACATTATTCTGTACTTCTTTGTAATTGTGGGTTCTACACTTTTGGGGTTGTCTCAAACCCTACACATCCTCCAGGTGGATACTGGTGGCCTCTCACCTAATCCAAATGCCTTATTTTGTATGTTTTCATGTAAACACATCTTGTTGTACTTCTAGGGCCATTTTGGGGCCCTAATCATAGTTTTTTTTTATCTCTTCACAGTCAAACTTTAGACATAGTTTGAGTTTGACAGCGAAATGTTGACATGTGATCTTGGGGTGGGATTGAGTGTTTTCGAGTTCACCCTCTTTTCCCCCCGATATGCATCTAGTGGCACCATGTGATCTCGAGACGAAACCATGTTATTCTTATCGACCCACTTTCAAAAAGTTAACCTCTGTGCTAGTTCTAGGCCCGATATGCTCCACGACCGTTGATAATGGCGTCCATGATCTATGACCCGTTGGGTCCCATCAACTTTATACTTCCACTAGACTTATCCCCGTCCACTATATGTGGCCCCATCCTCCAGTTTATCGCA
>ML784857.1:942747-953126 GCA_009831015.1 Picea engelmannii | reverse complement strand
CCTCACCGTGTTGTTTGTTTCACATATTTTAAGTTGGTATCAGAGTTGGTTGGAGATCCATCTCTCTCTGAGGTGAGATCCAAGAACAAGATCTCGAATTTGTTTTTGAAAAATCACCAGTGCCCCCCTATACAATATTAGAGAGCACTGATGCTCTCACACTTATAAAATTGATTTTTTTGGATCCTCGGTGCTCCCGTTGAATACTTATGAGACCGTTGTTGCACCGACGCAACCCCTTCTACACGTAGAGAGCAATGACCGTAGCGTTAACCCTACAATTTATCCAGTGCCCTAGCGCACCTAATCATTCCTCCAAGGAGCGTCGACGTCATTTATTTGGTAAAGCGTGAGTTTCTTGGCATCCATGGTTTTTTGAGGATTGTGTGAGTTTTGAAAAAGAGTGCCACGACTTGTGAAGTGCATGCAAATGAGAAAGGGGATATATATTCTAGAATTGTGAAAGTTTTTTTTTTCAAAAAGTGGATTCTTTGTAAGGTTTAAACTTTTCCTTTGTGATTGAGGTATAAGTTTTTTTGTGTGTGTGTGGATATCTTTTATATAAAAAGGTGAAGAGGGAGTTATAAGTTTATGCATGTGTATTTCAAGTGGATGCATGTGAAATTTATATATTATTTTTATATAATAAAGTGGTGTTAAGGGTTTTTAAGGTTTTCTCTTAAGAAAGTTGAGAGTCAAGATTGAGTCGGATCGATGGTATCCGAAGACAAAGCGACAAAAAGTTGCATATCCTTGGTGATTCACTTGTAGAGACTAAATTACAGTGATGGCGAATCCGCTGACAGAGACCTACCTCAATGAAGCCAACAAGTTAGATGGCTCGAACTTCATTAACTGGAAATTCAAGATGCAGACGCTCATGGAAGGCTATGGTGTCTGGAACATTGTGAAGGGAACTAAACTGAAACCTGATGCAGCTGCAGGTGCGACAGAAGCACAGATCCAAGATTGGGAGAAGCTCGAAAACAAGGCAAAGGTATTGTTGCACATGTCTATTAAAGATAGTATAATTCCATATATTAGAGAAGATACAACTTCTGCTGCAACATGGACAACTCTTAAAGCATTGTATGAAACTAGCAACACAAATCACATTTTGTTCCTGAAAACTAAATTGCTAGCCATTAAGATGGATGGAAATGAATCTGTTAGTTCATTTTTGGGTCACATTAAAGAGGTGAAATACAAGCTAGTAAATATAGGGGAAATTGTTTCCAACACTGATCTGGTCACTATTACCTTAAATGGTATGCTAGAAGATTATCATATGTTCATAACAGGTCTTGTAGCAAGGGAGAAAACTCCTACGTTTGAAGAAATGACACGTATTTTGCTGCAAGAGGAAGAGAGGCGCAGGAATTTGAAGCCTCCAAGTAAAGATTTGGCACTGTGGTCAAATAATAGATCTGCAAGAGGGAGATCAGGAGTAAGAGGGAGAGGAGGCAGTTCAAGGTAGAGAGGCGGTTCATGACAGAGAGGCAGTTCATCGCAGAGAAGACAATCTCCAAATCAAGGTATGCAATCTGACATGAATCAGTCTAATAGTTGTTTTATTGTGGTCAACCTAGACATATTGTTAAAGACTGTCATAAGAAGCAAAGTGATGAGGCCAGGAATAAACCTAGAACACATTCAGGTCATTATGCAGAAAAATATTCAAATCAATATCTCAGATTATTTATTGCTAGTGATGATATTGATGAACCCCCGAATTTTGAGTCACGGGATCTTAGGCTGTTTGTGTCTAACGCTACTTTATCTGCTGAAACCGATGATTTTGATGCCTAGTTTGTGGATTTCGGAGCATTAGTACATATGACTTGTAATAAAAATTGGTATGCTAGTTTTAAAGAAACACATAATGGTGCCAGCATATATCTTGGAGATGATCGTGCTCATCAGATCAAGGGATATGGATACATTCCTGTAACATTGTCGAATGGTACTATTCATCACATTCGCAACGTGGTGTATGTGCGAGGAATAAAGAAAAATTTGATCTCTGTGTCCACCATTATAGATGAGAACTTGAAGGTTGAATTCTTCAAGAATTATTGCATAGTGAAGGATCTGTTGGACCACTTCCAAATTGTTGCAACGAAAGTCAGAGCATGAGGCCTATACAAACTTGATGTTACCAACAAAGCACATCATGCACTGACTTCTGCAGCTATGCCAACAGGGATTCTTTGGCATCAAAGGTATGGACACATCAATCATCTTGATTTATTGTTGTTACAGAAAAAGAATATGGTTGAAGGAATTCCCATGTTAAAGAATGAGAAAGTTGCTTGCGATGGATGTGCATTAGGAAAGATGCATAGAGATGAATTCCCCTCTAATACTGATAAGAAAAAGAGAGACGTGTTAGATCTTGTGCATACTGATGTTTGTGGGCCTATGCAGATTAGGTATTTAAGAGGTGCATTTTACTTTTTGTTATTTATTGATGATTGCACGAGATACACATGGGTTTACTTCCTTAGATGAAAAAGTGACGTTTTCAAGTACTTTAAGGATTTCAGAACCATGGTGGAAAAGCAGACAGGAAAATCCATCAAAATCCTTCGTTCAGATCAAGCGGGAGAGTATAAATCATGGGACTTCAACAAATATTGCAAAGATAATGGAATAGTACAAAAGTTTACAGTACCTCACACTCCACAGCAAAACGAAGTCGCTGAAAGGAAAAACAGAACTCTGGTAGAGTGTGCACGTAGTATGATGAAAGGTAAGAATCTCTCAAATGCATTTTGGGCTGAAGCGATAAATAATGCAGTTTATTTAAAGAATAGAAGTCCAACAAGGTGTCTTGATAATGTTACTCCTTTCGAAGCCTTGAATGGTTCCAAACCTGCAGTTCATAATTTGAAAGTATTTGGGTGTAAGGATTTTTCTCATATTCCAAAGGAGAATGGGAGGAAATTGGATGCTAAAGCCATTAAATGTATTTTCATTGGGTATTGTTCTGAAATTAAAGCATACAAACTGTTTGAGCCTGCTACTCACAAAGTATTTGCAAGTAGAGATGTACTTTTCCATGAGCAGGAAGCAGGAAATCATGACGACAATAGCCATGAGGAATGGCAGAGACTTCTTGATGAAGGAGTTAAAGAAGAGAAGCAACAACAACAACAACCCACACAACAACAACAATCCCTACAGCGACAACAACAACAACAGCAAGAAGGACTCAGTGATATGGACAATTCAAGCAGTGACAGTTCACCTAGAGGTGAAGATAGATCTTCACAAAGTGGGGAGGAAGATAACCAATTGAGAAGATCTTCAAGACAGATTTGGCTTCCTGAGAGGTATAAAGACTATGCCCTAATGAGTATCATTTCAAATGTCATAGAAACCATGAGTTTTGATGAAGCTAATGAACATGATGAATGGCGAAATGCAATGGAGGAAGAATATGAATCTATAATGAAAAACAATACCTGGGAATTGACTGAATTGCCTAAACATAAGAAGCCCATTGGATGAAAATGGATATATAAATCCAAATTTAAATCAGATGATAGTATAGATAAGTATAAGGATAGACTGGTTGCAAAGGGGTATTCACAAACAGAAGTTATTGATTATGTTGAAACATTTGCACCAGTAGCTAAATTGAATACTATCAGAATGTTAATTCCTTTAACTACAAAGTACCATTGGAAGTTGCATCAGTTAGATGTTAAATCTACATTTTTGAATGGTGAGTTAAAGGAAGAGGTTTACCTTACTCAACCTGAAGGGTTTGTTGAAAAGGGGAAAGAGCACTTAGTGTGTAAGTTAAAGAAAGAATTGTATGGATTAAAACAAGCACCTAGGTCATGGTATGAAAAGATAGACTCTTTCTTTCTTCAACAAGGTTTTATGAGGAGAAAAAGTGATCCAAATCTATATACCAAATTTGATGAAAAGGGGTATATAGTATTGATTTCATTATATGTTGATGATTTAATAATTACAGGAAATGCAGAGAAGTTAATTGATGAAATCAATGAGCAATTATCAAAGGTATTTGAAATGAAAGATCTTGGTGAGTTACATTACTGCCTAGGTCTTGAAGTTTGGAGAAATGCAGGCCAAACTTTTGTTTGTCAGAGTAACTATATCAGAGAAATACTTAAGAGATTTAAAATGGATCAGTGTAAGTCTTCTATTGTTCCCATGTAGCAGAATGTGAAAATTTCTTGTGATGATGGTTTGAAGGAGGTGAATGGCACTATGTATAGACAGATGGTGGGTAGTCTGAATTATCTCACCACAACCAGACCTGATATTTCATATTATGTGAGTGTGTTAAGTAAGGTCATGGCGAAACCTCATGAAAGCCATTGGAATGCAACAAAGGCAATACTCATGTATCTAAAAGGTACACCTTATTATGGTATTAAATATACTGATGCATCTGATGTTGAGTTGACACTTTATTTAGATTCTGATTGGGCTGGCAATCTGGATGATCGAAGATCAACCACTAGATATGCATTCAACATTAGATCCAGGGTTGTTTCATGGAGCAGTAAAAGGCAGCCTACTGTATCTTTGTCTTCTACTAAAGAAGAATATAAAGCCTTTTGTGCAACAACTTGTGAAGATGTTTGGTTAAGAAGACTTCTTTAATATGTTGGAGAAGAATGAAAGGAACCTATGATGATCAGATGTGATAATCAAAGTTCAATCAATATTGTGAAGAATCTGTTTTTTCATGCAAGGAAAAAGCATGTTGAAGCTCAGTTTCATTTTGTTTGAGAAAAGTTGCAGTCAAATGAAATAGCTCTTATGTATTGTAACACTAGTGAAAATGTTGCTGATATTTTCACTAAGCCTCTTGGAAAGATGAAGTTTGAGTTGTTTAGGGAGATGTTAGGTGTAGAAGTCAATCCATTCTCCATTAAGGGGGAGACTTGTAAATAATGTTGTAAGCGCCAGTTGTAAGCACCAGTTATAAGCTTCAGTTGTGAGAGTCAGTTGTAGGCGTGTTAAGAGTCATTTCATAGTTAAGAGTCTAGTTGTCTTTGGTTTGCATGTAACCGACTCGGTAGAGTCTTTTCCTATATAAGGATGTAATCCGTCTTCATTGAATAATAGAGAAGTGAGCGTAGCCTCACCATGTTGTTTGTTTCGCATATTTTAAGTGTTATATGCATCCATCCGGGGAAAGCAATCTATTTTAATAACAATGAAATATTTAAATAAATGATATTTTAAAAAATGTGAAACTTGCCATTAAATTTAAATGGTTATAGTTGTAAACGCATTACCTCTATTCAAAGAATAGGTAAACACATAATTAGTTAAATGTGTATTTTTAATATTTTTTATCAAAACCTTTGATAAGATGAAAATAATAAAAGTGACAATGAAAAAAAGGATTAAATCAATATTATTTTAGATGAATAAAATGATCTCTTCTTAACATGAATTAGTTGTAGTAATTTATTACTGATGATGATGATGATGAACATCCACTAAGAGTGATTGAATTGGATTTTATGAGGGTAAGTGATTACTTGCGATTCTTTAGAATTTTGTTTATGTGCTTGAAAATGATTAAGAAAAGTTTTCCAAGATCACCATACTTTTGTTGAGTTAAGAGGTTAGGAAGCTTGGTAGTGTGACAAATATTTTGAAAATGAGATCTAATATGGGTATAGGCTAGACAATCTAAGAGAAAGTGTTTTTCATCTTCAACCTTCTTAGTGTCACAAATGTGACACACTCTTTCATCCCATGGCTTTTTAGGAATTGACCAACACCCACTTTCACTATGGAGTTCACTATAGAGCTAGTGAGAATTTGTTCTTATCTTAGCAATGTTTATTTTTTTATTTACACTTGGGAAAACAGATAGACAATTTTGATCTTCTAGATTAGGGTTGATTACATCCTTATAATACCTTAATTTTCTTTTTTCCTCTAACTCTTTATCACACCACATCTTCTTCTTAAATTTCAATTTGAGACATGTGTATGCCATCTTCATTTGAGTAGATGATTATGAGTAGATTTTGAAACAATTTTAAGAAACCTATAGTTTTCCATGTTGTTTGACTTATTCTTATACATTAAGTATAAATTAATAGTATCTAGTAATTTATTATTAATATTATTTTATAAATAACAATAATTTTTTTATATAATTTGTTAATTAAATTTAATAATTTTTATAAAAATATGTAAATTATAAAGTTATTTTAGTAAATCATTCCAATCAAGTTGAATGGATTAATATAACTTTAAAATAAGTGTTTCAAAGCTAGTAACTTATTACTTACTATTTTGTAAATTATAGTTAATTCATTCTTCATCAAAATAGTCTTTAAAAGAAACAACGTGAAACTTAACATTAAACTTACAAGGATATAGTTATAAAGACTCGACTTATATACAAAGTATTTATAAACATATATTCTTAAAAAAAATAAAAATAAAAACTTATCATTAAAGTTTTATAGTTGTAAAGACTTAATCTATATTCAAAGTATTTATAGGTGCAGATCATTAGTTAATGTGTAACCATAATATTTTGAACTAATTTATTACATTCAATTTATTCAACTAATTCATTAAACTCAATTCATCATTTAAATATTATAAATAAATCTATTTTTAATTTTTATATTCATTTTAATTTTAATTTAGTTATTAAATAAATTAAAATAATTTTGTAAGTGTAATTCATTTAAAACTTATATATTTAAAAAATACATTATTTGAAAATAAATTTTTAATCTAGTTATTAAATAAATTAAAATAAATTTGTAAATATAATCTATTTTAAACTTATACATTTAAAAAAATACATTATTTAAAAATAAATAATATAATAATATGTAATATAATAAATCTAACTTTTATGAATTCTTTTTATTTTAAAAGTTTTATATTTATTTATAATTCCAACAAACATGTGTAATATGTAAAATTATATATATATATGTGGACTTTATTCTTCTCTCAACAATATAAATACTAGAGATGTAAACATCTAATTATATACAAATGGTAATATAGATATTATACATATTTAATTTAAAATTATGTTAACATTTCTAGCCTCTAATTGTATAGAAAAATATGTAATAATTCATTTATTTTAAATTTATTTTAAGTAAAGTTTATGTAAACAATTTTAAGTTAATTATATATATTTTTTATTTAATAAAATTTTATATTTAGTAAATCTATAAAAAAAAAGTAAAATATATATGATACTTTTTCTCAAGATTAAATTGTAATAAAGGTAGTATGTGGTTTCATATATAAAATTAAGGTTAAATATTCTTAGAAAAAATATAAAGTAATCTCAACAATACTATAAGAATTAACTTCTTTTATTATGGATGATTTTAAAGATGGAAATTTATTTTAAAATGTAGAAACCTTAGCTAATATTACTTATCATTCATATGCCAAATATAAATGTTTGGCGATATTTTTGTAAAAATATTCAAATTTCTAAGGATTTTGTATAGTTTGTATAAAAAAATGACGATTTTTAAGTTAAAATAATTTTATCCTATAAAATTTGGGCCAATCATTTTTCGAATAATGAATCTTTTTTGGGGAAAAACCATAGAAAATTAGCCCATGAGCGAAATTTAAACCCTAATATCATCCCTGGTTTTTATGTTATTTTAGATGAAACAGTTTTTTGATGGTGGTGTAAGACTTAAAATTGTGACATGTTTTCTTCTTGAATAAGAATGACATGATTAATCCCACATCCCCAAATTGTTGGGTATGTGTTATATTCTTTGCATGTGTGTGTGTGGGCACATCAGATACGACAACCACGTCTGACGATCCCTCCCACTATTTTTAGCGGATTTTGTTGTTTTAGCGTTTTTTGCTATTTTTAGCGAATTTTGCTATTTTTAGCAGTTTTGTAAATTAATCCTCGATTAAGGGATTAGGGTTTTGGTATCTACGGAATACCTAAAAACATTGCATATATTGTATGGTGAATGGTGAAATTCAATATAATGAATATAAGAAAGGTTTTCCTGGTTGAGGGTTTCCGGTATAAAATCTTTGTGTACTTTGTGTATGAGCCATTGGTTAATTTATGTCTTGCTTAAGAATCTATATGCATTTCTTTACTTCACAGGTTTGAAACTTACATGTGGTATCAGAGCTCGTTTTTGGATTCAGAGGGACGTCTTTGTTGTTGAGGGTTTGGCTCGGTCTTGATAGATCAAGTTTATCTTGGGTCTGTGATAAACCTGGGTTTAGTGGGAGATTTTGCAGTGGATATTCGAGTAAAGAAAGAGAAATGGCGAGCTCATCTAGAATCGAGATAGAGAAGTTCAACGGTAAAAACTTTGATCTATGGAAGCTCAAGATGGAGAACCTTCTTGTAGACAAAGAACAATGGATCATTGTGGATCCTGGTACACAACCTACTAGTACATTGTCTACTAGCACATAGGCTACTGGTACACAACCTACTAGTACACAAACTACTAGTACACCAACTACTGGTATGTCGAAGGAAGATTGGGGCAAGTTGGACAAAAGACCAAGGAGTACTTTTCGACTCTGCCTGGCAGATTCGGTGTTGTTAAATGTCTCAGGAGAATCTACAACCAAGGAACTATGGGATAAGTTAGGGAATTTGTATCAACCAAAGTCCCTAGTAAACAAGTTGTTTCTTCGAAAGAAACTATATCATCTTAGGATGGAAGATGGAGATTATGTGATAGAACATCTAAATGCCTTTAATAATCTGGTAAGTCAACTTAGATCTGTTAATATTATGATTGTAGAAGAAGATAAGTGCATTACTTTGTTATGTTCTTTGCCAGAATCTTGGGATAATCTAGTTATAGCAATAGGTAGTACCACTCAATCTACATTGAAGTATGATGATGTAGTTTCATCCTTGTTATCTGAAGAGATGAGGCGAAAAAACATGGATGGTCACAGAACAGATACTTTATTCGTAAGAGGGCATACCCAAGACAGGAACCCTGGTAAGCCTTTGGGATGGAGATCTAAATCTACAGGTAGATCTAAGTCTCCAGGAAAATCTTTGAGGAAATGTTGGAAGTATGGTAAAACAGGGCATTATAAGAAAGACTGCAAGTCTAAGAAGGTTGAAAAACCAAAGGGATTTGATAGTACCTCTTCCACAAAGGCGAAAACCTCCACTAAAGAAGGAGGTGATGTTTACCTAGCATCTAGAAGTACACATGCAGACCATGATGTATGGTTGATCGAATCAGGTGTGTCATACCATATGACTCCTCATAGGGAGTGGTTCTTTGAATATGAAAAATATGATGGTGGTGATGTATTCCTAGGAGATGACTCGACAAAAAAAATGTTGGGACGTGGAAGGGTTAAGTTGCTGCTAAATGATGTAAGGATTAGAACTCTCCCTGGGGTTCTACACATTCCAAATCTAGCCAGGAGCCTAATATCTGTAAGCAAGTTGGGTGATGCAGGAGTGAAAACTGTATTTGAAAAGAACACTTGCAATATGGTACGAGGAGCAATGGTGTTGATGAGGGGAGTTCATTGTGGAACTCTGTACAAGTTGTTGGGAAGCACTTATACTAATGGGTGTAACAGTTATGTTTTCCTTGAGCAGAAAAATGAAGGCGACAAGACCAATACTGTCCTAGAAAAGAAGACCATGTTGTGGCATCAAAGACTGGGGCATATTGGAGAAAAGGGCCTTCGAACACTACACGGTAAAGGTATGGTTGAAGGTATGTCTAATTGCACTCTCAATTTTGATTTCTGTGAAAATTGCATACATGGTAAACATAATCGAGTAAGATTCCCATCTGGTGCTACAAAAGAAAAGGGGATCTTAGAGTTGATACACAGTGATGTGTTTGGACCTGTTCCTGTTCCATCCCTAGGTAAATCCGTGTATTATGTTTCATTCATAGATGATTTTTCAAGGAACACATGGATTTATTTTCTTAGAAAGAAATCTGAGGTATTTGATAAATTTAAAGAGTTTAAGGCTCTGGTAGAAAATCAGACAGAGAAGAAAATAAAGGTATTGAGAACAGATAATGGTGGAGAATTCTGCAGAAATGAATTCGAAGAATTCTGTAAGAAGTGTGGTATAGAAAGGTAGAAGACTACTCCATACACTCCTCAGCGGAATGGATTTGTAGAAAGGATGAACAGGACATTGATGGAAAAAGAAAGGAGGATGCTTAGCATTGTCGGGTTAGGACAATAATTCTAGGGAGAGGCAGTGGGTACAACATGTTACCTGGTCAATCGATCACCTTCATCAACGTTGGATGATAAAACTCCACACGAGGTATGGTCTGGAAAGAAACCCTCTCTTCAACATCTTAGAGTGTTTGGTTGTGATGCTTATGTACATG